>BKCH01000088.1:600000-1084892 GCA_008635985.1 Ficus erecta
GTAACCCGATCTGTCTGTCTGACAATTGCAATATTTTATTTAAATTTTTGTAACTAATAATTAATTTATATATAACTTTCTATTTAAAATATTACTATGATACTTTTCAAAACTATTTATGCAAAAGACAAAGATCAATAAAAAATCTTTTATTAGAATTAACTAATTGTTACGAGAACTTACAGAAAAAGTTACAAATGTCGTTTTATGTAGGTGCCAAATATAAGATAACCTCTACGTGCATGTGTGTATATATTGTTACATTTTCAGATATTTGACAAATCATTTCTTAGGTGGCAACTGCCAGTTAGTATTAAAATAGTAGATCAGGCTGGGTAAGCATAACATTTCTCACCTAGTATTGCCAATATTTTCTTACTCATTTGTTTAGATATCAAAGTTGTAAGGACTACCCGAAAAAGTCTTTACCCTCAAAGAGTAGTCCACACAATCTTGTTGAGCTTGATATGCCCTCCAACAAGCTTAACCAATGTTGGAATGAGGCTCAGGTATGTTGTAATTTCAATTTGTTCTCTGGAATGATTTAAGTTTATGCTTGTTTAAATACTTTATTTTCAGGGGATTGTTTTAGACAACGCACTTACCAGGTGGTGAAAAAAAAGTAACTCAACTGAAAACATAAGGGAATTAATTCTAAGGTTGGGACTCTGTTTTGCTCCATATGTAGATAACAAAATTTGGCCATTACTTTAGAATAGTCGGAATTATTGCTACAAGAAACACCCTTCTCTTTCCTTTATCTCTCTCCTCTCCTTCCCTGTCTTTCTTTGCCTTCCGAAAGAGCAACTAAAATTCCTTATTCATCTCTTCTTTACAAGCTTTTGATATACGTGTATTTTTCAAGTGCAATCTCACCTACGGTCTCCTGAACTTCAATGTCATTCGTACTTTATGCTTAAATTTTGAAGAAAAAAAAATTCACTTTATTTTCTAATTTTAAATTAGTCTCACTTCTTAACACGTTATGTTATATATATGTGTGTGTATATATATATATATATATATTTATATATATATTTTTTTGGTTAAAAACAAACAAAACAAGAAACCCCTATAATTGTAGGTAATCATCAATCAATAGTTCCGATCCACCTTCTATTAAAAAAAAAAAATTTTTAACTTGTCAATTTCAACCCATTCACAATTGTTATTTAACCAAATATTTAACACGTGTCTGAGGTTTCAATACTCCTGAAGAACCTTAGTATGTTCATATATATAAATTTATTTATTTATTTATATATTAACTTGGGAAGGAGATAAAAATCTACACTTTTTGATAAAATTTTATGTGAAATTATTAACAAGATATGTCTGCAATCACACTGTAATATCCAAAAATTTTCACAAACTCATGATTTTCTCGTATATAAGAAATCTAAAGTTTGTACTATGTGTTTATGTGCAATTGTATGAAAATTATGAATACCAATACAAAAATTCATAATTTTATCAGTATAGGGTTAAGTTCTCGGTGAATTAATTACGAGACTCCATAATAGGCCTTTTAAGGAAAAAGGCATGACGAAATTTCATGAAATCATGTTGGTTAAAGTTTGACCAAAAAGTCAAAGGTTGACCAGAGTGGTCAAACAAAAGACGATACTGTGATACGATAAGCAGTACAAGAAATATACTGCGAAAACCGTCTTTACGGACCAGACAGTATAATTAGGATTTAAAACCACCATAGAAAAATCAAGCACACCAAGTTAGAAATAAAGGGCATAAGGGCTTAAGGAATTAAGAAAAATTTATACAGTCCATCTTTACACAGATAAATTTTAGACTGCAGTATAGAATAACAATACTGTGTATTAGTAAGCACAGTATTGGAAATATCTGTGTTAGCTCAAAAATGGACTGCATTTGAAGGAAAAAGCCAAACGAGGCCTGAAGAGGATGACATCACCTAACTTTTTAATTATGACATCATCTTATTTGGATTTATGACATCATAATTCCATGAACCAAGCCTTTGAAGACAAGTGTCTTCTTCTAGAACATTCCTCCTTGTTCTCCAAGGATCATGGCCGGCCACCTATGCCCCCCCATTGTGCAAATTTTTGCTTCTTTTGGGGTCAATTTACAATTTTGAGGAATTCTCCAACCTCTATAAATAGGTGAGCTCTTGTTCACAAAAAAATTAGAAACCTTAGCTAGATTATGTCCAATTTTTCCCTCACCAAATCCGAAATTTTAGGGTGAGCAAGAACCAAGAGAAAAATCTTGAAATCCAAGGAAAAAAAGAGTTGGTTAGTGGTTGATTTTCCTCTACCTCATCAAGTAAAGGTTTTTGAAATTTCTTGGTGTTTTCCTAGCTTAGAGGCCGACGGTTTTAAGGAGGGAAGGTAAGGAAAAATTTTGATTGGTTAATGGTTAGCTTTGGTTCAAGATTTTACCAAGAGATCGACTAAAATTTTTGGTGCAAAATTTTGGTGTAGAACCGGTTGGTGAAGCCAAAGTGGGAGGGGATTTTGAAAACCAAACCCTAACCCTAAAATTTGGGGTTAATCAAGGTAATCGTCCCTAAACCCCAAACTCTTTCCTTTGAGCATTCAATTTGAAATTTACATGTATTTCAAGTTGAAATTGTAAGAGCATAAGCTCAATTTTATTATGTGCCCAAGTTTAGGATTTAGAGTTTTGTACTTGATCTAGAACTAAGGGTGGTTTGAGTTTGATTTTTTTTATGTGCATGCTTGCTTTAATTTTCTTAATTTGCATGCTAAATATTAGTTTATTATATGTCCCCAATCTGCCCTAGTGTTGGTGAATGATAATTTTGGTGCTAGGTTGCTAGAAAAACCTTAGTATGCTTGCTAGGTTTTGTGCAACCGAAATCATGCAACTTAGTTGATCCAATATCAATTAGGTTTGCATGGTGATGTTAGAAATTGTGATTAAAGAAAATTTACGCTAGAAAACCGCTGCATGTGTGTATTAGAGCTCCCGCGGTGGCTGGTTGAGCTAGGTTCCACGTCTAGGACGTAAAACGAACTCTAAACCGAAAAACTGCCAGGTTCGGGTGGATCCTGACCAGTTTTACGGCAAACCGATTTTGAGGCCTTTAGAGGCCGAATTTGGTAAAACTTAAAACACAAAAGTTGCTCGGAACAGTTTTTCCTAGGGGGCTGCGTGAATGGATTTGCAAAATAAGGCCCCAATGGCCTCCGTTTACCCCAAAACCTGTGGCTGATCCCCAGACCCAGCTTTCACTCAGTTTTTCGGGTCAGCCAGTTTCAAACAAAAACTGGGACGAATCTAGGCCGAATTGAAATTTTTGCAAAACATGAAAGTTTTAGTATTTTTCGAGAGCTACAACTTTTATGAAGAAAACTTTTTCAGATTATGAACCGATTTTAAATTAGAATCGTTTTTCGAAGGGTGCACAGGGAATCCGAAAATTCCTGCACCACTAGTTTTACAAATGTTTCTAGAAAACTGTTTTCTACTACAAACTATTGTTTTGATTATGAAAAACTGTTCCAAGGGCAGTTTTCAACCTCAAATGATTTTATAAAGCACTAATCCCAGAGTTTGGATTTTTACAATTTAAGTAAAGGATTTTTATAAGTTAAGAAAGAAGTTTTGGGATTAATTTCCCTAAATTTTCCAAGTAAGGGAAATGAATTTTTCAAGTTAGAATATAGCAAGCGACTAGCTTACGAAAGGTAACCGGGAGTTATACCCGAGTTACTGGGCTTAGCCTCAAAGCCCAAGGTTGACCATTAGTTGATCAGATATCGACTTTAACCCAACATTTAATTAAGGGTTACCCAAAGTAATCCTATAGGATACCAAGACATGTGTGAGGGGACATATAACTAAAATGTTGGAAAGGTTACCAACTTTTATAGGATTCTTATCCTATGTCCTTTTAATAGCAGGAAGGAACCTGCAGTTGCAATCCGAGTTAAGACAACGAAAACCGGAATCTAGCATATCAGGCAAGTATCAAACCTCACCTACAGTATGAAAATAGTAAAGACTATTTTCAAGTGTACTATATATTTTCAAATATACATACTATGTTGTGCTGTGATATGCGATGTCATGACATGTGATACTATGCTATGTCTATGATGTGCTAAATTATATTATGACATGTTATACCATGTTTACAAAAATGCCATGGTTACAAAAATGCCATGTTTACAAAAGTGCCATATTTACAAAAGTGCCATGTTTACAAAAGTGCCATGTTTACAAAAGTGCCATGTTTACAAAAATGCCATGTTTCTAGAAATGCCATGTTTTCAAAAATGCCATGGTTTCAGAAATGACATGTTTACAAGAATGCCATGTTATGGTAAATGTTGAGTAAGATATGACATAGTGACATCATGAAGCATGTTCACTAATGTTAAATCACATGGTAAGATAATCAAGTAAGGTGTCGTACCAACCTCCCGTGATCGAGGAGGTTACATGTTTCAGTGGTGATATTTACCTTCCGTGATAGTGAAGGGTCAAGTTATAATTCCCAGAACTGTTAGGGCCTTGCAAACCCTAGCTTTGTCTGGAGGCTGCGCGCTTTTGGTACGGACACTATGGGCCCACATGTTAAGACAAGATAATAAGTTCAAGATTGAGTTTATAATGAAGCATAAGACATTCAATCAATCATAAATGGTTCATGCATAAGTTACATGATGATTGACATGTTTTAAGAAGTTTGAAATATTTTGTGAGATTATGTTTGAACTTGCTGGGCGAAAGCTCACTCTTATATTTCATACTGTAGGTAAGAAGCCTGCAGCTTAAGTGGTGGGCTATGCGGACGATGCGGCGGGTGAAGGGCGGTGTGGGATACCACTACGCATAGTTTTCCGCATCCAATTTTCAGTAATATGTTAATATTTCAAAAATAAATTATGTTTTGTTATTTGTAAGAAGTTTAAAGACACAAGAAGATATTGTCAGTATAGTCTGTATGTATGACAAGTCTTTATCTATAAGATAACTTATGTGTATATGATTTAAAAAAAAAAAATTTATCTCAAATTTTCAAGTAAAGAACAAGTACGTATGGTGTCGACCTGGCTTGGGAAGTCGGGGCGTCACACACACTGACCCTATTAATATTGAAACTAGGCATAATAACTTAACCCATATTATTTCCCAAGTACAAGCGCACATGACTAGTGATAGATCGATTATACTTGGAAAATCTTGAATGGTCGGGTTAAATTAGTTTTTATCTAATTATGAATTTTTAATTTTTTTTCCCCTTAAATTTTGTTACAGGATACAACATCAAGCACTACTGTTAGAATACTCATTTCGTATGAAGGACAATGGAGAACAAACCAAGGTCGTTGGAGTTTTAATGGTCAAAAGGCAAAAGGAATGATAGTTTCGAAGGACATTACTTACGATGAATTGGTGGAAAGACTTAGGCATAGTTTAATGGTTGATGAATCGCAATATGATTTAGACATGAGGTTCTTAGTTGATTCAGGTATTTCAGTGGCACCTGTGAAGATTCAAAATAATGAAGATGTTCACTTTTTTATTAGTGAAACATCTAGCACATGTAGTCCCCGGTACCCATTATGTATTACCTTGCTTAAAAAAGATGTTGGCCAAGGCCGTGACTTAGCTCGCCTTGTACTTCAATGTGGATGTACACTATATTCTTTACTATTTTTTGAAAAACAAATAACATGAAATATATACACAAATAGAAAGTTTGGTTCCGTCATAATAATTCCAAGTGTTTAAAAGTAGATATCTTTTACTATACTTCCTTCCATTTTGTGTTAACCTGTACATTTATTCGTTCAATTAATTTTGATCAATGATTAGATATATGACTAAAAATAATAATAATAATAATATGTTATGCATAACGTGAATATTTATAAATCATACTGTTAAAAATTTAGCCTCCTAGTTGGCACATTGGCTCCAACCATTCAACTCTTATTGTTTTTGTAATTTTTGATATATTTTCAACAAAGTATTGTTTTTAGCAAATTGCAATAAAAGACAACTTATAAAACAAATCTTATCAAAATAAAATGTGACAATATTACATAAACAAAGCATGACTGAATTTATATAAAAGATTGGCACAAAATATTTTGAGTGAAAATATAAAATAAAGATGAAAGATTTAATCCACTAAAACATAGAAAACTTTACAAACCGGGGAAAAAAAAATCAAACTCAAATTGGATCACTCGACATATGAGTTCATAACTAGCCTCACCAAAGTGTCTAGCCTAACTTGCAATTCATCTCACAAAATTCTAAAAAGAAAATATGAGATGAAAATACAAGAAGAAGAGAAAATGCACGAAATTCACTCTCAAAACTAAGCCAAAAACTAATGGTGAAAAACGTTCTTTTGCTCGTTGCAAAGGCTTTGCATTTAAAGGTTGCAATGTCCAGCAATGATGGAGAGATTTCTGCCCCACAAAATCAGCCTCAAAGGTTTGGTCAACTGGCTGGGTACACGTTGGGCAATTAGCTGGTGAAGGAGCTGGGCACATGGCCGATGATCGCGCGGGACCAGATTTGTGTAGGCTGGAGTTGACCCAAAGCTCTCGTCTAGGCTTATTTCATGCAAGCAGAGGGAGAGAGATCCGTTGGGTGTTGCGCTTCTGCAGAAAGAAAGAAGAAAAAAGAAAGGAAAGAAAAAGAAAAGTAAAATAAAATAAACCCAATAAAATAAATTAAAATTTAATGTTTCCAAAGTAAAATATTTTGAATTAAAATCATGGAAATACCTAATTAAAATTCTAATTATTTAATAAATAATATGAATGAAGGTGCATTTTTGTATATTTATCACAACTCCAACCAACTTATTGTTAGTCTTTAGCAATTCAAAAAAAAAAAAAAAAAAATCACTTTTGTCATCATAGCATATTCTCAACTACATAAAAGTCAAGGATGGAGCCACAAAAGATCCCGAGGGAGCCCCCTTAACTTTTTTTTTTTTTAATTACGTTTTTATATGTATATTATTTGACGAAAATTTACAAATAATCACCCTTAAAGATTTGAAAACTTTCATTTTAGTCTTTGAAAAATTAAAAACTTGTAGTTATTAGTTACACTAACTAAAATTCCTGACTTCATCATTAATAAAAGTAAATACCACTCATCCATGTCTTAAAAAAGAGAAAATCATTGTTTATATCAACATTTTCATCATTTATCTTGAGTAAAACACCTTAAAGAAATTCATTTGCATTTCCCTTATCCTCCTCTCTGTTCAAAGACGACCAAAAAAAATAAAATAATAAATAAATATATTTAAAATTAAAATATAATAATACAGAATAAAATAAAATCTTTAAATTTAAAAAAAAAATAAAGTTTTTATGTAAAATCAAATATGGCATTCTTGTTAATTCCCATATTAAATGACCATATTAAAACTGAAATTACATAACTAGGTTCAGTTCTTACAAATTTTAATTTTAATAATCACAAAGTTGCCATTTTTAAATTGTTTAAATTGTTACAATCTTTTTTTTTTAATTCAAAACCTTGTTTTTTTGGGGGACAAAAGTAGATATAAAACTAAATTACCATTATATATTTGAGTGTAAAATAAAATGAGTCGTATTAGAGATACTAACTCTAATATTAAATTTTGAATAATAACTCATGTGACAGAGAGTTGTCATTTTTTATTAATTAAAACAATCAATTAATATAACAATCTTTTAAAAATCTATCAAGAAAAAAATGACAATACACACATATAAATGAAAAAGAGACAATATTTTTTATATTCAACGATGATTTTGAAACCGTCATGAAATCCTCATCACATATCACAATAATGGGATTTCACGACAGTTTTAGACGGTGATATTTTTTTTTTTTTTTTTTTGAAGGTCGACGGTGAGTTTCCTTGCTTTCAAGTAGTGTTAAAAATAAAAAATAAAAAAGGTTGCCGTGATATATTTTTTTGCTCATCAAGGAGCCGTGATAGATGACGTTAAGTGTGCAAGTGCACATTTTTAAATTGAGAAGGCGCACAATCCTTTAATAAATGGGGAAAAATTAGGAGCTGGTTCCAGCCGAGACACGTGAAGACCATCATCAGATTTTATTAATATTATTTGTAAAATGCGTGATTATTTTACTATTATTTTATTGATACAATGGAATTAGGACTCCAGCACCTGCAACTTGATTTCGGGCTTGGTTGACCTGGTGATTCAGTGGTCGTCTTCCTGATATCGTCTTCTGGGAATTAAGGGAATATGGGTTTTTTCTTTTCTTCTTCTCCGAAACTTCCTTCCAAATACATGTAACTTCCTTCAAAGAGGTACGAAATAAGCATTTGGTCATTTTGTTTTGTTGATCCACTCAAAAGTCTCATGTTTTTCTTAAAAACATACACACACACACACTAATTTCTCGTTCTGTGTTTTCCTTCTATCTATAGCTGCGATAAAAATTGCTCCAGTACAAGTTGTTAAAGCATCTTTAATGCCATGAAGTTTGACATTTAGGTAAGAAATCGATCTTCAATGCAATGTTTTACTATATCTAATGTCCAATTTTACATAGCATATCTTGAATTTTGGCATTTAATTGTCTAGAGCATCGATTAAAGTGTAAATGCCAAATTTTAATATCTGAACATAGAAAAATTACTTTCTAATATTATACATATAATTTTTTTTTTTTTTTGAATTTGGGCAGTTTTTTTTCGAAAATGTCTGTATAATCAAACATGGACCATTTAATTGAGTATGGAGGAGTTAAAGAACTTAAGTCAAAATACCAAACGAAAGTATATCAGTTTTTTTTCATTCGCGAGGAAGTGCAGGTATATGCCATACTTTATTCCAAATTGTGCGTGAAGTGTAACATTTGCAAGATTTTGGCATTTTTGTTGCTGGTTGATGTGTTGATTTTCTTTTAATTTAATAAGTGTAATATTGGCATTTGAAATTATCTAAAAACAAAAATTTAGTGTTGTAAGCTATAAATCTTAAAATTCATACAAAAAGGAGATACAAGAGTTGAAAAAGCATTGTAAATTAGAGTGCAAATTGAAAACGATATCTTATATTCTATTTTGATACTTTTTGTGTTAAATATGAAATTTGGCATTGGAGATGGTCTTAATTATTTGCTTATTCGTTAGTGTGTTATCTTTTTACTTATGCTTAATTTTGTTAAATAAAAAATAATAATATCTAATATATCATTAAATACTGAAGCAATATTACATATGTCATTTTTACACTTTTTATCCTATAAGATTGGCATTCACATTTAATTTATGGTTGGCTTCTTTTCCTATATTCTCTATCAAAGACGGTTTCCTTATTTTGTTGGTGCTGTTCCACTTATATTGGCCCCAACAGATATTATGGATTTGGCTCTCCATACGATGTCCTCCAGCTTCATTAACGAGTATGATGTCTTTATCAGTTTCAGAGGTGAAGATACTCGTAAGAGTTTTACAAGTCATCTTTATAAGGCATTATGGGATAAGCAAATCAATGTCTATATTGATGAGAAAGCTCTTGGGAAAGGAGAGGAAATTTCTTCTGCACTCTTGAAATCAATTCAAAAATCAAAGATTTCACTAATAATCTTTTCGGAAAATTATGCTACTTCCACTTGGTGTTTGGAAGAACTAGTGCACATACTCAAGTGCAGGGAAGAGAATGGACAGATTGTGATACCTATCTTTCATGGCGTAGATCCATCACATGTACGAAAGCAAGAGGGGAGTTTTGCTCGTGCTTTTGCTACACATCAACAATGTTATGAAGATAGAACAGAAAAACTACATCAGTGGAGAGCTGCATTGCAAAGAGCAGGCAGCCTTTCTGGGTGGGATACACGAGATAGGTAATTTTAAATTATCCAATTACAACATTCCATGAGAATACTATTAAGACCAACGGTTCCCTGGTTAATTAATTAGTTATCTATAATTTGTTACCTTATTTTAAATTGATGTTTTTGTGTGGCTATCATTCATGTAAAACAATCAGGTACATGCAGGGACGAAGCTATCGAAGGGCCGAGTGGGCCGCCCCAATTAAATTTCTGAAAAAATTAAATTTGAGAACTTCAAAAATATATTTCTTCATTTTGCCCCTATTAACATTTAATATTTTCATATATGCCCCACTGAACTTATACTTTTTTATTTTTATTTCTATTTTTTATATTGTTTACTTTACTCTTTCTATTCATGAGCTATTGTGGTCTGTATTTTGATTTCTTATTGAATCATATATTATATATATGTATATACTAATGAAAACTATTTAGGGTATCCTTAATGGAATATTTAGATTCGGTCAAAATCACTTCAAATAAAGAAGAACGTAAAACAAAAAACTTTTTTAATAGATACGATGGTTTAATATAGAACCCTACCAGTATGATATTTTCTCATATCCCAGTCTAGAATTCTCAGAATGTATATTGTTACTTTTGAAAAATTTTGTAATACAAATTTTTTTTTTCATTTTCATGATATGCATTTTTTTTAGTAAAGAAAATTAGTATACGCCCCTGTTGAAGTTGAAGGCTGGCTTCACCTACTTCAAACTTTGATTGCTAAGATTTTCAGATCATTTGGGACTCTGTTTGATAGAGCTTATAGACAGTAGAAATTGGCCACCCTACAGCTCTCAAAAAAATTCTGGCGGTGACTCAACTTTAAAAATTCACCAATTTTTCAGCTTGCCGGATTATTGTTTTCATAAAATATACCAGTAGCAAGACGAACATCTCTGTTTCATTTCTGCAAAAATTAAGCCTCAGATTCAAAGTCTTAATCGGACAACAAGTTTAAAAAATTTCATTTCCAGAAACAAGAATCGTAGAAGTTCAAGTAGAGCAGGAATTTCTTCAATCACTTAAATGAATCAAAAGATTCCAATTATTAGAGCGAACGAGGATGGATGAAAGAATATAAGACCCTTGTGGATATATAGCATTTTGTCTATTGATATTCTCTGTCTATAGCCTCTGTAGTCTGTACGGTTAAAGTTAGTTTTAGTATTGAGTAAAAATCTGACAAGGAATTACTCAGATAGTTCTCCGTCCTCTTTCTTCTTCTTTTATTAATCAATTACTAATTATTTATCATCTATATATGCTACAGGTATGAGTCAAAATTAATTGAGAAGATTGTCGAAGATGTTGCGAGTAGGTTAAGATCACGCACTACCGCAGACTTTGAGGGTGGTCTGGTGGGAAAAAATAGACTACTAAAGAAATATGAAGTTGCGAGTAAGTTAAGTTATGCCTCATCACGTACTACAACAAGCTTTGAGGGTCTGCCGGGAAAAAATAGAATACTAAAGAAATATGAAGTTGCGAGTAAGTTAAGTTATGCCTCATCACGTACTACAACAAGCTTTGAGGGTCTGGTGGGAATAAATAGACAGCTTCAGAAATTTGAATCATTGTTGCCTGCTGGCTCACCAGATGTTCGTGTTTTAGGCATTTGGGGGATGGGTGGTATAGGCAAGACCACACTTGCTCTTGTAGTTTTCCGCAGATTATTTTCGGAATTCGAAGGTTGTTGCTTTCTTGAGAATATCAGGCAACAATCAGCACACTATGGACTGGCTTATTTAGAATGCAGACTTTTTTCAGCACTATTGGAAGAGGAAGATATAGATATGGTCAACCATTCCATTAAGGATAAAATCCGACGGAAAAAAGTGCTTATTGTCCTAGATGATGTTGATGATACACAACAGCTAGAGCGCTTAGCCGGAGATCATACTTGGTTTGGACCTGGAAGTAGAGTCATTATAACAACAAGAAACAGACATTTGCTTCGCTATTGTTGTGCTGATGAGATATACGAGGTCAATGGATTGAGTTTTGATGAAGCACTTGAACTCTTTCGTCTCCATGCCTCAAGAGAGAGGTCTTTCATTTCAGGCTATGCTCAGTTGTCACAATTAGTGGTTCATTCTGCTCATGGAATGCCTTTGGCTCTCAAAGTGCTTGGTTGCATTCTTTACGGCCGAAGCATAGAACAATGGGAAAGCATACTGCACAGACTGGAAGAGGTCCCCGTGAAGGAAATTTATAAAGTGTTAAGAGTGTCTTATGATGAACTAGACGATATGGAGAAAGATATTTTCCTTGACATAGCATGTTTTCTTAAAGGAAGGGACACAGATTTCGTGGAAAGAATACTGGAAAAGTTTGGTTCAGTTGCAAGAATAGGAATTGCAGTCCTCGTGGACAAGTCTCTGATTAGCATAAAGGGTGATGGTGAGATTGATATGCATGGTTTGATACGAGTAATGGCATGGGAGATTGTTCGCCAGTCACGAGATGAAAGGAATTCTTCGTCATCCATTAACAAAGTAAGTGTCAAAGTCATACGGGCAATAAACGTGCATTTTCAATAAACAATTGATTTCCATTTCCGTCCAATATATAATCTTAATGTGATTTGTCTCTCTTGTGAAGAAAAAAAAAAAAAATAATAAAAATAATAATCAGGGGATTGAGACTGAAGGAAGATACTTTCAGATGTCTAATATTGACTATAAAGAGCTATCACTGAGACCTACAGTCTTAAGGAAGAGGTATGTCTAATTTGAGATATCATAAATATTATAAGAATAATATTACTTACGGTAATTTACACTTACTTTTTATTTTTTTGAAAGTGAATCTAAGTGCTTTTTAGTACCCTCATCTAAAATTTCAACTGCAAAACAACTTTGTATATGTGTGTATACTTGATACCAACTCCGATGATGAGTGGCCATTTTTGTATTGATAAATACAATCTTTCTTTTAATTTTAATTGACTTGATGATTTTTTAAAGCACCTATCTAGTGATTGTTATTTATCTTCTAAATATGGTAGGTATGAGTCAAAATTAGCTGAGGAGATTGTTGAACAAGTTGCGAGTAAGTTAAGTTATGCCTCATCACGTACTACAACAAGCTTTGAGGGTCTGGTGGGAATAAATAGACAGCTTCAGAAATTTGAATCATTAGTGCGTGCTGGCTCACCAGATGTTCGTGTTTTAGGCATTTGGGGGATGGGTGGTATAGGTAAGACCACACTTGCTCGTGTAGTTTTCAGCAGATTATCTTCGGAATTCGAAGGCTGTTGCTTTCTTAATAATATCAGGGAAGAATCAGCAAAACATGGACCGGCTTATATAGAAGACAAACTTTTTTCAGAACTACTGAAAGAGAAAGATGTGGTCAGACCTTTCGTTAAGTATAAAATCAAACCTAAAAAAGTGCTTATTGTCCTAGATGACGTTGATGATTCACATCAAATAGAGCGTTTAGCCGGAGATCATACATGGTTTGGATCTGGAAGTAAACTTATTATAACAACAAGAGACAGAAATTTGCTTCGACAATATGCTGTTGATGAGATATATGAGGTCGATGGATTGAATTTTGATGAAGCGCTTGAACTCTTTTGGTTGAATGCCTTTAGAGGGAGGCCTTTCATTTCAGGTTATGCTCAGTTGTCTCTATTAATAGTTCATTATGCTCATGGAATTCCTTTGGCTCTCAAAGTGCTTGGTTCCTTCCTTTGCGGCCGAAGCATAAGAGAATGGGAAAGTGAATTGAACAAACTGAGATTTATCCCCTCAAATGATATTTATAAAGTGTTGAGAGTGTCTTATGATGAACTAGACTGTATGGAGAAAGATATTTTCCTTGATATAGCACGTTTTCTTGAAGGACGGAACAGAGATTTTGTAGAAAGAAAGCTGGAAGAGTTTGGCTTCTTTGCAACGGTAGGAATTGCTGTCCTCATAGACAAGTCTCTGATAACCATAAAGGGTGATGGTGAGATTTTTATGCCCAGTTTAATACGAGGAATGACGTGGGAGATTGATCGTCTGTCCAATAGAAAGCGTGAAAGAAACTATGGGTCATCGTTTAACAAAGTAAGTGTCATCGTTATACAGGCAATAAATTAACATACATTTTCAATTCACTTAAATTTCAATCTCTCTCCAATATATAATCTTCATTGTTAAATATAAAACTATTGTTGGCATATCTCTTAACAGTTTAAGTTTTTTGGATGAATTGGTAACTAACATAATGTAATTTGTGTTGTTGATGTGGATCAAAAAAAGCAATCATAGGAATAAAGTAGGGATGATTTTATTTTGATTTTGAAAATTTTCTTGATTTTATGCATTTAATTTAATTTTATCTAGTTTTCCTTTTTTTTTTTTTTTTTTTGAACTTGGGAAATTCAAACTCTGCATTTTAAGTGTAGTCAGATGTGATAGTATCGTCAAACTATGTTTGCAACCACGTATTATAAGCATATACTTAATGGATGTATTGTTACATAGGAAGACTTACTATAATTTGATTAAAAACTGCAAAATTAGTCTTCCTCTTGATTTCTTCTTCTCTTCTCTCTTTTTCACTTTCTTCCCAAATTTGATTCCCTTTTCCTGTCTTGCTCTGGTTCTACATCGCTTATTTTTTTTTTTTTCTTTTTAATAATTATGAGGGGATTGGCGCTGAAGGAAGAGACTTTGACATGTCTAATATTGACTACGAAGAGCTACTGAGTAGTACAGTCTTAGGAAAGAGGTATGTTTAATTTGAGATTTCATAATTACAAATAAGAATGATAGTAAAAATACTAATCTACACCAACTTTTTAGTAGCTAATGCAAAATTTTAGTTGGCGCGCGTCTATTTAATATCAACTGCTGGTGAGTTATCATATTTTTGCTATTAATATAATCGTCAGATTTTAATTGACTTGTTAATTTTTGAAAACACCTACCTATAAAAAATAACAACTCACATACTATATAGTTTGGTATTAGAAAATTGGAATTAGAGTTGATATTCTTAACTTTATTAGTGTGTATAGTATTACGTTTCTCACCCAGAATTAACAATTTCTTCCTCATTTGTGTAGATATCACGGTTGTCATGACTACCCCCAGAAGTCTTTGCCCTCAAAGATAAGTCCACACAATCTTGTTGAACTTGATATGCCCGCTATCAAGCTCAAGCAATATTGGAATGAGGTTCAGGTATGTCGTTGTAGTTTCAATTTGTTGTCTACAATGCTTTAAGTTTATGCTTGTTTAAATACCCCTCATAAAATTTAAAAAAAAAAACAAAACAAAACAAAACAAAACAAAAAGGGGGGGGGGGGGGGGGGGGGGGGTGGTGTTGATTTGCACGACTTGATGAAAAAAGTAATTACACTGAAAAAATAAGGGAAATTTTATGTGTTGTGACTCTGTTTTGCTCCATGTTGACGGCAAAAAATTCGTCAACAACAGTGAAGAATTTGCTCGTAACCTCACTATGAATGATCTCTCACGTAGAACAGTAAATTAAAATGCAAAAAAATAGAAAAGACAAGAAATTATAGAGGTTCGCATTCTAAGAAATTAATACATCCCCTTTGGTGTTGGGGTGCTTTCTCTGTATTGATCAATTACATTTGGGACTATGTTTGACAAAAAGTTATTAGGGTTTCTAAGGAGGCTGAAAAGACCTATATCGATCAATTAGGGTTTCTAAAGGATAATTCTTCATATATATTTAAAATTAAATACAAATATTCAAATAGATATAGATGATGGTTTTTGTAGGGTCCTCCTATCTTGATCTTTATTCCATATCTCCATTTGAATTGCACTTGATATATCTCCTAAAATAAATCCCGTAACTTATGGAGTTTAAACTATTATTACGTCCTTATCGGCCTTTGTACATTCGTAGATTCAATTCAATACCCTTTATCTTAGTGGCGAATGAAGTCAGCACCCTTTGTCATAGTATTGATTGACGTCGACACCCTTAGCTTAGTGTTGATTCAAGTCAGTATCCTATATCTGAATGACACTAAATGGATGCATGTAAGAACTTTATTAAGTGAAATCTCCATGTTTCATCTTTGGTGTCAAGACATCAACTCTAACACCCGATCAATACTCGATATGTAGTTAACAAATGTTGACCATTAGATGAAAATAATGTTATTACTTCACAATGACAAGAGTGTTACCGCATTTTCTCAATCCTCCTCTGTCACGACCCAAACCCAGGGACTGTGTTTAATTTGAATTAAGTAAGATTAATAAGAATAAATTCAGGATTTATTAATCAAATCCTGTAGAAAATTTTAGCGAAAATACATAATAAAATATATTGTTCCAAAGTCTTTAAATCAAACTTTTTTTCAAATAATTCTTTTAAAATTTACAGACTCTAAAATGATACAACTCTAGGATAGTGTCGACCAGTAAAATTTATTACACAATTACAGTACAACTTAGAATTAAAAATACTGAAATAGTAATATAAACAGAGCAACCGATTCTTCAAGTCAGCTCAAAAGTAATTCTTCAAATATAATACTGCTAACTCTAGAGGGGGGAAAATAATAAAACGGGGTGAGCCTAATGCTTAGTATGGAGGATAAAAAGGGAAAATGACAATAAAACGACTCCAATCATTTACAATCAAATCACACCAACCAAAGGTAAAAGGAAACACATAAAATGCATGTAATCAATCATTAAAATGAACATGAATAAACAAATAATGAATGTAAAAAGGAAATCAATGCTAATTGAAAATACTATTAGACATTAAAATAAATGCATTGCTACTAGCCGTATACACCTCGTACGAGTTTAGGGATCTGCCCCCAAGGATATGCATTCTGCTCCCTATCCTATCATATACTATCATCTACCACGGATCCATAGCATAAAAACCACCTACCAGATCTCTAGCCAGGTAGGATTTGCAATCAAAACGTGCTTGAGCCTTGCCAACCTAAGTCTAAATCACTTTTCCAAAATACAATATATACATATACTATACACTTAACAAAAATACGTATAGTATACTTTAATAAATATTTTCGCTTAAAAAATTATTAATTGTCAAATAAATCACAAAAATAACATTCATGGGAGATTAAGACTAATTCAAGATCCGTAGGTAAAGTAGAAGTTCTTAAAGTTCGGGAAACTTGGAGGGGGCAGAATAGGATTGAAAATAAAATCCATGAGCACAAATGAGATCATATTGTTTAATTTCTCTATAATAGACATGGAAATAATCATACGGAAGAATCCCAAGTTGTAAGATATTGGGTCATGAACATTAATATTTATCCTGAGGGGGTTTGAACTTCATACAAACATGTCAAAATCTTAGGCTAAAAACACTTTTCTTCAACCTGTTTTTTGGAAAAAAAAAAAAAAAAAAAAAAAGTGCCGTGGACATTTGTCAATTTAAGGAGAGTAGGTTTTGAGTAGGAACGGATTGCATGGCATTTTCCTTTTGTCATTTTCCCATTTAAAAACTCTTCTAAGCAGTGGCTTTAAGTTGAAATGTTTCAAGTTAAACTAGGGCTGTGTAACGACCCCTCACGGACCGTTACCGTTGACTTCTTATTTAATCATTTATCTCTTATAAAATTGCGAAAAATTTTAAGCTTGAAATAAAAATATTTACATAATGGAAAACTTTACTTAGATAATTTTAGAAAACTCTAGAATTTTTTTTTAAAACTATATCAAAATTTTAACTTCATAATTAATATATATATATATATATATTTGAAAACCCAAATCATGAAATAATATTTAAGTCCATATGAAACATCCAATCAAATAATAATAAGCTAAAGTCTCAAAACTTTATTGAAATTAAAAATGTCCATCTTATGATCGTTCCTCCCGATTTTCTATCACATATCGTCCCGCTATCCGCTCCAAGCTCCTCCAACACTATATCTTACCCTTTCCTTTATCTGCAACATGAATTAACTTATATAAGCAAGGGCTTAGTAAGACACTTAATTCTCACAAATGTAAATAAATATTTTTCTTTTATCATCATAAATATAAACATCATTTAAAAACTTTTTACTTTTAAAACCGTCATATATTGGGCCCGGCGTTGTACCATCATAGCGCGCTAGTCACGGAAGAGTTGGGGTAGCAAATCACAAACCAACGGTGACAAAAGTCCGCTCACCGGACAACATCATCATCATCATCATCAAGGGTGTACAACGCCATTTTAAAACATAAAAATACATATACATACCATATATATATATTTTATATCAAAACGTTTCATCAAAACGTCAACATAGGAGAAGTATTATTTAAGAACATCATAACATCATCATCAACATCAAAATATATACTTCTCAAATCTTTAATTCATGTTGAAGGTGAGAGTGTACTTACATAAACGCCTTACTTAACCTTTTCAAATTTTTCAATGGTGACGCGCGATTGAGGTCTCGGATGCTCGCCTTTAGAACCGTTCATGCCATAAATAATAAATGTAATAAAATCAACAAAAGCTCATAATAATACATCAAACACATCCACCATATCATAGCAGCGCCTAAAAGGCCTATTTCATCATTCAATAACATCAAAACACAAAAATTGAACACTTCCATGAAATTACAAATCTTTGCAGAAACTGGCAGTTAGACCTTTGTCCCTTCAAAAATTCATAAAAATTCACACAGGGATTAAAATGATCTGAAACTAATTTTAAATGAAATTAGACATCTAGATCTTTCTAATGGTACCAAATTTGTAGAAAATGAAGACCGTTTGTACCCTCAAAAATAGTTTTGAATTTGATTTCTAAAGTTTTACCGAAACTGGCAGCCGGACCTTTGCCTATTTGAAAAATCATAAAAATTTATAGATATCTCAAAATGATATTAAACTGATTCCAAATAAAAATAGACATCTATAGTTTTCTAAAAATATTAAATTTGTTAAAAACGGAGACCGTTTGGATTTTTAAAAATAGTTTTGAAATCTGATCGTTAAAATTTTACCGAAACTGGCAGTTCGACCTCTGCCTATTTGAAAAATCATAAAAATTCACACATAACTTCAAACGATATGAAACTGATTTCAAAAGAAAATAGACATCTAGGGCTTTCCAAAAATATCAAATTTCTTAAAAATGGAGTCCATTTGCACCCTTAAAAACCGTTTGGAATTCTTACCTTAGAATCTGGAAATTCCAGTAGCAGTGTCAAATCCGAAAATACATAAAAATATATGTATATAAATTATCATCACAATATATATATAATTCATATACACACACATAAAAACAGCCCTAAGACATATTTCTAACATATAAAATTATGCAATCACCATACCAATGAAATCATAAATAAAGAATCAACAAAAACCCTAATTTCGTCTTGTTCACAAAATCAACCATATCGCCCTTTTTTTTTCGATCATCATTCGATAAATATTTCTCATCCTTTCCTCAAACTCACATGAAACACTCGTCATGAAAATCATCCAATCTTTCAAAGAATCCCAAACTAAAACAAATAGCAAAATCATCCTCATCATCAAATAATTCCGAAACATACCTTGAAATTCTTTGATTTTCGGTCTTGGAAGAATTTGGAGGTTTGGCAGAAATTTTTTTTTTTTTTTCTGTGTTTGTGCGAGAGAGAGAGGCAGAGAGAGAGAGAGAGACAAAGAGGATGGGTTTGTGCGTGAGGGAGGAAGAATCAAAACAATAAATCCTATAAATCAAGAGCTATTAATTCCAATTAAAATTTGGAATTAATGAATAAATTGTCAAACCTTTGATTCCTTTTCTTCGGCTGCAATAACTTTCCCTCCCCTTTTTTTTTTTTTAAAACCGTACATACCACATATAAACACACACATATATATATGCATATAATATAACATATAATTGATTAATCAAATAACTTAACATATATATACTTATATATATAAAGGTAAATATATACATAAAATAAAATATACTTATAACATATAGTATATACATATAAACATATAACATAACCATTTATATAACATATCATTTTATATATACTAAAAAAAATTATCACATGAATTCATCAAATCATCATAAGAAAATTTTATCAATTTGGCATGAACTTTGTTCTAGCACATCGAGTCCTCATCGCGTCACCTGAAAAAAAATAACTCAACAAAATATTAGAATTAAGAAATTTCTATCTCATCACATATGTTAATTCTAATGTTAATTTTCTAATGTTATTGTTGGTTAGCATTTAGGGCGTTACAATCCCTCTTACCTTATAAAAGTTTCGTCCTCGAAACTGAGAATAATTCCGGATAATTCATTCTTATTGCGTCTTCTAGCTCCCATGTAGCTTCCTCCATCTTGTGATTACGCCAAAGAACCTTTACTAAAAGAATCTCTTTGTTCCTCAAGGTCTTCGTCTTTCGATCAAGAATCTCAACCGGCTTTTCTACGTAACTCATATCTTCTTAAATCTGAATCAATTGCGGTTGGATGACGTGAGATGGATCCGGTACATACTTCTTCAACATCGAGACATGAAATACATTGTGGATGGACGTCATCTCCTGAGGCAAATCTAACTTATATGCCACATTGCCAATACGCTCAATCACCATATATGGTCCCACATACCTGGGACTAAGCTTGCCTTTCTTCCCAAATCGCATCACGCCCTTCATCGGGGCAACCTTGATAAACACCAAGTCTCCAACCTCGAACTCTAAGGGCCTTCGACGCACATCCGCATAGCTTTTCTGCCTACTATGAGCTGTGGCAATCCGCTGCTGAATCACTTTCAATGCTTCAGTCGTCTTATTGAAGAAGTCAGTTTTCTCCTTAAGTTCTGACTCCACTAGCTTCTTCTCCCCAGCTTCATGCCAATAAATTGGGGACCTACATCGTCTTCCGTAAAGAGCCTCATAGGGTGCCATCCCAATCGTCGCTTGATAACTATTGTTATAAGCGAACTCAGCCAATGGCAAAAACTTACACCAACTCCCTTTGAAGTCCAAGGCACAAGCTCGAAGCATATCCTCAAGTGTCTGATTAGTCCTCTCCGTCTGACCGTCGGTTTGCGGATGAAAAGCCGTGCTAAATTTCAACTTCGTACCCATAGCAGCTTGAACGCTCTTCCAGAAATGGGAGGTGAACCTACTATCTCGATCTGAAATAATAGATCTGGGAACACCATGAAGCCTCACTACCTCCTTCACATATAATTCTGCCAACTGTTCCATAGAGGACGTCAATCGTATAGGAAGAAAATGTGCTGACTTAGTCAATCTGTCAATGACCACCCATATAGCATCATATCCATTCGTAGTCCTTGGCAGTCCAGTAATAAAGTCCATCGCAATGTCTTCCCATTTCCATTCCGGTATCTGAATTGACTGAAGTACCCCTCCTGGCTTTTGGTGCTCAGCCTTAACCTGTTGGCACGTCATACAATGCTTCACATAGTGTGCTATATCTTTCTTCATTCCGAACCACCAGAAACTATTCTTAAGATCCATGTACATTTTGGTTGCACCAGGATGAAGCATATACGGGGTGTTGTGCGCCTCTTCAAGAATCTTCTTCCTCATCTCCTCGTCCTTAGGAATACATAACCGTCCCTTAAGTTTCAGCACTCCATCATCACACACACTAAATCCTTCACACTTCCCTTCGAGCATTTCCTTTTTAATCCTCACAAGGCTTGGATCAAGATCTTGTTTGCTTCGAATGTCATCTAAAATAGTTGGAGACAAAGTCATTGCAGAAACTTGCCCAACTATTAATTCCAACCCAAAATCAAAAATCTCCTTTTGAAGGGGCTTGGACATCGCATTCAAGGACATTAACGTGGCTGGGGTCTTCCGACTCAATGCATCAGCTACCCTATTTGCCTTCCCCGGGTGGTATAGGATTTCACAGTCGTAATCCTTTACTAGCTCAAGCCACCTCCTTTGCCTCATATTCAAATCCTTCTGCGAGAAGAAGTACTTCAAACTTTGGTGATCGGTGAATATTTGGCATCGGACTCCATACAAATAATGCCTCCATATTTTCAAAGCAAAAACAACGGCAGCCAACTCTAGGTCATGAGTGGGATAGTTCTTTTCATAGTCCTTTAATTGCCTTGAAGCATAGGCAATTACCTTCCCATTCTGCATCAAGACTGCACCAAGTCCCATTTTAGAAGCATCACTGTAAATTACGAACCCTTCATCCCCATCCGGAATCGTCAAGATTGGAGCACTTGTGAGTCGTCTCTTCAACTCTTGAAAGCTCTTTTCGCAATCCTCTGTCCATTCGAACTTCTTTCCTTTTCGGGTAAGTGTCGTAAGCGGCATAGCAAGTTTCGAGAAATCAGCTACAAATTTCCTATAATAACCCGCTAAACCAAAAAACTTCTGATCTCACTTGCGTTGGTCGGTTTCTTCCAATTGCTAACGGCCTCAACCTTCGCAGGATCCACCATTATGCCATCTTTAGAAATCACATGACCAAGGAATGCCACACGATCCAATCAAAATTCGCATTTAGAGAATTTGGCATACAACTGGTGCTGTTTCAATGTCTGCAAAACTGTCCTTATATGCCTCTCATGTTGGTCTCGAGTCTTTGAATAAATGAGAATGTCGTCGATAAACACTATCACAAACTTATCCAAAAACTCTTTAAACACTCTATTCATCAGGTCCATGAAAGCAGCAGGGGCATTGGTCAACCCAAATGGCATGACCACAAACTCATAATGACCGTATCGAGTTCTGAAAGCTGACTTGGGGATATCTCCTTCCTTGATCTTCAGTTGGTGGTATCCAGATCGTAGATCAATCTTCGAAAACACAGTCGCACCTTGTAGTTGGTCGAATAAATCATCAATTCTCGGCAATGGATATTTGTTCCTTATGGTCACCTTGTTTAGCTCCCTGTAGTCGAGGCATAGTCTCATTGTCCCATCCTTCTTCTTCACGAATAAAACTGGAGCTCCCCACGGTGAATGACTAGGGCGAATGAAACCCTTGGTCAACAGCTCTTGAAGTTGCTCATGTAATTCCTTCAATTCAGCAGGTGCCTTAGAGATTGGCCCAGTGCCCGGTGCTAACTCAATCTCGAACTCGATTTCTCTATCTGGCGGCAAACCTGGCAAGTCCTGTGGAAACACGTCACTAAATTCTCGTACGACGGGTACATCATCAAGCTTCAATTTGTCTTCTTTCTTCTTATCCACGATGTTGGCTAAGAAACCATTACAGCCATTGGCTAGCAGCTTTCGAGCCTTCATAGCCGACAGGAACAACTTCGTCTTCTTCTTCGCATCACCAATGAATTCAAATCGATCATCTCCTTCGGGATTAAACACGACCATACGTCTTCGGCATTCAATAGACGCGTTATACTTTCCCAAGAAATCCATACCTAAAATTAGGTCATAGTCAAACATTTCGAGCACTATCAGATTACTGTAGAGCTCTCTATCAACAATTCTCACTGGCACTGCTCGTAGCCAATGAGTGGACATCATCACTTCCCCAGAGGGTAGTGTCGTAGTGAATCCCTGACTCAAGATATCTTGATTTATTCCTACTCTTTTAGCAAAAGTAGAAGATACAAAGGAGTGTGAGGCTCCTGTGTCGAAAAGGACATTAGCACACTGGTTATTAACACGTATCTGACCTGTGACAACAGTAGATGTCTCGGCGGCTGCTTCTTCTTTGGTCATGGTGAAAATTCTGGCATTGGTGGTAAGTGGAGGAGCCTCAAGTCGTCCCTGGGAAATATGAGGTCCATCAAGAGTGGCCTGCATACTATGGAGCTGAGCTGGTGGGTTTCTCTGTTGTCTTTGCTGGAAGGGCTGGTACGTCTTGTTTGGACAATCCTTGGACAGGTGACCCTCGCGTCCGCAAGCATAACATAAATTTGTGCCCATACGGCACTCCCCCAAATGTAGCTTTCCACACTTAGAACATGGTGGAATGTTCTTAGCTTGCTTAGCTGGTTGGCCCCCTCCTTGACGGTTGTTATGGTTCCTCTGATTGGAGAAGTTCCCCTTCCTCTTGTTATTGTTCCACTGACCTCCTTGAGACCTACCTTGATTTCCGAAGTTTCCACGGTTTTGATTGTTGTTGTTGTTCTTAGGGACTTCGCTCTGACGAGGCTGGCTTTCCTTTTGCTTATTCAGATGATATTCAGCACGAAGGGTACACCTGACACATTCAGCTGCGGTGGTTGGTGGAGCAGTCCCGCTATCAACAATCACTGCAATCTCGGGTTTCAGCATCCCGATCAATCTCCTCAACCGTTCTTGTTCATTTGGCACCATGTGGGGACAAAGACGTGCCAATTGGTTAAACCGCTTAACAGCTTCTGTCACCGATAGATTTCCTTGACGAAAGTTATTAAACTCGTCATAGTGTTCCCTGGTCACAGACATGTTGAAATATTGCTCGTTAAATTCTTGGACAAAGTCTTCCCACGTCATCTGACTTATGTCCCTGCTCAGCTCTATTCCTTCCCACCAGATTCTAGCATCATCCATCAAACAGTAGGAAGCACACTTCACTTTTTCATTATCGGTTAAATCCATGAAATTAAGCACTAACTCGATCGACTTCAACCATCCTTGAGCCACCAAAGGGTCTGTTGAACCATTGAATTCCTTAGGCTTCATCCTCTTGAATCGCAGATACAGGGGCTCATGATTTGTTGCTGCTTGAACTCCTCTATTTTACACTGGCTGTGCAGCCGGTGGATCAATGGGGACTTCCACTCTGTTGGCATTAGCTTGCAAGTTGTTAATAAGGGCCTGTTGTTGCTGAACTTGCCTCTGAAGTTGAGCCACAATTTCTACTAAATTAGGCTCTGCCACCGCTTCATTTTCAACTTGTCCACGACCTCTTCGTTGGTCTTGACGCAACTGCTCCATAACTTCTGCCAAGTTAGGTTCCGCAGCAACCTCATCTTCAACATGCACTCGGCCATTACCACGTCCTCGAACTGCACGTCCTCGTCTGCGTACCATCTTATCTTAGTCGTCTGTTAGTAGCAAAATTGTCAATAAGTGACTCTTTTTTTTTTTTTTTTTTTGGATATCGAGTCAGGATTCAAACTTTCCATAAATAGAACATCACCTCACAACTCTTACATTTCTATTTAAGGAAACTAGTTAATTACTTACTTGAAGAAGTTTGAAGTGGATACGTGGCGATGCATGATAGGAAATAGGAAACCTCTCTGATACCATACTGTAACGACCCCTCACGGACCGTTACCGTTGACTTCTTATTTAATCATTTATCTCTTATAAAATTACGGAAAATATTAAGCTTGAAATAAAAATATTTACATAATGGAAAACTTTACTTAGATAATTTTAGAAAACTCTAGAATTTTTTTTTTAAAACTATATCAAAATTTTAACTTCATAATTAATATATATAAATATATATATATATATTTTTGAAAACCCAAATCATGAAATAATATTTAAGTCCATATGAAACATCCAATCAAATAATAATAAGCTAAAGTCTCAAAACTTTATTGAAATTAAAAATGTCCCTCTCATGATCGTTCCTCCCGTTTTCCTATCACATATCGTCCCGCTATCCGCTCCAAGCTCCTCCAACACTATATCTTACCCTTTCCTTTATCTGCAACATGAATTAACTTATATAAGCAAGGGCTTAGTAAGACACTTAATTCTCACAAATGTAAATAAATATTTTTCTTTTATCATCATAAATATAAACATCATTTAAAAATTTTTTACTTTTAAAACCGTCATATATTGGGCCCGGCGTTGTACCATCATAACGCGCTAGTCACTGAAGGGTTGGGGTAGCAAATCCCAAACCAACGGTGACAAAAGTCCGCTCACCGGACAACATCATCATCATCATCATCAAGATCAAGGGTGTACAACGCCATTTTAAAACATAAAAATACATATACATACCATATATATATATTTTTTATTAAAACGTTTCATCAAAACGTCAACATAGGAGAAGTATTATTTAAGAACATCATAACATCATCATCAACATCAAAATATATACTTCTCAAATCTTTAATTCATGTTGAAGGTGAGAGTGTACTTACATAAACGCCTTACTTAACCTTTTCAAATTTTCCAATGGTGACGCGCGATTGAGGTCTCGGATGCTCGCCTTTAGAACCGTTCATGCCATAAATAATAAATGTAATAAAATCAACAAAAGCTCATAATAATACATCAAACACATCCACCATATCATAGCAGCGCCTAAAAGGCCTATTTCATCATTCAATAACATCAAAACACAAAAATTGAACACTTCCATGAAATTACAAATCTTTGCAGAAACTGGCAGTTAGACCTTTGTCCCTTCAAAAATTCATAAAAATTCACACAGGGATTAAAATGATCTGAAACTAATTTTAAATGAAATTAGACATCTAGATCTTTCTAATGGTACCAAATTTGTAGAAAATGAAGACCGTTTGTACCCTCAAAAATAGTTTTGAATTTGATTTCTAAAGTTTTACCGAAACTGGCAGCCGGACCTTTGCCTATTTGAAAAATCATAAAAATTTATAGATATCTCCAAATGATATTAAACTGATTCCAAATGAAAATAGACATCTATAGTTTTCTAAAAATATTAAATTTGTTAAAAACGGAGACCGTTTGGATTTTTAAAAACAGTTTTGAAATCTGATCGTTAAAATTTTACCGAAACTGGCAGTCCGACCTCTGCCTATTTGAAAAATCATAAAAATTCACACATAATTCCAAACGATATGAAACTGATTTCAAAAGAAAATAGACATCTAGGGCTTTCCAAAAATATCAAATTTCTTAAAAATGGAGTCCATTTGCACCCTTAAAAACCGTTTGGAATTCTTACATTAGAATCTGGAAATTCCAGTAGCAGTGTCAAATCCGAAAATACATAGAAATATATGTATATAAATTATCATCACAATATATATATAATTCATATACACACATAAAAACAGCCCTAAGACATATTTCTAACATATAAAATTATGCAATCACCATACCAATGAAATCATAAATAAAGAATCAACAAAAACCCTAATTTCGTCTTGTTCACAAAATCAACCATATCGCCCTTTTTTTTCGATCATCATTCGATAAATATTTCTCATCCTTTCCTCAAACTCACATGAAACACTCGTCATGAAAATCATCCAATCTTTCAAAGAATCCCAAACTAAAACAAATAGCAAAATCATCCTCATCATCAAATAATTCCGAAACATACCTTAAAATTCTTTGATTTTCGGTCTTGGAAGAATTTGGAGGTTTGGCAGAAATTTTTTTTTTTTTTTTCTGTGTTTGTGCGAGAGAGAGAGACAGAGAGAGAGAGAGAGACAAAGAGGATGGGTTTGTGCGTGAGGGAGGAAGAATCAAAACAATAAATCCTATAAATCAAGAGCTATTAATTCCAATTAAAATTTGGAATTAATGAATAAATTGTCAAACCTTTGATTCCTTTTCTTCGGCTGCAATAACTTTCCCTCCCCCTTTTTTTTTTTAAAACCGTACATACCACATATAAACACACATATATATATACATATAATATAACATATAATTGATTAATCAAATAACTTAACATATATATACTTATATATATATAAAGGTAAATATATACATAAAATAAAATATACTTATAACATATAGTATATACATATAAACATATAACATAACCATTTATATAACATATCATTTTATATATACTAAAAAAAATTGTCACATGAATTCATCAAATCATCATAAGAAAATTTTATCAATTTGGCATGAACTTTGTTCTAGCACATCGAGTCCTCATCGCGTCACCTGAAAAAAAATAACTCAACAAAATATTAGAATTAAGAAATTTCTATCTCATCACATATGTTAATTCTAATGTTAATTTTCTAATGTTATTGTTGGTTAGCATTTAGGGCGTTACAGGCTGTTTCCCTTAAAAAAAAAAAAAAAAAAAGGAAGAAGAAGGTAGCAAAAAAGACGGTGAAAGAGGGAGAAGTTATTCTCTCCCTCCTAGAGAAAAAGAGGAAGAAGAAAGCAGAGGATTGAGAATATGTAGCAGTGTTCACCCTTGTTTTTATCGAGCAGTGCATCATCATCCATTACTTTTTCATCAAATGACTATAATTCATTCCTTATGGGTGGAGATTAAGGCCTTCCCCACTATAGAGCCACCTTTTTTTTCAATTCATTAATAAATATGATACAATTTCTCTCTCTTCACTAACACGACATAAATTTCAGTTTTATTTTTATATCATAATTGTTTTGATATCAAATTTTTATGTGATGCTGATACAGTGGTTTTAAATTTGTGTCATTCAAGTGCTTTTCGTTAAAATTATCCCATCTACAAACATTTAGTTTGTAAAAGCCCAAAAAGGGTTGAAATCTACACCTTCTGAAAGAATACACCAATCAGGTGTACATTTATTGTTAGATTATGCAAGTACTAGCCCTATTGATATTGAAATTAGACATAATAACTTTAATATTATTTCTTCTCCGGTACAAACACACACGATTAGAGCCACATACTTTTATATATTTGATTGTTTAGACTTGGAGAATCTTTACCAATCATTCACATGATGGTTGAGCCGTTAAAATGACCACGGTCAAGTTTAAGTGATTCTTACATAATACAAATTTATTGCTTTTAATGTTAAATTTTATTACAGGATACGTCATCCAGTACTGCGGTTAGAATATACATTTCATATGAAGGGCAATGGAGAAGAAATGGGGGTTGCTGGAGTTTTGATGGGCAAAAGGCGAAAGGTATGACAGTTTCAAAGGACATTACTTACCATGAATTGGTGGAAAAACTTAGCTGTAGTTTAATGGTTGATCAGTCGCAATATAATCTGGACATGAGGTACTTGGTTGATTTAGCTGTTCCAACGGCACCTGTTGAGATCCAAAATGATGAAGACGTTGAGGTTTTTATATGTGAAACTTCTAGTAAAGGTAGTCCCCGATACCCATTATGTGTTACCTGGATTAAAAAAGATATTGGCCAACATTTATCAGTAAATAATGGCCATGGTAGAACTAGTCTTTTATTTCAGTGGGGATGTACATTAACTTCCTTATTTTTGCAAAAAAAATAAATAACTAAACAACATTGAAAAATATAAATAAGCATTTGTATCATGGTATTTTTAAGATCTACCCGAGATTTCTATGTTAAGATATGGAAAATGGTGGATTTATTGAAACTAGTATCTTAAGAAAAATGGTGGTTTTTTAAGGGTTTTTTTTTTATTCTGTTTTATTTTTCTTAAAGTTAGTTTAGTAAATTCCATGAAAATTAAGGTTTTAGTTTTTTTTTTTTAAATTTAAGAATGAAGACCGAAACCTCACAAATATAATAGTTTAAAGACTACTAGGATCCTTTTAAAAAATCATCTTTTGTACTCTTTTCAAAAAGTTAAGGGTCATTTCAATCAAAAAAAATAAAAACAATAGGATCAAATTTGCCACCAACAGGACAATGTGGCCCTCCCATTTTGCATTATACTGTTAACTTAACCATTCTATTAATTTTTTAATTATTTAATTTATGACTAGATATTATTACGTGTTGTTGTTACAGATATAATCTATCAGCATATTGATTCAAAAAAAAATGTACAGTTTGAAAATTCCCACCATTATGTTAAAAATAATAATAACATAAGTTTTTATGATGAATGCCACCGTAAAAACTCATTGCCACCGTATTTTAAATATTAAAAAAAAAAAAAAAAAACCTAGACCTAGAACCCCCGATTCTTTTCCTTGGAGCTTGTCCTCCATCTACATGTCCACACTCATTTAGGCTCTCCTTGTGCTCCTCAATGAACAACATTGCTCTCCTCCACTCCCATTACCATTTCCAAACTCCCATTCCAAACCACCACAGAACCAGTCTCAAATGCTCTTCCGACAACAAACACACAATCCCGGCAAGAGACAGAGTCATAAACTTCGGAAAACACAAGCGGAAGATGCTGGGGACCCTCCCTCCCAGCAACCTCAAATGGGTTTCCAAGACCCTCAGAGCTTGAAATTTTTGTTAATTTTTAAAAAATTAGTTAAAATTTTTGTTAACTTTTTAATAAAATACAAAAATTTTCCTGTTATCGAGTCTCAGTGTACGTCATTCTATCAAAACTTTATCAAATTTTACTGATAGATCCTATATTTTATTTCATATATCATATGATCATTAGCATTAGTGTTTATATGTTTTTTTTTTTAGTTGAATATAATTCTTTCTTTAAAAAGAAAGGAAAAAAATGCATAACGGATAAGGACACAATAGAAAGCTTCAACTTATAAATGTTATTGAAATTCCAATAAGGTGAATACTAATATTTTATTACAACATATTAACTTCTATCTCAACGGATCTAGTGCAAAAGCCTTGAAAAGAAAAAGAGACAAAATGACCATGCATGAGCACAAAATGATAATGTAAAGTGGAGGACACCTACGATTTCCATCAAGATAATGCCTCATCCAAAGGAGATCCTCCTTTTTTTATTTTTCACATTTAAATGTATTGGGAAAAACAAAATGTTTTTTGTTTGTTATTTATATATATATATGTTATATATGTTATATAATATAAAGTCAATAGCGTCATTAAATCAACCGTTTATAATCAATGGATTATATTATCATTTCGCATAAATCATATATTTCCAAAAAACAATCATTCCACGGCCGTGTATACCTAACCTCAGCTACACTAGTGAACTTGCAATTTCTTTCTATTTTTTCTTTTTTCACCTTAAGAAAAGGGATGGTACTTCGTCCCTTTATTTATTTGATTTTTAAAGAATTTCAAGACCTATTAATGAAACAGAATGAATCTGATATAATTATACTCAAATGATAGATTTAGTTTTCACTTCAGCACCTTGAGCCCAATGTTGTACAGCCAATTGGATAGGTAGGACATCAGATGAGGTTATCAAGTATCGAACTAAGAGAAAAACAATATATATATATATATATATATATATATATAATTCTTATTACCGCACCATCTTATTTGTAGTAAACTTATAATTGCTCACTTAATTCAGACAAATATTGACGATAGTGGGTTACTAATTTAGGATTAATACATATAAACATCACGTGTTATATGATTATTTAAAACTTCAATCTCTGCCTTAAATAAACTCATTTGACATAATCAAATAGTACTTTCGAACAAATATTAGCATTTGTCATAGTTTTTGGGACCCTCTATACCATTTCACTAAATTCAGAAAGTAATTTTGAAAATTAAAGTTTAGAGAGCAAAAGATTTTAAGTGGGAAAAGTTCCAGCCACCACTATAAATATCTCAATTGGACTAACAAGCCAGCAATTGACTGTCATTGACCATTTTTTATACTAAGTTAACAAGTACATGATAAAATATCTCTATTACCACTTTCTTCTGTTAAACCTCCTTTTCTCCCTAAATTTAGCTGGTGTATTGGTTTGGAATGAAATTTTTTTGTTAAAGTTTGTTGACTGTTTAAAAATTAGTTATAATTTTTATTGACTTTTCAGAAAAATACAAAAATTAATATGAAAACTTTAGATTTAAAAGTGAAAAGCCAAACAAAATATTAGGCTCATAAAACATATATATATATATATATATATATGTTATATGTGTAGCATGCACTCTGTTGTGCAATAGTGTTGAATTGTTTTTAATAAGAGAAAAGAATGTGCAGGCTAGCAAAAGATTTTATAATTTAATTTTGTGTTGTGGAGGCTGGTGAGTGTTTGGAAACAATATATATACACTATAATACATAAATCCTAAATAAATGCATGATAGATCTGCAGCCAATCATCAACCAACGAATAGTCTTTATCATAACTAAATATGAGACGAAGTTCACAAACCTACCAAAAATATGATGGCTCAAGTTCTGTAATTTTTATTATTATTATTTTTAGCTAATAACCACGACGTTTGGTTGACAACTCACTGTTCGTATACAGCATATTCCGAGTTTCCAATTTGGCTGCGGAGGATTTAGGATTGGACATCGTAATGATCCGAAAGACGACTCAAAAATAAGAAGAATGTTTGGGCTAAATGTCATCACTAATAGAAGATGAGGTGGACCCCATCTATGAGTCAGATTCATTTTTTATTAGTGGGTGATGCTCATTATCATTAATGCTTGTATCATTGCTCCATATCTAAGTTAAGTCCATTCCGAAATCTAATTTGACAGTGTCTCTTTCAAAACTGTGACAAGTAAAAGCTAAATCAATGTTTTCCTTTTCTATTGTTAGTGTCTGGTTCTCAAAATCTTTCATTTCCCTGAAACATCATCCTGAGGTATCCTGACTCCTGAATAAAAATCCAAATCTAAAATGGACAGGTGTTCTGGGTTCAAATCTTCTTTTTCTTGCAACTTGATGGAGTTTTGAGTAAGAGGGAAAGGTGGGAGAGAGAGGTGAGAAGATTAGTAGAAGAATTTCGGAACCTATTTAATTAGCGGGGAATTTTAGATCCCTCAGATACCTCAATTTTAATCCCTCATTTATGTGTGTCTGTTTGGCTACAATTCATGTGGTGATAAGTTGCTATTTTTTCACTTGTAGATGAAATCTTTTAATTTTTATTGACTTGATTACTTTTAAATACCTATCTTATAGGGTTTTAAAAATTTGAGATTAGAGTTAATGTCACAAGCATTAACTATATATAGACACATAGGAAATGTCTCAAATTCGGCAACCCGACCTATCCGTTCGGCAGTTATAACATTTTATTTATACTTTTGTAACTATTAGTTGATTTATATGTAACTTTCTATTTAAAATATTACAATGATACTTTTCAAAATTATTTGTGCAAAAGACAAAAATCATTGAAAAAAATATTATATTGAAATTAACTGATTGTTATAATAACTTACAGAAAAAGTTACAAAATGTCGTTTTATATAGATGTTGCTGTCGAATATAAGACAACCTCTTTACGTGTGTGTGTGTGTATATATTGTTACATTTTCAAATATTTGACAAATCATTTCTTAGGTGGCAGCTGCCAGGTAGTATTAAAATAGTAGATCAGGGTGGGTAAGCATAACATTTCTCTCCCTAGTATTGCCAATATTTTCTTCCTCATTTGTTTAGATATCAAAGTTGTAAGGACTACCCCACAAAGTCTTTGCCCTCAAGGATTAGTCCACGCAATCTTGTTGAGCTTGATATGCCCTCTAACAAGCTTAACCAATTTTGGAATGACGCTCAGGTATGTTGTAATTTCAATTTGTTGTGTAGAATGATTTAAGTTTATGCTTGTTTAAATACTTTATTTTCAGGGGATTGTTTAAGATAACACACCCACCAGGTGGTGAAAAAAAAAGTAACTCAACTGAAAACATAAGGGAATTAATTCTAAGGTTGGGACTCTGTTTTGCTCCATATGTAGATAACAAAATTTGGCCATTAGATGAATATTAAGTGTTAATGATGTTTTTACTTTATAATAGTTGGAATTATTGCTACAAGAAACACCCTTCTCTTTCCTTTATCTCTCTCCTCTCCTTCCCTGTCTTTCTTTGCCGTCCGAAAGAGCAACTAAAATTCCGTATTCATCTCTTCTTTGCAAGCTTTTGATATACATGTATTTTTCAAATGCAATCTCACGTGGTCTCCTGAACATCAATGTCATTCGTACTTTATTCTTAATTTTTGAAAAAAAAAAATAACTCACTTTATTTTCTAATTTTAAATTTGTCTCATTTCTTAACACCTTATGTTTTATATATAAATATATCTATATATATATATATATATTTTATTTTTTTTTTTGTTAAAAACAAACAAAACAAGCCCCCTATACTTGTAGGTTGTCATCAATCAATAGTTCCGATCCACCTTCTATTAAAAAAAAAACAATTAACTTATCAATTTCAACCCATTCACTATTGTTATTTAACGAAAGATTTAAGACGTGTCCGAGTTTCAATACTCCTGAGTATATATATATATTTATATATTAACTTGGGAAGGAGATAAAAGTTTACACCGACTCTATTATATTGATACTAGGCATAATAACTTAACCCATATTATTTCCCTGGTACAAGCACACATGACCACTGATAGATCGTCTATATTTGGAAAATCTTGACTAGTCGAGTTAAATTAGTTTTTATCTAAGTATGAATTTAATTTTTTTTTCCTTTAAATTTTGTTACAGGATACAACATCAAGCACTACTGTTAGAATACCAATTTCGTATGAAGGACAATGGAGAACAACCCAAGGTCGTTGGAGTTTTAATGGTCAAAAGGAAAAAGGCAAAAGGATTGATAGTTTCAAAGGACATTACTTACGATGAATTAGTGGAAAGACTTGGGCATAGTTTAATGGTTGATGAATCGCAATATGATTTAGACATGAGATTCTTACTTGATTCAGGTATTTCCAATGGCACCTGTGAAGATTCAAAATAATGAAGATAATAACTTTTTTATTAGTGAAACATCTAGCAAAGGCAATCCCCGGTTTCCATTATGTATTACTTTGCTTAAAAAAGATGTTCGCCAAGACCGTGACGTAGTCAGCCTTTTACTTCAATGGGTTGTACACTATATTCTTTATTATTTTTTGAAAAACAAATAACATGAAATATATATATATATATATTATTATTACCCTATCTTTTAACTATACATTGAAAATTCTACAGTATGTTATAAAAAATGGAGGTTATATTGACACAGCTCTTAACTCTCCACACCAGGCCAATAAATATACATCCCTTTTAAAGTGATTAAATTTACTTGTTACATACCCTTATATGATTTCAAAACTAACTATAATTATTATCATAAAATAAATGACTCTCTCCCATTTAAAATATCTTGCACACCCACTATTTTATGTTTATATATCTCTTTTCTCCATCTCTCTCTGTTTTTTTATTTATTTTATTTTTATTTCAATCGAAACTTAATGGACATCAACTTTAATGATCTTAACTTTTTGTATTAACAGAAGTGGCATAGATGAGTTTTCATTATTTTTATTAGGTGTTTAAAATATTGTTATATCAATCACTATGTCCAAAACCAAATGAATATCCTTGAGCAAGAAACTAAGCCCATGTTTAGATTACAGATTTAAAAAGTTAATTTTAATTGTAAATTTTAATTTTTGTAAAAGAAAACATTATAACAAAATTTTTAAATAGTATGCAAAAATTGTCTCCAGATAGAGTGCCAAATTATGATTACATATATAAATATAAAACAATCAAGGTTTATAAAATAATAGTGCTGGTGTAGAGCCTCAAGGTTTTTTTATTGAAAATCATGTCCATCTTTTCCTCTCAATTTGGAGATATTTTATATTACAATTTAAACTCTATATTTTATTAGAGAGTTAATTTTATCTTTAAGATAATAAATTAATTTAATTTTGTAACCGCTCAATGAACTAATTTACATTAACTATGGACATTAAATGTCTCAGAATAATGAGGAAATGTCTCTTAATCACCCTTTTTGATTGGACGACCTGGCGACCAAGGGGTCGTTTTGGGGTGATAATTGTAGATAGAGTCTTGAAGGTTGGTTTGGAAGTGTGTGTTTGGTGTGGAGGTCGATTTGGAAGTATGCCTTTGGTGGAGGTGTGAATTAGAAATGAATTGTGGTATATAAAATAATTTTAAAAGTTAAAATGTTTTTGGAAAAAAATATATGATATGGATCTTGTTTCGTTCATTTCTTTTTTTTTTTTTTTTTTTTGTGATTTAAAAAAAATCATCTCATTTCGACATATAATAAGAAAATTATGAACTTTTAAAATTTGAGTTTTTTGAAAAGAGAAAAGAGAGAAAATAAGATATAGATTTGTGAATTTTAGAGCCAAGTAGTGAAAATTTTGTCTAGAGATAAGTAGTGTTCTGACCAAATAGTGCTTGGATTAGTGTTCCAACTTTTATGTTATGGACATTGGTGATATGGATCTTGTTGACGTGAGTCTTAAAAATACAATCTTAATAATTCAGATTTTAGTGTTTCTTATCAAAACAAAAAAAAAAACAAAAAAAAAAAAACAAATTTCAGATTTTAGTGATACGGACCTTTGATATTATGGACTTTTGATGTTACAACTTTAATGTTTCAGGCCCTCCAAGTGTACATATTCTGAAATCCAAATTCATAGATCCTTGGGTCAAAGATGTATAATTTTACTATGTGGGTAAAAATCCACCCAACCGTTAATAAAAGATGTGAATGGTCATGGCTTGAGACTCTACATATACGTTCCTGTATTAGTCTCTAATTCTTTGAGGCTCTACACCAACATTCTGGTCTTTACTTAATTGTTCTCATGGTTTTTCTTGTGTTCTTTAACTTGTACTTAACATTCTTGATTGTTCAAGCCACAAGGGCTAGTCTAGTGGCGATGGTGGGACGGATTAAGGTCTTAGGATGCCTTAGTGCCATATTCGAATCTAGACACAGTGGGTGGGATGGTTTTTATTGTAATTTTACTATACTCTCTATATGTATTTGTTTCAAAAAATATATATATATTTTACTCATTTTTTCACTTGTTGAAAGGATATTTGAGAGAGAGAAAAATGAATATAATACAAATTTTGAATATGTGGATTTGGATTTTATATAAATTAATATTTGGAGTTTGAAATGGTCTGACAAACGCACCATTAGTTTGATTCATATACATTAAAATTATTACAATATATTTTTCCGATAATTTAAAACAAACTTTAACGTTTCTATTTTCTCTTTTTTTCTCAAATATCCTCTTAAAATTTCAGTTTCTCTTTCATTATCTCTTGTTATCAAAAACACAACATTCATACATATTTTTTTACTGTCATATTAAAATAATGTTTTACTGATCTATTTAAACGACTTTCTCGTATATTCACATCAATACAATTTATTAAATTAAGTTGACTGTTTGATATACTATCTTCAAATGAAAAAAAATTCATTTTAAAATAATAATTTAATAATAAAATCGGTGTTTGAAATGAAGAAAAATAAGTGTAATATAAATTTCAAGTTTTAAATTTAAAGTTAAATAATTTTTTTAATTTAAAACAATGCATCTAAACGTATAGTTAAGTCTCGCACGTGGGCAGCACGTGTTTCAACTACGGATAATAAAGAACTCTGCAGCGTAATTTTCGGCAATAGACAATTCAGACGCGTGGTTGACCTGGTGAGTTAGAGACCGTCTTCGAGAGGGCGTCTCCTGGGAAGGGAATCAGGGATGATATGGATTTTCTTCTCTTCTTCTGCGAAACTTCCTTCAAATCAAATACAAGAAACTTACTCACCACAATTATATAAGGTAGTGAAGTCCTATTTCTTAGTACTTTCGAGCCTGTTTCTGTACTATGAGCACAAAAAGAGAGGTACGAAATAAGCTTTGTTGGTCCTTTTGTTTTGTAAATCCACTCAAAATTCTCATGTTTTTCCTCAGAAACACATACATATATTCTAATTGCTGGGTCTGTTTTTCCTTCTGTCTATCTATAGCTTCAAGAAAAATTGCTCCAGTACAAGGTTTTTATTTTTTTTATTTTTATTTTTATTTTTATTATATATATATATTTATATATAAAACTAAAAAGACTTCATTAACAGGCACACGGACAAGCAAAAAAGCCCAGACAACAACAGACCAAGCAAATTGCTCCGGTACAAGTTGTTAAAGCATCTTTAATGCAATGAAGTTTGACATTTAGGTAAGAAAATCAATCTTCAATGCAATGTTTTACTATAACTAATGTCCAATTTGACAATACGCAGCATATCTCGAATTTTGGCATTTGATTCTCTAAAGCATCTATATTGCTTTGTCGATTAATGTAAAAACGCCAAATATTAATATTTGAACAGAAAAATTACTTTCTAATATAGTATATAATCAATGAATATTGTTTAGATATCCCCGTCAAAGCAATGAGATGTTAGCTAGATGTCTGTCTCTTTGGGACAATTACTTCTTTTCTTTTTCCGGTCTTTGAGAGGAAGCGGTGTAGTCGGAATGTCATGGCAAGGAACAAATTTCATTTTTGCTCTCTGAATTTTACTGCTTTTGTAATTTTGCTTCATGAACTTTGAAAAGTAGTAGAAATGTTTCTTGAACCATGAAATGTAATATTTACTCATTCCATCAGTTAAATGGATGAGATTGATAACATAACAACAATTAAAGTGTATTTAAATAAGGAGAAATTTTATTTTGCCCTCTGAACTTTAAAATTCTTTTAACTTTGTTCCAGAACTTTGAAAACTGGTGTTTATACCCCTCAAACTTTATACAATTAGCAAAAATGCCCCTGAAACTTGAAATCATTAGCAGAAATATCCCTTGTTTCATACTTTGACCATATAAGACATGATAAAACTTCATTTTTGTCCCCTTAACTTTAATACATTTATAATTCTATCCTTGAACATTGAAAAACTAGTGTTTATACATTTCAATCTTTAAACTGTTAACAAAATCACTATATTTCGTCTACTTAAAACTTATGTGAAACTAGTATAATAAAAAGTTCATTTAAATTAAAATTTTTATAACAACAGAAAGAACCTTAAACATCTATTAAAATTGAATGATCTAAATGTACAAGTTCCTTTACTATTATATATCTATTTTTAATTTTTCTTGTAATGACTTTAATTTTGAAAACAAATCTTATGACTGCATTAGTCATTTTTTAGGCTTCAGTATATTGATTTTGTGTTTGTTTTTTTGTCTTTCATCCTTTCCGGTGTTGTTAACGTTCATAAGATTTGTTTTTTAAATTGAAGTCCTTATAAAAACAAAATAAAAGAACTTGTATATTTAAATCCCCTGCATTTTTATAGATCTTTAAGGTTATTTATGTAATTATGAATATTTAATTTAAATTAATTTTTTGTTATATTAGTTTCAAGTGAACAAAATATAGATGATTTTGCTAATAGTTTAAAGATCAAGAGGTATAAGTACTAGTTTTTAATTGTTTGTAGGTAAAGTTACAAATGCTCACTACTACAAAATGTGGATTCCACGACGGAGCTTTCACGACCGTTTTTTAAAAAAACCGTCGTGGAAAATGCGACAAAAACACGGAGCGGAACAGAGTTTCCGAAAACCGTCGTGGAAGCCGAAGCTTCCACGACGGTTTTTTAAAACCGTCGTAGAAGATCATGCTTCCACGACGGTTATAAAAAACCGTCGTGGAAAAGCATGATTCCACGACGGTTTCTAATAACCGTCGTGGAAGATTGCAAAAGCAAAAAAAAAAAAAAAAAAAAATTAGCTTCCACGACCGTTTTTCAAAAAACTGTCGTGGAAAATGCAGCAAAAACACGGAGCGGAGTAGAGTTTCCGAAAACCGTCGTGAAAGTCGAAACTTCCACGACGGTTTTAAAAAACCGTCGTGGAAGAGCATGCTTCCACGACGGTTTCTAATAACCGTCGTGGAAGATTGCAAAAGCAAAAAAAAAAAAAAAAAAAAAAAAAAAAAAAAAAATTTTTTTCCACGATGGTTTTTAGAACCGTCGTGGAAGCTAAAAAAAAAAAAAATTTTTTTTTTTTTTTTTTTTTTGCAATCTTCCACGACGGTTATTAGAAACCGTCGTGGAAGCATGCTCTTCCACGACGGTTTTAAAAAACCGTCGTGGAAGCTTCGACTTCCATGACGGTTTTCGGAAACTCTGTTCCGCTCCGTGTTTTTGCCGCATTTTCCACGACAGTTTTTTGAAAAACGGTCGTGGAAGGGTCTTTTTTCACAAATTTTTTTTAAAAATTTTTGGACTCTACCACGACGGTTTTTGTGAAAACCGTCGTGGTATGTTCACATACCACGACGGTTTTCCCAAAAAACCGTCGTGGCAGGTACTAAGGCGGGAATTTTGAAAAATTTTGAATTAAATTCAATTTTTTGGAGCATGTATTAAAACCCAAAAAAATACCCTCTTTCGCACCTCATTACATTCTGAGCCTTTTTCACTCTCTAATACACACTCTAACTCCATACCCAAAGCCACCCAATTTCGTCCCTCGATCTATTTCTTTCTCTCCGCTCCCTCCCTACTTAAAATCTCCAAAAACTCGCTCTATCTCACCACGCCTCCTCTCTCTATCTCACCTCTCAAATTTTTCTCTTGGCTCCATTCTATGATGGCCTCCTCTACCACTCACGTGGCCTCCTCCATTCTCCTACGGGTCCACTAAGGAACTCACGCGGCTTTCCCTCTCTCTCTCGCCGCACTCCGCCCGTACCCACGCTTGACAAGCCGGTAAGTTGTAATGTATATTGCTTGGGTAATGCACGGATTTGGGAATTTTTCGTCCAAAATGTTGATTTTGTTGATTGTGGTTGTTGATAAAAGTTTCCATCCAAAATGTTGATTTTGTAGATTGTTGAGTTGAGAATATTCCGTCCGAAATGGCCAAAATCCGTCCCCTACATTTTCGGTGATTGTTTATTGTGGTTGTGTTTTAGATTGAATTAAATTGGTTGGGTAAGGCACGGATTTGAGAATTTTTCAGAGAAAAAAAAAAAAAAAAGTGTTGATTTTGTGATTTAAATATTTTTGGGAAAATGAAACGAATTTATAAATTTTTTTTTTTTTTTTACCTATCACGACGGTTTTTAGAAAACCGTCGTGGTAGGTTCGCAATTTTTTTTTTTCGTTTTTACCTACCACGACGGTTTTTTGGAAAAACCGTCGTGGTAGGGGACCTACCACGACGGTTTCCTTGAGAAACCGTCGTGGTATGCCAACTAACCACGACGGTTTCTCAAGGAAACCGTCGTGGAAGATTACCTTACCACGACGGTTTTTTACGTAGAACCGTCGTGATATGTTCTTAAATGTTCGTATTTAGGCCATATTTTTGTCCATTCCACGACGGTTTTTAACCGTCGTGGAATCTGAAAAGATTCCACGACCCTGGATTCCACGACGGTTAGAAAACCGTCGTGAAAATATTACCACGACGGTTTTTAACCGTCGTGGTATCCACATTTTGTAGTAGTGGCTCTAAACTTTAAGAGGCAAAAATAAAGTTTTTCCGAGTCTTATATGACTAAAATATGAAACAATGGATATTTTTACTAACAGTTTAAAGTTGGAAGGACGTTCTTGCTAACAATCTAAACTTTGAGACTATGTTTTGTTGGAAGGATAGAGAGGAGGAATGATACAGAGGGTAGGAAGAATGAGGAATATGAAAGATGACGAGAATTATAAGAATCCTAATGTTGTTTGGTAGGAGGGATTGAGAGTTAAAATGATAGATAATAGTTAATTGTTTAATTACTATATAACCTATTGGTAGAACTTTTTAACAATAAAATAGACTTTTGGTATAAAAAGTGACGGATTTGTTGAATCCTTCCGCTAATGGAAGGATTCAATTTTGTCGGTTTGGAGGGAGACTCCCTCCCTCCACCTCTCCTCCCCCTCCCTTCTTCCTTCCAACCAAACAAGGGATGATGTCTCTCCGTCCACCCCTCTCCTTCTTTCTATCTCTCCCTCTAACCGAACATACCCTGAGCATATACATATCCATTTTCAAAATTTAGTGCGCAAAGTTATAAGAATATTTTAGGTTATGGGGTAAAAATAAAGTTTATCCTTATTAAGTTACACTTTAGTTGTTATTATATAAGTAATTTCATCCATTTAACTAATAAAAGGAGTAAAAATGATAACATTTCATAATTCATAAAGTGTTTCTACTAATTTTCAAAATTTTAAAAACAAAGTTATAAGAGCATCAAAGTTCAACTTTTTATATTGAATTTGGCATATGCAGTACTTTGTTTCAATTTAGCATTAAGTATAGCATTTGCAAGATTTTGACATTTTTGTTGCCGCACTACTAGAAAAGAGAGATTACACGACGGGTTTTAACCGTCGTGTAAAGTTTTCACGACGGTTCCTTAACCGTCGTGTAATCCAGCGTCGTGGAAGATAACACGACGGTTTTAATACCGTCGTCGTATCTAAGTTTTACACGACGGTTTTTCAACAGTCGTGTAATCCCGGTAAACAGTTACGTGGCGGAGCAAAAAAAACGAACATTACACGACGGTTCCGGTAGGAACCGTCGTGTAATCACACTACACCAAAAGTAGATTACACGACGGTTCCGGGCGCCCCACAAGGGCGCCTCGGCGCCCCCCACGAATTAGGACAAAAAAAAACCATAAGTGCAAAAAAAAACGCTGCCATAGGGCAAAAATAACACTCAAAAGATTCATGTGTATGCTTTTATACATATATAATAGTGATTGCTTCTATATTATTCCTCCAAAAACTTAAGTTGACATTTCATCGAGCATATTGTGAGCGGGAAAAATTCATGTGTATGCAAAGTGTAAAAACCATTCACAAACCATTAATCTACAAAGAGCATCATTATGAACTTAAACACCCATGTTAAAAAATGGATCTTTAGTGACAAACAACAAGACAAAATCCCAAATTTATTTGAAGTTGTATATTAACTTACCTTGATTTTCTTTGAAGATGAATAGACACTCCAACACCAATAAATTGGCTACGGTGACGGCGACGGCGGCGGCGATGGTGGCGGCAACGACGGAGTTGGCGGCGGCTTGGAGAAGGAAGTGGGTACTTGAGAAATTTAGAGAGTGTGAAGAGAAATGAGAAGGTATGTGGAGAGAAAAGGAGAGGAAGTTGTATTTAAGTAATGGGTTTGCGCGCGGATTTCGAAAAACCAAAGTTAAAAATTTTCAAATTTTTTTGAAGATTACACGACGGTTTATTTAAAAACCGTCGTGTAATATTAGATTACACGACGGGCCCCAGGGGCCCGTCGTGTAATCCCCCAAATTTCGGAGAGATTACACGACGGGCCCCTTGGGCCCGTCGTGTAATCCATCAAGGATTACACGACGGGCCCCCAGGGCCCGTCGTGTAATCTTACACGACGGTCCCATGGGGGACCGTCGTGTAATCCCTCTTGGGGCCTCTTGGAGATTACACCACGGTCTTAAAATAAATCGTAAAGTTCGACTTTACACGACGGTTCTTTGGAATCGTAGTGTAAAGTTGCTCTGTGAGGCACTTTACACGACGGTTCTTTTAGAACCGTAGTGTAAAGTCGGACTTTACACGACGGTTCTTTTAGAACCGTAGTGTAAAGTCGGACTTTACACGACGGTTCTTTGGAACCGTAGTATAAAGTTACTCCGCGAGGCACTTTACACGACGGTTCTTTGGAACCGTAGTGTAAAGTCGGACTTTACACGACGGTTCTTTTGGAACCGTAGTGTAAAGTCGGACTTTACACGATGGTTCTTTGGAACCGTAGTGTAAAGTTGCTCCGCAAGGCACTTTACACGACGGTTCTTTTCGAACCGTAGTGTAAAGTCGGACTTTACACGACGGTTCTTTGGAACCGTAGTGTAAAGTTGCTCCGCGAGGCACTTTACACGATGGTTCTTTGGAACCGTAGTGTAAAATCGGAGTTTACACGACGGTTCTTTTGGAACCGTCGTGTAAAGTCCTTGCGGAGCACTTTACACGACGGTTCTTAGGAACCGTCGTGTAAAGTCCGACATTACACGACGGTTTCAAGGAACCGTCGTGTAATCTCCGTCGTGTAATGTACTTTTTGTAGTAGTGCCGGTAGATGTTTTGAAAATTAATAATTGTAAATTGACATTTTTAAAGTATATAAAAACTAAAAGATAAATGTTTTAAATAATCCCCAAAAAAAAAAAAAGAAAAAAAAAGAAAGCTGCTTCAAGTTCTAATAAATCTTAAAATTCATACAAAAAGGAGATACAACATTTGACATAGTATTATATACATTATATTATAAATTGAAAATGATATCAAATACACTATTTTCACACTTTACTTTGTACTAGTTGAACTTACGCGCTTCACGGGAGATCATATGAGGAAAAAAAATTGAATTAGTTTATATAAATTTACGTTTTTGTATTATGTGTTTTGCTTTTAGTTAGAAAGTATATCCTGTATTTTGAACTTTTATATTTATATATCATCAAATTATATTTAACATACAAATTTATACTACTTATCGGTTATACTTAATTTTGACCTTAAATTATCCAAATTACCCTTAAAAAGAAAAACTACAACTATGTATTATTTGTATTTTTATCCCATACATATTGTTTTTATTTAAAATGTATACAATGGGTGGTTTTAAAACTTTACATTTTTTATGATTAGATTACATTTAGCGTATAAATCTATATATTTTCTCGATCAGCGTTTAATTTTTTATATTTAAAATACCCAAAATGCCCTTTAATTTAAAACAAAATATAGGTTAAAAAATTAAATAATCCTATTAATATTTGTTTTAAAGAAAATATTTTAACGTTTTATTAAATGTATCTTTTTTTAATGTAAGTTATTATTTAAAAAATTAAGGTACGTGACCCCACTCTCCTTTCTCTCTATCCCATGTACAACCCCCTTTCTCTCTCTTCTTAAAAAAAGTTTTATCATCCTTTCACTTTTTTTCATGTGCAGCCCTTTCTCTCTCTACTCTCTCTCTCTCTCACACACACACACACTTGTACCTTTCCACATCTCTCTCTCTCTTCCTCTCCCAAAGTTTTTAATGCCCAAAAAAGGCACAATAAAAAAAATAGTTAATTTCACTTTTAACACCTGTAAAAATTTTATTATTAAAAATAATATTTTTTTTCCCTCATTACTAGCACTTAATGTGGAGTCCAGCAGCATTTAATGTATATCAAATTACGGGTTTACCCTCATCTCCTTCAGCTCAAATATCCCTCTCCCTCGCATGGCCCAAAAAAAATTTTCAAACCAACATCTACAGTATTTTAGAGAGAGAAAACTGAAATCCAGAGAGAGAAAGAGTTACCACCCACCAGAATCTTATTTTTTTTTTTCATTTTTTCGCCTAGCCCCCAACCCATTTTGAAACCCAAATCTTCATATAATAGAGAGAAACTTCCATTTAGAGAGAGAAACTTCCATCGAAAGTTTTTTTTTTTTAAATCTAACATTTTTAGCCATTTTTGAGTAAAGGTCATTCCTGTTATGACCATCCAGTCATAATAATTATGACCTATGTTAAAAAAAATTTTAAAAAAAATCTAACATTTTTGACCATTTTTTAGTACAGGTCATAACGGTTATGACCAGGTGGTCATAATGGTTATGATCGAGTAGTCATAACAGTGTGGTTATAATGGTTATGACCAAGTGGTCATAATGGTTATGACCAAGTGGTCATAATGGTTATGACCGGGTAATCATAACAGTGTGGTCATAACGGTTATGACCGGGTAGTCATAACGATTATGACCAGGTGGTCATAATGGTTATGACCGGATAGTCATAACAGTGTGGTCATAACCATTATGATCACCTGGTCATAACCGTTATGACCACACTGTTATGACTACCCGGTCAAAACCATTATGACCACCCGGTCATAACCATTATGATCACCCGGTCATAACCGTTATTACCACACTGTTATGACTACCCATTATGACCACCTGGTCATAACCGTTATGACCACACTGTTATGACTACCCGGTCATAACCATTATGACCACCTGGTCATAACCGTTATGACCTGTACTAAAAAATGACCAAAAATGGTTTTTTTTTTAAAAAAAAAAATTTTAACATAGGTCATAATTATTATGACCGGATGGTCATAACATAAATGACCTTTACTCAAAAATGGCTAAAAATGTTAGATTTAAAAAAAAAAAAACTTTCGATGGAAGTTTCTCTCTCTAAATGGAAGTTTCTCTCTCTAAATAGAAGTTTCTCTCTATTATATGAAGATTTGGGTTTCAAAATGGGTTGGGGGCTAGGCGAAAAAGTGAAAAAAAAAAAAAGATTCCGGTGGGTGGTAACTCTTTCTCTCTCTGGATTTCAGTTTTCTCTCTCTAAAATACTGTAGATGTTGGTTTAAAAAAAATTTTTGGGCCATGCGAGGGAGAGGGATATTTGAGCTAAAGGAGATGAGGGTAAACACGTAATTTGATATACATTAAATATTGCTGAGCCCCACATTAAGTGCTAGTAATGAAGGGAAAAAAAAGTAATACTATTTTTAATAATAAAATTTATACAGGTGCTAAAAGTGAAATTAACCCTTAAAAAAAAAACGAGGAGAAAAGAAAGAAGAGAAAAGAAAATGTGACACGCGGCTGAAGTAGAGAGAGGACGAAAATTTGGACAACATTCACTCTTTTAAATATTGATAAGAGATTAAATGGCATTTGATATTGGAGGTGGTCATATTTCCTTATTTGTTGGCGTGTTATCTTTTTAGTACTAATGCCTTTTAAAAAAAAAAACTATATAGTAGTTAAAATATCATTGCATGCTAAAGCAATATTAATTATGTTGTTTTTACGCTTTTTGTGCTTTAACATTAATGTTCGCATTTACATTATGGTTGACTTCTTTTCCTAGATTCTCTATCAAAGACAATTTCAGCTCATCCTCTTTTTTTTTTTCCTGATGTTGTTCCACATATATTGGTCCAACAGATATTATGGGTACGATGTCGTCCATTTCCATTGGTTTGCTTGAGTACGATGTATTTATTAGTTTCAGAGGTGAAGACACTCGTAAGAAGTTTACTGACCATCTTTATAGTGGATTACACCGTAAGCAAATCGAAGTCTACATTGATGAGAAAAATCTTGGGAAAGGAGAGGAAATTTCATCTACACTTTTGCAAGCAATCCAGAAATCAAAGATTTCACTCATTATTTTTTCAGAAAATTATGCTTCTTCCTCCTGGTGTTTGGATGAACTAGTGCACATACTTAAGTGCAGGGAGGAGAATGGACAGATTGTTGTACCTATCTTTTATGGCATAGATCCGTCACATGTACGTAAGCAAGAAGGAAGTTTTGCTCATGCTTTTGTTGCACATCAACAACGTTTTGAAGATAGAGCAGAAAAATTGCAGGAGTGGAGAGATGCATTGATAAGGGCATGCAATATTTCTGGATGGGATACACAGGACAGGTAATTCTGAATTATCCGATCACTACATTGCATGACAAAACTATAAGAACAATACTACACTAGCTATCTACAAGTGGTTTCCTTGTTTTGAGTTGATGATATTTTTGTATTGCTAAAAAGGGTAACCCTGTAAATAAATGCTTCATTTACCCTTTTAGTTGCAAATATGATCCTTAAACTTGATTATTCTATGCAGCTGAGGCAAATTAAAAGAATAACTAGAGGATAAAAATCTGAAGTACATGTAAAATTTTTGACTAGTTTGAACAAAATAGGCAGCTTCAAAAAATGAAAATGAAAAAGAAAAAAGAAAAACGGAATAAATAAAAAAGAACACTCGCAACATCATAAAATGTTTATCTGTCGCCAACACACAATGTTATAAATTCACAAAAATTATATTTTCCAATGTGAAGATATTCTTAAGTAAAAATGCGAGCATGTAAGTTTTTCAATAGGAGTTTCCTACCTTGCATTCCGAAATCAAGCTGGCTTCTTCATTCAAAACTTCATAAAACAATCAGGAATAGGTTCAACTTTGATTGGCTATTTGGGACTCATTTGACAGTGCTTATAGAGAGTAGAATTCGCCCGCCCTGCTGCTTTTAAAATTTTCTCGTATTAAAGGCTCAACTTTCAAAATTCACAAAATTTTCAGTTTTCCATATCTTTTTATTTATTTGTTTTCGTGAAATTATTCTCTATTTCATTTCTGCAAATATTCCGCCTCAGATTCAAAGTTGGATCAAACTCACATGTGCCTTTCAAACTATAGGTCATTCTCATTTTTTCTTGAATTTTAAAATCTCTCACTTTGCTCCCTTAACTTTGAACTACTCTCACTTACCATTTTGGTACAAATTTATACTAAAAAGGACGGAAAAAGATAGGATTAAGTATGGTTACATGGTCTTTTTCTGATAGTTTTTAACAGATAATTTTAGAAAAATCATGACTGCACTACTTTTTTTCGCCTTCTATTGTAAACCAAAATTGCAATAAAGTGGTTAAGTGGATCTAATTCAAAATTTGGAGGGCAAGGTGAGTATCTTAAGGTTTGGAAGCAAAATAAGAATGACCACATAATTCGAGGTACAGGTGAGATTAAACCTTTAAAGTTTTAGTTGGAAAATAAGTTTTAAAAGTGCCACTCAATAAACAAGAATCTCAGATTTTCAAAGTATAGCTGGCATTTCATCAAACACCTTAAAGGCGTCACTAAAATGGGTCAAAAGATTCAGAAATACAACCAATCATTGGAGCAAACGAGGATAGATGACAAAATATCAGACCCTTGTAGATATATCAGTATGTCTTGTGTATACTAGAGTTGGTTTGCATTTCCTCTCTAGTCTGTACAAATAGTTCTTTGTTCTGTTTCTTCTTCTTTTACTAGATTCTATGAGATCTTATCCTTTAATTTATAAATGCATATCTTTTATTTTATATATGCTAGGTATGAGTCAAAATTAGTGGAGGAGATTGTTGAATATGTTGTGAGTACGGTAAGACCACGTGCTACTGCAGACTCTGAGGGTCTGGTGGGAATAAACAGACAGCTTAAGAAATTGGAATCATTGTTATGCTTTGGCTCACCTGATGTTCGTGTAATAGGCATCTGGGGAATGTGTGGTATAGGTAAGACCACACTTGCTCGTGTCGTTTTCAACAGATTCTCTTCTCAATTCGAAGGTTGTTGCTTTCTTAAAAATGTCAGACAAGAATTTTATCCACATGGACGGGCTGACTTAGAACGCAAACTTTTTTCAAAACTAATGGGAGAGGAAGATGTAAAAAAGGTCAACATGTTCGATAGGTATAGAATCAGCCGGAAAAAGGTGCTCATTGTCCTAGACGATGTTGGTGAGTTATATCTGGTAGAGCCTTTAGTCGACGATTCTACTTGGTTTGGACCAGGAAGTAGAATTATTTTAACATCAACAGACAAACAAGTGCTTCAATATTGTGCCGTCAATGGGATATACGAGGTCGATGGATTGAATTTTGTCGAAGCGCTTGAACTCTTTCGTTTGAATGCCTTAAGAGGGACGCCTTTCATTTCAGATTATGATCAGCTGTCACAATCAGTGGTTCATTATAGCCGTGGAATTCCTTTGGCTCTCAAAGCGTTTGGTTCCTTCCTCAACAACCAATACACAAGCGATTGGGGAAGTGCACTGGACGAACTCATAATGAATCCTTCTAATGATATTTATCGAGCGTTGATAGAGTCTTACGATCGACTAGATCCTCATTGGCAAGAAATTTTCCTTTGTATAGCATTATTTTATGAAGGGAGGGACAGAGATTTCATAGAAAGAAAGCTGGATGAGTTTTATTTCTATGCAACACCAGCAATTGAGATACTCATGCAAAGGTCTCTTATAAGCATTACGGGTGATGGTCAGATTTATATGCACGATTTGATACGAAGAATGGCGTGGGGGATTGTTCGACAGTACCCTCCAGAGGTCATATACCCAGTAAACGTTCATTTTCTATAAAAACAATTAATTCTTCCTCTCTCCGAGATAAAATCCTAATGTGTTTTTTTTTTTTTTTAATCCGTGGATTCGGGCTGAAGTAGTATTCTCTGACACGTCTAATTTTGTTGATTATAAAGAGCTAGCACTAAGACGTCCAGTCTTCGGAAGAAGGTCTCTCTCATTTGATATATATATATATATATATATATATATATATAAGCTTTAACTTCGTAATACTACAGAATAATAATATCTAATACCATATTGTTTGATTTCAATTATCGGCAAAACAAACTTTTTATATGTTTATCTTTTGATACCAACTCAAATGATAATAAGTTATCATCTTTTCACCAGTATTTACAATCTTTTTATTTTAATTGACTTGTCAATTTTTTTAAAAATAACTTTGTATTTACTTTATATGTTTATCTTTTGATACCAACTCAAATGATAATAAGTTATCATCTTTTCTCAAATGATAATAAGTTACCATATTGTTTGATTTCAATTATCGGCAAAACAAACTTTTTATATGTTTATCTTTTGATACCAACTCAAATGATAATAAGTTATCATCTTTTCACTAGTATTTACAATCTTTTTACTTTAATTGACTTGTCAATTTTTTTTAAAACAACTTTGTATTAAAAGGTTGATATTAAAATTGATATTAAATTCTAAGCCATTATTGTTAATTTCTTCCTCATTTGTTTAGATGTCACAATTGTTATGACTACCCTCAGAAGTCCTTGCCATTAAAGATTAATCAACACAATCTTGTTGAACTTGACATGCCCTGTAGCAAACTCAAGCGATTTTCGAGTGAGGCTCAGGTATGTTGTAATTTAAATTTGTTGTATACAATGCATTAAGCTCATGATTGTTTAAATACTTTTTGTCAAGTGTTTCTTTTAGACAAGACACCTACCAGGTGGCGAAAAAAGTAACTCCACTAAAAAAAAAACACGAGGGAAATTCTACGGGTTGGGACTCTGTTTTTATTTTGGCCATTAGGTGAAAATTAAATTGTGGATGATGTTATTACTTCACCATAAAAATAGTTTTTTTTCCCATACCTCATTTCTGAATCCTCCTCTCCATCGTCGCTTCTCTGCAAGGAACACCCTTCTCTTTTCTTCATCTTTCTCTGCTTATTGTCTTTTTTTTTTTTTTATTTACTATTTATTTTTTTTCATCTATGCTTCATGAAATTTAGAGTCACTTCCACTTTGCCTCATGAACTATAAAAAATCTCACTTTACTATTTGAACTTTGAATTTAACCACATTTTATTCCTTCTACTAGAATATCCATTAAAAACATATGGAAAAATAAAGAAATTAATCTTACTAAGCCCATTATATTAAGATTTCTACTAAAAACAAACGAAAAAATATCACATAACTGCACCTAACTCACTTTTTTTTTTCATCCTTTTTAAGTGACATTCTGATTGAAGGGATAAAATGAGGTTAAATTCAAACTTCACAAGACAAAGTGGGAGTTTTTGAAATTCAGGTGGGCAATGTGAAAGTGACCCTAAAGTTCAAAGGGCCTTAAAGGCTTGTTTCAATTACATACTCATTTCTGAAATGAAAATTTTTCTTACTTGAAATGAAAAAGTCATTTCATTTTGAGAATAAGATGACGTTTGGATGTGTAAAAAAAAATTTCTCCTTAAAAACAAAAGGAGTTTAAAATTTGTTTGGAAAGTTATAAAATGAGAAGAAATGGTGTTGAGAATAGTGCATAGGGTAAGATTTCAAAAATATTTCAAAAGGGTATTATACAAAATATGTTTGAGAATAAAATGTCCACCCTTTTTTTCAAAATGAGAAGAATGATGGAGAAAATTAGGTAAAACACTCTTTTGTTGTTTTTCCACCCATTTTGGAAATGGGCATACAAAACAAATAGGGGGTAAAAATTCTCATTTTTTCTATCAAGTTTTGAATTTGTCTCATTTGATTATTTCTGTTAGAATTTTCTGTAAAAAGCATCTCAAAAAAGATCACATGACCTCACTAATTAACTCCCTCTTTTTCATCTATTTTTAATGAAAATTAGTACGAAGGGAATAAGTATGACTAATTCAAAATTATGAGCCAATGTAGAAGTGTTTATAGTTTAGTGAGAATTACCATAAAATTTAAGACAAATTACATTTTTTCCTCAAGAACTTTAGGTCTTGTAAAAAATGCCCCCCAAACATTAATTTGTAACATTCTTTCTCTCTGAACTTTAAAAAAGTTTGCGAATTTTCTCCCTCAATTAAATTTTTGACGAAACAATGAACCTAACACTCGTTGGAAGCACGAGTTTGGGGTATTAAGTATAAAATTATGAAATGGCACATATCAGCAACATTCCAGGCACCCGTTACCCTTATTAAGTGTGAAATTACGAAGTTATCTATAAGAGAGAAATATGGAGAAAAATGACAATTAGCCCTCAATATTTAGTATTTTAACTCAATTACTAGCGTTTCTCTTTTAATATCAGTAACTCATGCTTCTAACATGTGTCATGTGTATTTTTAAGTTAAAATTTTAATTTAGGGGAAAATTCCCAAACTTTTCTAAAATTCAGGAGAAAAAAAATGTTATAAATTAAAATTTATGGAGCATTCTATGTCAAGGGAAAAAATGTGCAATTTCTCCTAAAATTTAAGTTATGCATATAAGAATAATCCTACTATTTAATTGCTCTGCAATAAAAATGGAAACAATTGTATAAAAAAAATCCTAAGTTGTAAGATATTTTGTCATGAAAATATAATAAGGGCACTTAGATTCTATTGAGCAATGCATCATTATCCATTAACTTTTCATCATGACTAAAATTTATTCCTTGCGAGTAGGAATAAAAGGCCTTCCCTATCCCATCTAAACAACATCCCCGTTTGTAGCTTGTGTTCATTTTCGAACTAAAGAATCTTCTTGTTTTAAATGAGAAAGTTTATTTATTTATTTATTTTTTGTTTTGAGAATAAGATATTGTTTGGATATGTATAAAAAAAAATTTGAAAACAATAAGTTTTTTGGAATGAGAAAAAATGGTGTTGTGAATAGTGCATTGTGAGAATATTTCAAAAATATTCTTTTTCTTTTTCCAAAAGGATACTTTATAAAAGAGGTTTAAAAATGAGATAGTTTTCATTTTTTTAAATAAGATAATGATTAAAAATAATTGGAAAAAACATTCTTTTACAAAAAAAATTCAATTTCTAGAATTGGACATGCCATCCAAACAAGGTTTTGTGCACAAACCCCAAAGTTGACCAATATATATGAACTTGAAACAAGGATGAAGTCTATACTTTTGTGATAAAATAATGTATATAACTATTGTTAATATTAGAATTTGATGACCTGAATTCTATTTGATCCGGCCCAAAAAACTCGCGGTGCGACATATGTGGTAGAACTTTAATTATGAAATTTTTTTGGGGTTCGGTGGTGAGCTACGAGATCGGGCCGATGTGGACCCGACCAGTTTTACGTTTTAAGGTTTGGGTATGTATATACAATGTAGTTTTAGGGTTTCATTATTATGCTCTTTTTTATTGTAACTGCTTCTCTTGTACATATCTTTGATTTAGTAGATTTTTCTTATCCTCTGCTCGTGATGTTTTCCGGTCTAGAGTTTTACACGTAAATCTGTGTGTTCTTGTTTTTCGTGTTTTCTATTACCTATTCTCGTTCTTTAATTTTGTAATAGTTAAATTATGTGTGCAACTGCACTCATTTTGTTGATATTGACATTAAACATAACTTAATCTTATTTTATAACTTCCCTAGTACAAGGGCATATGACAAGCAGGGATGAAGCTAAAGAGGCCCGGGGCTATTGAGCCCCCTCTAAACTTTTTCTTTTTCTTTTTCTTTTTCTCTTTTTGTTTTCCTTTTTAGTCCATATATTTATGTATATATTCATATATAGAACTCTTAAACCCTTATCTACTTTTCCCTTTTTTCTTTTTAGCCCCTCACCCTCCACACTTAGAGTATCATCACACACACTATTTTGTATTTTTTATATTAAATATAACATTGATATTAACAATTATATCAGAAATAAGGTTGTTGAGATATTTTTCTATTAAAAAAATAATGGCTTAGATTGTTTCAAATCTTTTTAATAATTCACCCTCTCTCAAAATAATTCCTCACTTCCTTAGTGAGAGGAGAGAGTAACGTACTTCTGCTATACTTGGAAATCTTGACCGACCGTTAGCATGACCATGGTCAAGCCGTTAACATGACCATGATTTAAAAAAAAAAAAATCTAAATATACTAATTTAAGTATTGTTTGTGCTGATTTTTGTTACAGGATTCGTCATCGGGTACCACAGTTAGATTAATTATTTCATATGAAGGACAATGGAGAGAAACTCGAGGTTGTTGGAGTTTTTGTGGGAAAAAAACAAAAGGAATAATAGTTTCAAAAGACATTACTTACTATCAATTGGTGGAAAGACTTAGTCACAGTTTAATGGTAGATCAATCGCTATATGATCTGGATATGAGGATCTTAGTTGTTTCACTTGTTCCGTTGCCACCTGTTGAGATTCGACATGATGACGATGTTAAGTTTTTAATAGAGACTTCAAGCGAGGGCAATCCCGGATACCCGTTATGTATAACCTTGGTTAAAAAAGATACTGGCCAACATGTATTAGTGAATAATGACCGTTACATAGTTAATTTTCTATTTCAGTGGAGACATAAATTAGGAATTTTTTAGTAAAAATTGTAGTACAAAATCTTTTTTCTTTTTTTTAAGAACTATTAAATACATATTGTGAATTTTACAGTAAGATATAGAAAAATATCCCACCGGTAGAGTTTTGTCTTTAAGCTTTGGGTCTAAATGAAAAACTATTTATTTTCCTTATTTTTTATTTTAATTTTGATGTGATTTAATCATATTATCTAAGTCTAAAAACAATCGTTACCTATAATTATAAAACATATAACATATTACAGTAGCTGAGTAACAAAATAATAATAATAAAGTTATTTATTAAAACTTACATATTCATAAAGAAAAGAAAAAAAAAGGACAAATTGCTAGGTTGGTCCCTGAACTTTTAACTTTGTGTAATTTTGGTCCCTAAATTTTTTTTCGTAGCTGCCCCTAAACTTTTAAAATGTTGCTACAATAGTTCTTTACATTAATTTTTGGACGTAATATGTTAGTTAACATTACTTTTTAACCAAATTACTAATAGATTCCATTTAAAAATTAACAAAAATGACTATTATAACAACATTTTAATAGTTTAGGGACATTTCTTTTCGTAGCTGGAATGATCATAAACTATTAAAAACGTTGCAACGTTAGTCTTTTTCGTTAATTTTTTGACGGAATCCAAAGTTAACGTTATTTTTTGACTAAATTACTAACATATTTCATTCAAAAATTAATTGAAAAGACTAATATAGAAATATTTTAAAAGTTTTAGCGAAGATGTTTGTTGCCTTGATGCTACATGTTACATGCTCTCGGTGGATCGAAAGCTTCTATCGATTGTAATGGTTTCAAAAAGAGCTTTATGCGTGCTCAAATTGACGTGTCAAGGAATTTTCCTGATATCAGATCTTATCTTGTATTGTTTCCCTGTATTTCATCATATCTTACTGATGGAACTGGTTTGTATCGAGTATTTTGTATTTTGTACCACATGGTTATCCGCATTATATTTGACATCTGTAAGACTTTTTAGTTGAATGAATTGTACTTTCAAAAAAAATATAAGAAATAAACTTTTACTCAATAAACCATATACAAAATATATAATATATCATCGAAGTTTTTAAATTTTGTGACTCCATCGTTGAATTCCAGAACTATTTTTATTTGGTGAGAATAAACGGATCATTTTAAAATGAAGAAAACAAAATGGAACAAGGATAATAATTTGGGCGCATTATGAGTATGAACTCTATTTCCAAATCTCATATTATCAAGTTCATGTCATCTTTGTTCTATTAAAAAAAAAAAAAAAGTTCGTTGTTTTTTTAAAACCTTGGAGTAGAGGAAAACACTATATTATTGTGAAGTTATACAAGTTATTACCACTAACCTATGTTACTATCACCTTATTTAATTTTAAAACAATGCAAATAGTAAAGAAATTTAAAAATATGTATAAAGTATTTGTCCAAAATAATAATAATAAATAGATAGTGAGAATTTTTACGGTAAGATCTTCTATTTGTACTAATTTAAGAACTGTTATTTTAATTATTAGAATATTTTTTTCAATTGTTTAATATACGATTGAATCAGTTTTTTATTGAGTAATGCAAAATTTTAACATGTATATTCATAGATTTATCGTCTAAAAATTAAACTAATAATTGAAAAGAAATTTTAATTAAGAACGCAAAATAAGAGGTCTAACCGTAAAATATCCATTCTTGGCACTCTATTCTAACTCACATTTTGCGGCAATAATTCTAAATATTTAAAAATTAAATAATGCTAGGTACATCCATAATCATAAATATCCACAATATTTCTGAAATTTCCACCAAAATTTCCGTGTTTGAGGGTTATTAAAATATCTTTTAGGGGTAATATCTTTTCCATCAAAATCTTGGGGAAATATCGGTAAAAATATTGATATCGGTAAAACGTAGTGCAATTTTTACAAAATATCGGGAAATATCGAGGAAATTTTTGGTGGAAAGTTTTTGAAATTCCGGATTTGTAACATTTACTATCTTTTTGAGCATGCTATATTCTTCTTCTTCTTTTTTTTTTTCCAAATAAATGGTGAGAGATCATTATCTTTTATATATAAAAAAAATAAAAGAGATAAAATAAAATAAAATAAAAGCCAACACATAAAAGCTAACATAAATTATTCTCTTAGACTTCTAAAAACTTTGCACAATTTTCAATTTATGAGAATACATTAAGAAGATATCAACAAACTTATATTTAACATGTTCACAACTATATTTAACTCTATTCAAATAACATGTAATGACACCAATATTTATTAAATCAAGATGATATCTCAATCATGTTTGAGTCTCATAATAATTTTTGTATTAACATATGTAAGATATGATATATATATATATATATATTTATTTATTTATATAAAACTTGTGTAATTATACATCATTTTAAAGTTGTGTCATAAAATGTTAGAAATATATTTTACACCAAATTTCCATAACTTCTGTAAAAAATTTTAATATTTCCACTAATATCGATAATATCTTCAAAATTTCCGTAAAATTAGACTACCGATATTTCTGTCAATATTGATATTTTAATCAGGGGATACACCATTTTTTTTAATAACTAGGTACACTAATTTTAATTTTAACTTACATGTGAATTGTTATTTTTTATAAGTAGCTCTTTAAATAACTACCATACAATTAAATTTAAAATATTGTGAAAAAATATCCATGTAGGATAGTTAGGTGTGTACGACTTGGGCAAAAATCACTGAAGTAATATCTGTTCATTTTATTCGAACAAAAAAAAAAAAAAAAATCAAGAGGAGCCCAAACCATTGCCCTGAGCCCAGCAACCCAAGCCCAGTTCGCGACCCCAATTCTTTCGTGAACCCTCATCTTCGCCCAGAGTGAACAACAACGAGCCTCTCTCTCCCACCACGAAGAGCCCCCACACTCCGATGACTTTCCCCTCTTCAATGCCCATTCCTTCTTCCATCATGGTCCACGGTGAAAACCCAGATCTGCAGAGAAGAGAAGCAAGAGAGACAGAGAGAGAGAGAGAGAGAGGTGGAGTGGGTATTTGGGATTTGGAAGTTAGTTTGGTACTTTTTTTGCGTTAAGCAGGGCTTTTATTTTTTTTTTTGAGGCGGGGAATTTACAATTATCAATATCGGAATTTAGAAGTTGAAAGTGAAAACAAAAGACACAGCATGGAGCATTTCAAAAAAAAAAAAAAAAAAAAAGACTTAGCATGCAATTACCGGTCACCATCATGTGAGCCCAGCACCCACCCGGCCACACCGTCGCGAACCCGCCGCACCGCCACCTAAGGCTTTTCGTCGCCAACCATTGCACCGTCGCGCAAGCCGAGCCGTCGAGATCCGTCGCACCTCCACGCGAGCCAGATCCGTCGCGAACCCGTCGCACCGTCAAGCGACCCTACTTTGCGAGCCCCCACCCCGCCCGAGCACCGTCGTCGGATTTGGTGCACCCGGGCGGATCCGGTCCCCCCACTCCCGGCGACCTGTCCACTCCGACATGTACAACCTGCAAGCGAGAAAATTTTTTGTTTTTGTTTTGTTTTTTTTTTTATTCCACGTTTTTAGTCTGAGTTTTTTTTTTGTCAAGGAAAGTTAGTTTTTCTTTTAACTTTAATTTTAATTCTAATAATTATTTTTAGCATAATTAAATCCTAATTTGATCATAAATTTCATTAATTTCCTCTAAATTTCAATTCATCACATTCTTTCATCAAAATGCCCCATAATTGAAAGCATGTGCAACTCACATGGGCAAAAATTATTACTTTCTAAACTGCAGATAGGATTTATCCCTTATTTGCATCCTTATTAAGAGTTTGAGGACGTCTCAATAAATAAAAAAATAAAAATGTAGTGACCAATCCACATCCTTATAAAAAATTCAGGGACTATCATAATAATTTATTAAAAAAAAAGAATGAATAATCACAATTGATCCCTTAATGTCCAAATATTGCATATGCAAAAGAAACTGCTTCTTCTAATCAACACGTGACAAATTTTTTTTTAAAAAAAAGAGAAACAAAAAGAAGAAAAAATATGAAAAAGTAACTAAGTAAAGTAAGAAATAGTTAAAAACAAACTAACTTTTCTCAATAAAAAGAAGGGATAAAAAAAGTTTTAACTTGCATTGTGCTTTTTATAATGTACGCAAAAATAAAAAATAAAAAATAAAAAAGAATAATCACAATTTGATCCCTGATGTCCAAATGTTACATGAGATAAAAAATAAAAAAAAATAAAAAAAAATAAAAAAAGCTTCATCTCATCAACATGTGACAAAAAAAGGAAAAAGGAAAAAGTAACTGCGTAAAATAAGAAACAGTTAAAAACAAACTAACTTTTTTTAAAGTAGTGATACATGTCAGTCAGAGAAAGGGGTAAAAAATTTTATAATTGGATTGTACCTTTTATATAAGTATATTTATGTATGTATTTATAGCTATAGATTAAAAAAAATCGATTAAGATTAAGATTTATATATGTTAACATACGGACAAGATAAAATTTATATATGTTAAGAATATAATTAAGATTAAGATTTAAAAAAATCAGATTAAGAGAATATATTTTAAGATAAGATTATGTAACGCTCTAAATGCTAACTAATAATTAGAAATTTAACATTAGAAATTAACATGAATAATGTGACGGTATTATAATTAGTTAACTCTAACGCTATATTGAGTTATTTTTCATAAGTGACGTGAGGAGGACTCGACTTGTTAGAATACAGTTCATGTCAAATTGATGAATACTAGACGATGATTGATGAATTTTTTTCATAATTATTTTATAAGTTTATGTGATGGTTTAATGGAAGAAAAAATATTATATATGTTAAGCTATTATGTAATAAAACATTTTTATATACATATATAAAATTTTGCAAAATTAAATATTTCATATATAAGTACATGTGTAATATCCTAAAAATTTACTTTTGTTTTTATATTATTATTATTATTATTATTATACATAAATATACATCCTATGGATGTTAAGTTTTCCTTATACTGTTAAACATATGTATATGTATATATATATATGAAAAATATTAAGAATATCAACTCTAATATTAATTTTTGAGTACCAATCATGTGAAATGTAAGTTGTCATTCTTTTATTGGTAAGTATTTAAAGTATTATCACATCAATTGATGACATCTATTAAAAAAAATGTAACACGTGAGTTGGTATTTAAAAAATTATATTAAAGTTGGTATCCCAAATAAGGTTAGATGAAGGAGGATGACGTGAAGGAATGAGGAAAAAATAAATAAATAAAATGTGAAGAGCATTCTCGAGGAAACGTGAAGAAGTGGAGGAAAAAAAGAAATCGTTGACAGCCCACAATTAATATTCCAATTGATTTCAAAAATTTATATGAGATTAATTTCTCACAATTTTTATGCAATACAGATTTCCATTATTTTTTACACATTCATGCATATCTCTCTATTGTCTAGTCTCCTTTTCTCTTTCTCTTCCACGTTCCAAAAAAAAAAAAAAAATTCCAGTTACATCCTGTTAATCTCAATCCTTCCATCTACTTTGTAAACCTTTGATTCTCCAAGCTATAATCAAAAAGATTTTAATGTATGTTTTCTTTATTGTTCTTTTCGGTTTAAGATTCTTCGGGGGGTTGAGCGACTTTATTGATGAGTTTCTTCTTATGGGTTTGAGGAGATGATAAGAAATATCCATATAATGATGATTGATGGAGGCTATTTAATTGATTGAGGAGGATTTATTGCCTTAGAAATATGTTATGTTTCGTAGATGGTTAATTTTTGTTAATGAGACGATTTTAGGGTTTTCATCTTTTCATTCATGATTTCGTTGAAGTGTTGTTTTAATAATTTTATATGTTAAAAAACTTGCTCCACCGTTGTAGTTTGCATGTGTGAGAGTCATGTACGTTGTGGCAATAATATTTATATTTTTAATGAATTTTATTTGTGAAATTTTTGGATTTGACCATTGCTGAAAATTCCAAGTTTTATGATTAGTTTTTAAAACTGCTTTTTTAGGGGTGCAAACTGACTCTATTTTTAACGAAATTAGTATTATTGGAAAGCTTTGGATGTATACTTTTATTTGAAATCAGTTTCAGGTCATTTGGAGACTTGTGTGAATTTATATGATTTTTCAAAGAGGCAAATGTTCGGTTGCAATCTCTGTAAAATTTTGGTGATCAGAATTTGAAACTGTTTTTGAGGGTCCAAATGGTCTCCGATTTTAACAAATTAGGCACCGTTAGAAAGCTCTGGATGTTTAATTGCTTTTAAAATTGGTTTCGAATCATTTACAGTCCTGTACGAATTTTTATAAATGTTTTAAGGAATAGAGGTTTGGCTGCCAGTTTTTTGTAAAGTTTTGTAATTTTGTATAATTGTTGAATTTTTGTATTTTGATGTTATTGAATGATGAAATAAGCCTTTTAGGAGTTGTTTTAATGTGATGGATGCGTTCGATAAATTATTATGGCCTTTCGGTAATTTTATTATATTCATTATTGATGGCATAAACGGTTCTAAAGGCAAGCACATGAGACCTTTATCGCGCGTCACTACCAGAAAATTTTAAAAATGTTAAGTAAGGTGTAATGTTTGGAAAATTCACAATGTTAATTCCTAAATTAATTAGGAATAAAGTCGTGAATTTTTTGTATTAAGATAATTTTTTTAAATGTTATTGTAATTTTAGACTATAATATTTTGGATGATTAATATGAAGTTATGTTATGCTAGAAGAAATTGGTGCCAATAGTTTTCTGCTAACAAATTGATAGGAAATTTTTTAAGTTTCCATCAATTATGCAGTCACATAAAAAAAAAAAAAAAAAGAGAACAAAGCAGGGGATGTGATTTATAATTTTAATAATCATGTTAAATGCACGAATTTCTGAATTAAACATGAATCAAGATGTAAATGTTTAATTATTCATGATAATAATAACATGAATAGTAAATTTTATGTTACAATATAATTACTAGTATGTTTGAATAATTTTTCAAATTACATGATTAATGCGAAAAATTAAGAAAAGTGCATTAAAAAAAATAATAATAATAAGTGTGATCTCGGGCAATGTAATTTCAGAATTTTGTTAAACTTGTCAAGTTCACGAGTTAATATAAAAAATGACAATATAAATAAGTATTTTTGAGATAATTTACAGATGACAGAATATAATTTTGAATCGTAAAATTGATTTAGAAAAGTATTGTAACTGATCAAGTGAATTAGTTGTACAAGAGAAAAAGATTACATTCTCGATATGAATTAAAAATAAGTTTAAAATTTCAGTCGAGTCTATTGTCTTAAACAATTTAATTGACATATAAAATATATAAGTTAAAATCCATATTATATAATCATCATTCAAAATGTACCTACAATAAATGTATATATGTATATAGATATGAAGTTATTGTAATCAAAGGTGTCAAAATATTCTTTGACAAACGGATGAATGCGAGTACACACACATATATATACACGGCTCAGGAGGAGGAGAAAAGAAACTCTAAATGTATATATGTACATAACATATGTGTGGTCAGTCCACACTTGACGTTAAAAAAAATAAAAATAAAAAAAATAAGCAAATGGACTTGTGAACTTCTAACCGGACATATGTCTTTTAAAGTATTGGGTTTAGTGTGAAAAGAATAAGAATAAATAAGGAAAAGAAGAGGATAAACATCAGACTACCTCCGTTTCTCTCTCTCTCTCTCTCTTCTTTTTCACTCTTCTCTCTCTCTCAGTCACGCACGTTGCTACCTTCACAGGAAATTCCATCTCCGACCAGCCACCATGGCACGCGCCGGTGATCCATGCAACCCATCACCTGAGCATCCAATAGCCGAAGTTTGGCGGTATTACTCGTCGCCGTTCGCTGGAAAAATGCTTTGAAAGTTTCGTCAACATAAGCTTTCAAGCAAGATTTTGGTGTAATCCGACCTCTATTTTACGAGCCGTTGGTTTCGTTGAGTTCCAATTGTCGAGAGGAACAAAACCCAGTCCATCACCAGTCTGATAGTTGTCGGAAATTTTCTCGATCCGCCGCCATCTTCTAGTCTGTTTTCTTACATTTTCGAGAAAACCGAATGCCATTTGAAGAAATCGACACCAGAAATGGGTTCCTATCGTCGAGATCTTCGAAGCGGTGCCCATCTCTGTCCCTTTTGCCACCGTGGTCAATGACGGTCAAACCAGTCAACCGTCTGACCCCGTCGACAGGTTTTAGAAGATCGCCTTTCCGGTCTATTTTCGATGTTCCGGACATGTTTGCGACTTCGGATTTGCGAGATGGAGTCTCGAAGGTTAAGAATGACGATTAAAAGTTCCGACGCTCGAGATCAAAAGGTGTTTTGAACGCCAACTGGGAATCGTTTTACTCACCCGCATGTCGTCAAACGATCTCGGTATTAATCTTGATTACTTTAAGTCATTTATTGGATTGATTACGTGCCTATATATATGTTTTGAATTGAATATCGATATTTAAACAAAAAGATATTTGATGTTCAATTCAATCAAGTGAAGTTAGATCAGAATGAGATCTGTTTTATGTTAAATATGATAAATTGGCACGTCTTGCAGTTATGGCATGCCGAAATTTTAATAAACTGATTTAATTTCAGGTTTAATTTTTGGATATTAAGAAAAATAAGTCGTTATATTGTCAGATTTTTATTAAATTCAACCATAATTGGTGATTGAATTTATAATTAGTTTTACAAGTTACCCTGTCAGAACAATTTTATAATCTAGAGTTCATGTCTTGATTTTAAGTGAAAATGATCTATGGAGTCATATATGTTATGGTGTTTATTTTCTCACCAATAAGTTTTGTATTTTTATATGCCTTGTTGCATATGAGAGTAGTAATAATGGACACTCCTCCATATTCTCTACTAATTAATAAGATGCATTCTAAATTGATATTCATAAGAACGCCCAGTGTTTAAGTTGTTACATGGTTTAACATTATGATGTTTTAAATAAGGGGAAAAGTCAATTGTTTTATCTGTTTTATTCTTGACTCTGAAGTCAAGTCTTGACTTCTGTAGTTGATCTATGATTTTCAAGTTTAAATGTAACATAATCATGACCTTACACTAATCTTTGAACCATTTTAAATGGGAAATGAGATTTAAGAACTATGAATAAGTATTTAAAAAAAAAAAAAAGGTGGTTTGATCACAAATATGATAAGACCATATTTTAATTGTCGGGTGTCAATTTTAATTAGGACACAACACCGGTGATAACACTAAATGCAGAATCCAAGTGTCAATTTTAGTTAAGGATAAACACTAAATGCGAAATCCAAGTAAGTACAAATCTCACCTACAGCATGAAACTTGTTTGTCGATGTGAGCATATCTGTGAACATTTGTTGTGCATATGTTTAGTTGTGATTGAACATGAAAAATGATGCTTTTGTGTAATGTGATTATATAGTTGCTTGATATGCTTTAGTGAGCATATGTTTTTATGCCTTAAGATGTTTGAATTGATGTCGATGCCTCTATATTATGTGAAACTGCAATATCTGCTCGTGAGTTATGAACATAATTGCATGCTTATCCTAAGAAAGAGATTAATGAAAGTGAAAATATAAGTTCAAGTGTCGTACCAATCCCCTAATAAGTTGAGGGGATTTTTATGAACATTTTAAATAAGACCTTGGGTATGTTGGATTGGGGTCGCTCCCCCCCAACTTCTCCTTGGTTGCGCGCAATGGGTACGTACACAATGGAGCTCAGGATAAGAAGATAATAAGCATAATTTAACTATGCATAAAATGTAATGCATTATTATGTGCATCATGAGATTTGAATGTATGTTTATGGAATCATGAATCATAATTACATGCTCACCCTAAGAAAGTAAGAGGCTAATGAAAGTGAAAGAAAGTTTAGTGTCGTACCAACTCCCAATAAGCTGAGGGGATTTTTATGAACGTTTTAAATAAGACCTTGGTATGTTGGATTTTGGGGTCACTCCTCCCAACTTCTCATTGGTTGCACACTATGGGTACGTACACATATAGGGCCCAAAGTAAAAAAGTTAAGGAAGAAGAATTATGAAACAGGAAGTATGAAACAATAAAATGATAACCAAGAAGTAAGCATAATTGTATGATTCATAAAATGTCATGCGTTTGAGATTTATATTTGTACTTACTGAGCGAAAGCTCATTAATATTTATTCATGCTGTAGGCAACATGGTGATTCAATGGACTAGTGGACTGAGTCGAGACAATGGAGGCATGGGTTATGGATACTGCCATCAAAATGTAAATTCTGCAATAAGTAATTCTTTTAAATTATGATAAACTTTAAAATATTTGTATCTTTTTAGAATAATTATTTTTAAGTAATTGGTTTTTGAAGGAACCCATATGAAATGGGTGCTTAGTTTAATTTTAACTAAGCAAGATTAGGAAAGTTTAATATTTTAAAATGTTTTTTTATTCTTTTGCTTATTAGTATTTGAATGATGAAAAGATGTCTATTTGACCAAGTAGTTTGGTTTACAAGAAACCAAACTTAAGATATGTCGATAGTAATTTTAATTATGTAAGTTTGACATGATGTTTTAAACTTCAGATTCAGTTTTTACTTATTAATTTATCAAATTTATATGTCATAAAAAAAAAAAAAACTGTTTCTAAGGTTTAAGTCTTTTTTGAAAAAGTTGTATTGTGTTTGAATCTTTAAAAGTTAAAATGATCATAGACTTCATGCAAGCTATGAAGTATTCAAGTTAAAAAAAAAAAAAAAAAGTCTCTGAAATTTTGGTGATCAAGTTTAAGATCAAAGCAAGTAATTATGTTTATGAAGTTAATTAACGGCTGTAATTAAGTTGGGTTGTTACATAAGGCGTTCAGGTAAGTACATTCTCACCTGCAACAAGAATTAAAAAATTGATAAGTATATTTTTTGATGTTGATGATGATGTTATGATGTTTTTTTTAATACTTCTCTTATGATGATATTTTGATGAAAATATATATACGTATATATATATATGTATTTTTATGTTTTTAAAATGACATTGTACACCCTTGATGATGATGATGATGATGATATTCTCATGGTTGGTTTAAGATTAGCTATCCCACTCATTCTGTGACTTGTGCGCTTTGACGATACAACGTTAGGTTTTGAAAGTTAAAAAGTTTTTTCAAAGATGTTTTTATTTCCGAAGATAATTTATGATGATGACAAAAAAAAATGTTATCTACATTTGGGAGATTTAAGTGTCTTACTAAATCATTGTTTATATAAGTGAACTCATGTTGCAAATTAAGGAAATGATAAGATGTCATAATGGAGAAGTTTGCAGCGGAAGCAGGACGATGTGTGATAGGAAAACGAGAGGAACGATCAGGGGATGAACACATTTAATTTTAAATAAAGTATTTGGATTTTGGTTTATTATTATTTTAATTGAAGGATTAATATAGACTTTCTTAAATTTTATTTCATGAAATGGTTTTAAAAAATTTATATTATTTCCAAAGTTATTTTGATAAGGTTTTAAAAAAAAATCGTAGAGTTTTCTAAAAATATCTAAATAAAGTTTTTGGATAAGTAAAGATTTTTATTTTAAATTTATTATTTTCTACAATTTTATAAGAGGTGAATGTTGAAAAGATAAGTCAATCGTGATAGTCCGTGAGGGGTCGTTACAGATTAAGATAAGATTAAAGAAGAAGGAAATAATTTTAGCAAATAAAAAATTTATTATAGATTAGTTAATATTAGAGGGGTGTAAATGGGGTGTTTTCATACCCAAAAAATAATAATAATAATTTTAGCAAATAAAAAAATGGAAAAGGAAAAGGAAAAGGAGAAAAAAAAAAAAGTAGATGAAAACCAAAAAATAAGAAAGAAAAAATGAGAGTGACACGTGGCGTAAAGAGTGAAAATATTTTGGTTCTTTTATATATGTTAGGATAGGACAAGGGCTCTAGGGCCCAAGCACCTGCAACGTAATCTTGGCCACACACAATTGAGACGCTGGGTTGACCTAACACTTGAGACGCTAGGTTGACCTGGTGAGTCAGTGGCCGTCTTCCAAAGATCGTCTCTTGGGAAGTGAATCAGGTATGTATATTGGTTTTGTTTTCTTCTTCTGCAGAAATTCCTTCCATTTACAAGTAACTTACTTCAACACGATTAATTAAGGTCGTGTTATTATACTATGCGCACAAAAACAAAAAAGAGATACCAAAATAAGCATTTGGTCATTTTGTTTTGGAGATCTACTCAAAATTCTCATGTTTTTCTCAGAAACACATTTATATATACTAATTGCTCTTTCTGTTTTTCCTTCTATCTATTAATTGCTGGGGGAAAAAAATTGCTTCAGTACGGGTAGTTAGGTTCCGGTTTCAAGATCAGATTTTTGATTTTGGAATCAGGAAAAAAAAAAATAATAATAACTGACAAAAATATATTGTTTGGCAGGTTTGTTTTGGGACAAGACGGAACAAGATTTAGAAAATGCTTCAATAAAAATAGAAAGTGAAACATCGTATGGGCTTTCCAAGGAGTGTCGCTGCTTCCTTTTCAAGTTGTTAATGCATTTTCAATGCAATTTTGTTTGATATTTAGGTAAGAAAATCGTCCTTCAATGCAATTTTCTGTTTAATGTCAAATTTGGAAATACATCATATTTAGTGCCAAATTTAACAAAAAAAAGTATAGCATATCTCAAATTTTAGCTTGATTACGTCGAGCATCTACAATACTGTGTCAATAGATATGTTAATACCATTTTTTTAAGTGGGTAATTTATCCATTTAGTCCTTGAACTATGAGTATTTTTCACTTTGGTCCTTGAATTTTTTATTTTGATCAATTTAGTTCTTGAACTTTTAATTTTTGATTTGATAGTTCTAGTCCCTCACATTAAAATTGATGGATGATTTCTGAAATTTAACATAGATAATCATATCCCTATTGCATAATAGCTACAAATTTTAAAGAAATTATTATATTAAGCTCAAAAGGTTTTAGTTTTTAATTTTAATAAGAATAAGGAGGAAATTGTTTTACTTCATGTAATTAATTTTTATAAAATTTCATGTCAACATGGAGTTGAAACATGATTATCTACAATAAACTAAAAAAATTGTTCCATCTGTTTTAATGTGGGGGACCTAAAGTCCAAAAATTAAAAATTCAAGGACTAAATTGACCAAAATAAAAATTCAGAGAAGTGACATAATACTCATAGTTTAGGAACTAAGTGAACAAATTACCCTTTGTTATTTGAATAGAAAAATTGCCTTCCAATGTAGTGCCTAATTTTTGGTGTTGAATTTGACATATAGTATATTTTGTTCGAAATTTGGCACAAAGAATAACATTTACCAGATTATGACATTTTATTGCTGTTTGATATGTTGACCTTTTAATTTAATAAAGGCATTAACTTTAAATAGTCTAAAAATTAATTTTTACTTTTAGAAGTTCTAAAGCTTAAAAGCTATAACAGAAAATAAATGTAACATCGTATAATGGAGTATATAATAGAAGAAGATATTAAATATGTTGTTTTCATACTTTTTTGTGTGAAATATGACATTGACATTGGCGATGGTCTTATTTGCTTATTTGTTGATGTGTTAATTACAACGTTCCCATTCTCAAATTCACATTAAAAGTCTCTCTTTTGGAAGTTTTAAAACTTAAATTTTTTGTCAAAACGTAGATATAACATTTAAAATATAATTATATACTGAGGGACAAAATAAAATAACATATTAAATATATTATTTTGTATTTTTGTGTCAAATCAAGAAAGACGATCTTACATGTTTGGCTATCTTTTTCCTATATTCTCTATCGAGAGAAGTTCAGCTCATCCTCATTAAATTTGTTGGTGCTGTTCCACCGATATTGGCCCAATAGGTATTATGGATTCGGCTCTCCACGCCACGTCCTCCAATTTTAATAGTTGCCTTGATCACCATGTTTTTATTAGCTTTAGAGGGGAAGACACTCGTATGAAATTTGTTAGCCATCTTGAAAAAGCATTATGCGATAAGGAAATCAAAGTCTACATTGATGAGAAAACTCTTGAAAAAGGAGAGGAAATTTCATCAGCACTATTGAACGCAATCAAAAAATCGAAGATTTCAATAATAATCTTTTCAGAAAATTATGCTTCTTCGACATGGTGTTTGGATGAACTAGTGCACATACTCAAGTGTAGGGAAGAAAGTGGACAGATTGTTGTACCTATTTTTTATGGTGTAGATCCATCACAAGTACGGAAGCAAGAGGGGAGTTTTGCTCATGCTTTTGTTGCACATCAACAATGTTTTGAAGACAGGGCTGAAAAACTGCAGGAGTGGAAAACTGCATTGACAATGGCAAGTAATATTTCTGGGTGGGAATCACGGAACAGGTAATTCTAAATTATCCAATTACAACATTGCATTACAACTATGAGAACAACACTACACTAGCTATCCATAAGTGGTTGCCTTGTTTTAAGTTGATATGTTTTTCGTATTGCTATAAAATAGATACTTCATTTAACCCTTTTATCTTTGAGCATTTATTTTTGCATATATGATCTTTAAACTTGATTATTAATTTATTAAATATGCAACTGAGTCGAATTAAAAATTTTGTTTAAACACTTCATGGATAGCTATGTGCGTGTGCGAAAACTATAGGATAAAATCTAAAGCACTTATAAACTTTTTACCTAGTTGGAACAAAATAGGTACCTTTAAAAAATTGAAAAAGAAAAAGAAAAAGAATTAAATAAAAAAGAACACTCGCCAAATCATATAATATTCATCTGTCACCGGCACACAATATTATATATACAATCTACTTTCAAATAGACATTCTATTTTCCAATGAAAAGATATTCATAAGCGAAAACGAGAGCATGTAATTTTTTCAATAGGAGTTTCCTACCTTGCATTCCGAAACCAATTTCACTGTTGCAGAGCATCAAAGCCAGTTTCTCTTATTGCAAGGTGTAAAGCTTTCGCTTCTCAGTTGCAAGATGCAGGTGAATCACGAAATCTAGGTTGTCACAGTCAATCTTACAAATTCAGAAGATATGTCAAAATTAAACTTATCATATTATTAATGCAAGAATTTCTAGCTCAAAGTCACACACACATATATATGTGTATATTTATGTATGTATGTATTTGTACCAAGCTGGCTTCTTCGTTTAGAACTTCATTAAACAATCAGGAATATGTTCAACTTTTCGATTGGCTATTTTGGGACTCATTTGACAGAGCTTATAGACATGTAGAATTCGGCCGCCCTGCTGCTTTCGAAAAATTATAGTATCAAAGGCTTAACTTTTAAAATTCACCAAATTTTCAGTTTGCCATATCTTATTATTTATTTATTTGTTTTCGTGAAATTTAATCTCTATTTCATTTCTGTAAAAATTAAGCCTCAGATTTAAAGTTGGATCAAAATCACATGTGCCTATCAAATTATTGGGGCATTTTCATTTTTCTACCGACCTTTAAAATCTCTAACTTTGCCCCTGACTTTTGAATAAGTCCACTTAAACTCTTTAGTTAAAATTCACATATTAAAAAAAAAAAAAAAACATAGGATTAGGTGCGACCACACTACCTTTCTTCTTTTCATAATTTGTTTTAAATAGAAATTGCAACAAAGGGGGTTTAAGTGGGATTAGTTCGAAATTCGGAGATTTAAGATGAGAGTTTTAACCATGTTTAGAAGGCAAAATGAGAATGACCCTATAGTTCAAAGGGCACAAGTAAGAATAATCCTTTAAAGTTTAATCGGAAAATAAGTTTTAAAAATGCTACTGCAAGAAACAAGAGAATCCGAGATTTTCAAAGTATAGCAGGCATTTCATCAAACATCTTAGAGGCATCACTACAATGAATCAAAAGATTCTGAAATACAACCAATTATAGGAGAAAACGAGGATAGATGACAGAATATCAGACTTTTGTGGGTATATAGTTGGTTAGCATTTTGTCTATTGATCTCCTCTGTCTAGCCTTTCTAGTCTGTACTGAAAAGAATTATTTTAGGATTATTATTAGTTATTTAATTTCTTTATTATCAAGGGTAATTTTGGTCTTTTACCATTGGGTAGTTTGGTAATTTTCTATTTTCTTGCAATGGTAATTCGTAACTTTTCACACAATGGCCTATTGTCTCTTTCGGTTTGCATTCTTCCCCTTCGTTGGACCCATGTTGGGTATTGCATTCTCCTTCATTCTCTGATTAGTTTGCATTCCAAGTTAGTCGTTTGTATTCTCTTCCTCTTTTGATTGGCCTATGGTTGGGCATTTGCATTGGTCTAGGCTCACAGATGAAAAGTTAAATAATCGACTAACTCTCTATGCTTGTTGCAAGTCTGAGGAAGGGCGCAAAGAATTATATTAGGATTTTATTTTATAGGATTATTTTAGCTATTTATTTACTTAATTAACAAGGGTAAATTTAGTCTTTTATTATAGTGTAGTTTGGTCTTTTGTTATTTGTTTGGAGGTCTATATAAACCTTCTTTTTTATGTATTTTAGTTAAGCAATTTAATAGGAAACCTTAGTTAATTTTTTGCTCCTCAATATAGCTCTTAGAATTCACAAAACTAAAACTAAGTTGTCGACTGAAAAGCTTGTAATATATATATATATATATATATATATTGAAAATGAGATGGTTCTTCATTCTATTTCTTCCACTTTTACTAATTTCTATGAGATCATATCCCTTACTAATTATTATTTATCTTCTATATATGGTAGGAATGAGTCAAAATTGGTGGAGGAGGTTGTTGAATATGTTGTTCGTAAGGTAAGGCAACGTACAACTGCAGACTTTGAAGGTCAAGGGGGAATGAATAGACAGCATCAGAAATCTGAATCTTTAAGTACGTCAAGTTATACCTCATCACGTAAAAAGGGAGAGTACTGCTTAAAAATTGAGGATCTTAAGGGAATAAAAAGACAGCTTGAGAGATTTGAGCCATTGTTCGACGTTGGCTCACCGGATGTTCGTATATTAGGCATCTGGGGGATGGGTGGTATTGGTAAGACCACACTTGCTGAAGTCATTTTCCGGATATTCTCTTCTAGATTCGAAGTTCGTCTCTTTCTTGCAAATATCAGGGAAAAATCAAAACGATTTGGACTAGCTTATTTAGAATATAAACTTTTTTCAGAACTATTGAAGGAGGAAAGTATTGATATGGCCGACCATTCCATAAAGGATAGAATCCGACGGAAAAATGTTCTTCTTGTGCTGGATGATGTTGATAATTCACAGCAGCTAGAGCGGTTAGCCAGGGATCGTACTTGGTTTGGATCTGAAAGCAGAATTATTATAACAACAAGAAACAGACATTTGCTTCGCTGTTGTTGTGCTGATGCGATATACGAGGTCGATGGATTGAATTTCGATGAAGCACTTGAACTCTTTCGTTTCTATGCCTCAAGAGGGAGGTCTTTCATTCCAGGCTATGCTCAGTTGTCACAGTCAGTGGTTCATTATGCTCATGGACTGCCTTTGGCTCTCAAACTGCTTGGTTGCTCTCTTTACGGCAAAAGCAGAAAAGTATGGGAAAGCACATTGGACAAACTGAAAGAGGTACCCGTGAAGGAAATTTATAAAGTGTTAAGAGTGTCTTATGATGAACTAGACGATATGGAGAAAGATATTTTCCTTGATATAGCATGTTTTCTTAGAGGAAGGGACACAGATTTCGTGGCAAGAATACTGGAAAAGTTTGGTTCAGTTGCAAGAATAGGAATTGCGGTTCTCGTGGACAAGTCTCTGATAAGCATGAAGGGTGATGGTGAGATTTATATGCACAATTCGATACGAGGAATGGCGTGGGAGATTGATCGTCAGTCCACTAAAAAGCGTGAAAGGAATTATTGGTTATCGATTAACAAAGTAAGTTTCAAAGTCATATGGGCAATAAACGTATATTTTCAATAAACAATTTAATTTCGATTTCTTATCTCTAATATATACTCTTAATGTGATTTTATTTTTCAAATTTTCAAATTTTCATAATTATCAGGGGATTGGGGCTGAAGGAAGACACTTTGACATGTCTAACATCGACAATGAAGAGCTATCATTAAGACGAAGAGTCTCAGGAAAGAGGTATGTCTTAATTTGAGACAGCTTATGGTTCCTAATAATTATTAGAATAATATTACTATATCATGTATCGTAATTTATACTACCTTTTTAAGACCATATTGTTTATGAAGAGTGTTCTAGCTAAACACCCAGATATCATCACACAAAAAAAAAAAAAAAAAAAAAAAAAAAAAAAAAAAAGAAAAAACCCAGGTATCGTCAGCTGAAAAGTTGTTACGTCGCTAAAACAACAAAAATTGTTGTTGTTAAACCGTTATTAGCGGTCAACCAATAAAAATACGAGGCAGCAAGTAGGTTTTAGCAACGGCAAATTAGAACTTTTCACCGCTAAAAGTCTAATTTAAAAAAAAAAGTTGAAGTACACAATCCATTCTCCTTTCTTATATAAGTTAAAGATATTATTATTAGTTACTAGTTTTTTTTTATCACACTAAGAAACAAGTTATGCTAAAGAAAATTAAGCTAACTTAATATATCTGACAGTCTAATAATCTACTATATAACAATAACTAAGATGACTAAATTAAAAACATAAATAAATAAATGCCCACAACAAAAATTCTAAATTATGATTGCATGCATACTCTAATAACAATTACACATTTGACTTCATTATAAGAATTTTTTTAATATATATATATATATATATATGAGTTTGTTTGATATAAGAGAAAAGGTGGGACAAATGAGAGGTTGTAATTTGGTATGAGAGGGGGGGGGGGGGAAATTAGGAGAGATGCTTCAAATCCTTCAAAAACATCTTAATTTTGATCTATTTTAATTGGAAAAAAAAAACCCAAAATACCTACAGTAAAAAAATCCAAAACCAAACGAAACACAACAACATCATAATCATCAATATAGTATGAAACTAAACCAAAAAATACATACAGCAAAAACTCCTAAAAAAGAGAGAACCCTAAAACATCGTCATCATAATTATCATTGTACAACTCACAATACCATCAAAATCATCATTATAATCACCTTATCCGAAATCATCATCTTACCCCAAAAACCAAAAATTGAACTTACAAATCCAATCACCACAAACCGAAGTAATATAAAAGAAAGTTGTTAGTCTTGAACGGCAACAGCGGGGAAGACTTGGCAGTGGTTACTGGAGGCGGCGATGGCAAGGGGCAGAGAGATTGGGTTTTGGGGAGAAATTGAGAGGAAGAGAGAGAAACTAGAGACTCTAATGAGTGGTACTAGGTCAGAGGGAGGAGGGAGGAGGATGATTTGGGTCGTCAGTTTTCTAGACAGCCGAAACTGATACTGACCAACTTGGGGAGCAAAGACCGTCCCTTTTTGAAGGGTTGCATTTTTTCAGAAAATATGCGTTTTCCGAAATCTCTTGAAGGAATATGTTTTCTGAATGACATTTTTTTCTCAAAGGGTGTCACTAAAGGTTGTCAAACTTCTATAAAGAGTTGTAGAGAAATCAGATTTCATTTACTGAAAAATTCGATCTTTCTCTGTTTCCTACAACTATTCTTTTAGAAATATTGTGTTGAAAAATCAGATTTTGTTTTTCCGTTCCGAATTTTCACTTTTGCTTGGTGTTGAAATTCATTATGAATGCTTTCCATATCTTGGAAGTGGTTTTCTATTAAACCCAAAGCAATCTTCTGAGAGGGGGCAAATAACGCTTTAAGAAAAGCTTGTTTTAAGTCTCCACATCTAGATTTTCCAACAAAAAGAAAATACAGGAACTGAAACTGACAGCAAAAAAAATTTGTTCAGTTTTGGGAATGGGACTTATTTGTTCGGTAAATTTGAATAAGATGTCAACTCAATCAGTTTCATCAGTTATTTTGGTTTGTTCAGTTTTTTCTAGTAGTGCTAGTCTATATGAACCAATATCCTCTATCCAATTTTGGTGTCTCAAATGGTGTTTAACAAATTATATTTTGACACATTATTGAAAGAAGTTAATTTTTAAGGTACAAAAAATCAGTTATATAACATTTTAAACTTTTTAACATGACCTGGCGTAATATTACTGGTTAGACACCATTCGGAACACCGAAAAGTGGACAGAAGATTTGAATCCAATTTATATGCAAGATTTACAGTGATGACTTGCGTCGTTTAAACACTTTGTCGCTAATTCTCCCCAAAAATGACTGCGTCTCTGTAAGGTTGGACTTGAATATTCTCGAACCTTTACAGCGACAAAAACATTTTTGGAAATTTTCCCAAAATGAATTTGGCAAAAAAAATAAAAATAAAAATTAAACTTTGTCGCTTAATTTTCACGAAAATCAAATACGAACACAAATGCAAAATATGCAATAAACCTTTTTTGAGCCCTAACAACTCACAATAAAATGAACGAAAATCTATCCCTTGAAGGTAGGGTAGCAGTATGCCCGCATATAAAGTCTCTGTACATATATAAGTTGGTTTTTGTATTAAAATAGCTCAGAATTTTTTATTCTAATAAAAATATATATAGCTCCGAAACTTCGTCTTCATATTTCTTCTTTCACTAATTTTCTATTAGATCTTAATCTCCTAATTATTAATATATCATCTATATGGGGTAGGTATGAGTCAAAATCAAGTGAGGAGATTGTCGAAAAAGTTGCGAGTAAGTTAAGTTACGCCTCATCACGCACTACAACAAGCTTTAATGGTCTGGTGGGGATAAACAGACAGCTTAAGAAAATTGAATCATTGTTTGGTGTTGGCTCAGCAGATGTTCGTGTATTAGGCATTTGGGGGATGGGTGGTATAGGCAAGACCACACTTGCTCGTGTCATTTTTAACAGATGCTCTTCTCAATTCGAAGGTTGCTGCTTTCTTAAAAACATTAGGGAAGAATCAATGCAACGTGGACTGGCTTATTTAGAACACAAACTTTTTTCAGAACTACTGAAAGAGGAAGATGTGATCAGACCTTGGGTTAAGCATAAAATCCAACCTAAAAAAGTGCTTATTGTCCTAGATGACGTTGATGATTTACATCAAACAGAGTGTTTAGCCAGAGATCATAATTGGTTTGGATCTGGAAGTAGACTTATTATAACAACAAGAGACAGAAATTTGCTTCGACAATTTGCCGTTGATGAGATATATGAGGTCGATGGATTGAATTTTGATGAAGCGCTTGAACTCTTTTGTTTGAATGCCTTTAGAGGGGGGCCTTTCATTTCAGGTTATGCTCAGTTGTCACAATCAATAGTTCATTATGCTCATGGAATTCCTTTGGCTCTCAAAGTGCTTGGTTCCTTCCTTTGCGGCCGAAGCATAAGAGAATGGGAAAGTGAATTGAACAAACTGAGATGTATCCCTTCAAATGATATTTATAAAGTGTTGAGAGTGTCTTATGATGAACTAGCATCTACGGAGAGAGATATTTTCCTCGATATAGCACGTTTTCTTGAAGGAAGGAACAGAGATTTTGTAGAAAGAAAGCTGGAAGAGTTTGGTTTGTGTGCAACAACCGGAATTGATATCCTCATAGACAAGTCTCTGATAAGCATAAAGGGTGATGGTGAGATTTATGTGCACAGTTTGATACGAGGAATGGCGTGGGAGATTGATCGTCTGTCCAATAGAAAGCATGAAAGAAATTATGAGTCATCGTTTAACAAAGTAAGTGTCATCGTTATACAGGCAACAAATTGTTGGCTTATCTCTTAACAATTTAAGTTTTTAGGATTAATTGGTAAACTAACACATTGTGCTATTGATGCAGATCAAAAAAGAAAATCGCAAACTATTTTAGGCATGATCATAGGAATAAAGTAGGGATGATTTTATTTTGATATTGGAAATTTTCTTGATTTTATGGAATTAATTTAATTTTATCTAGTTTCCTTTTTTTTTTTTAACTACGAAAACTCAAACTATGCACTTTTGGTGTAGTCAGATGTGATAGTACTGCCAAGTTATGTTGCAACAACGTATTATAAGCATGTACTTAATGGATGTATTGTTACATAGGAAGACATACTATAATTTGAGTAAAAACTGCAAAATTAGTCTTCCTCTTGATTTCGTCCTCTCTTCTCTTTTTTTTAACTTTCTTCCCAAATTTGATTCCCTTTTCCTTTCTTGCTCTAGTTCTATATCACTTATTATTATTATTATTTACTTTTTAATAATTATGAGGGGATTGGCGCTGAAGGAAGAGACTTTGACATGTCTTATATTGACTACGAAGAACTACTGAGGCGTAGTGTCTTAGGAAAGAGGTATGTCTAATTTTAGATTTCATAATTACTAATAAAAATGATAGTAAAAGTACTAATCTACACCAACTTTTTAGTACCTAATGTAAAATTTTAATTTGCGTGTCTGTTTGATATCAACTGCTGGTGAGTAATCATATTTTTGCTATTAAATATAATCGTTAGATTTTAATTGACTTGTTAATTTTTGAAAACACTTGCCTACAAAAAAAAAAAAAAAAAAAAAAAAAAAAACAACTCAAATACTATGTAGTTTGGTATTAGAAAAGTGGAATTAGGGTTGATATTCTTAGCTCTATTAATGTGTATAGTATTACATTTCTCACCCAGAATTAACAATTTCTTCCTCATTTGTGTAGATATCACGGTTGTTATGACCACCCCCAGAAGTCTTTGCCCTCAAAGATAAGTCCACACAATCTTGTTGAACTTGATATGCCCTCTATCAAGCTCAAGCAATATTGGAATGAGGTTCAGGTATGTCGTTGTAATTTCAATTTGTTGTCTAGAATGTGTTAAGGTTATGCTTGTTTAATAACCCTCATTAAAAATAAAAAAAAACAAAAAAATAAAAAAAAAACAACAACAACAACAAAACAAAACAAAAAAAGGGGGGGGGGGGGGGGTTGATGAAAAAAGTAATTACACTGAATAAATAAGGGAAATTTTATGGGTTGTGACTCTGTTTTGCTCCATGTTGACGGCAAAAAATTCGTCAACAACAAAGAAGAATTTGCTCGTAACCTCACTATGAATAATCTCTCACGTAGAGCAGTAAATTAAAATGCAAAATAATAATAATAATAATAATAACAAAGACAAGAAATTATAGAGGTTCACATTCTAAGAAATTATTACGTCCCCTTTGGTGTTGTGGTGCTTTCTCTGTATTGATCAATTACATTTGGGACTATGTTTGACAAAAAGTTATTAGGGTTTTTTAGGGGTTTTACAAGAAAATAATGTTATTACTTCACAATGACAAGAGTGTTACCGCATTTTCTCAATCCTCCTCTGTCACGACCCAAACCCAGGGACTGTGTTTAATTTGAATTAAGTAAGATTAATAAGAATAAATTCAGGATTTATTAATCAAATCCTGTTAAAAATTTTAGCGAAAATACATAATAAAATATATTGTTCCGGAGTCTTTAAATCATGTTTATTTTTCAAATAATTCTTTTAAAATTTATAGACTCTAAAATGATACAACTCTAGGATAGTGTCGACCATACAATTTATTACACAATTACAGTGCATGTTAGAATTAAAAATACTGAAATAGTAATATAAACTGAGCAACCGATTCTTCAAGTAACTGCAGCTCAAAAGTAATTCTTCAAATATAATACTGCTAACCCTAGAGGGAAGAAATAATAATGGAGGATAAAAAGGGAAAATGACAATAAAACGATTCCAATCATTTATAATCAAATCACACCAACCAAAGGTAAAAGGAAACACATAAAATGCATGTAATCAATCATTAAAATGAATATGAATAAAAAAATAATAATGAATGTAAAAAGGAAATCAATGCTAAATAAAAATACTATTAGATATTAAAATAAATACATTGTTACTAGCCGTATACACCTCATGCGAGTTTAGGGCTCTGCCCCAAAGGATATGCACTCTGCTCCCTATCCTATCATATATAAGACCTATCATCTACCACGGATCCATAGCATAAAAACCACCAACCAGATCTCTAGCTAGGTAGGATTTGCAATCAAAACGTGCTTGAGCCTTGCCAACCTAAGTCCAAATCACTTTTCCAAAATACAATATATACATACATATACTATACACTTAACAAAAATACGTATAGTATACATTTATATATATTTTTTCACTTAAAAAATCATTAATCAGGTGTACATTTATTGTTTGATTATGCATGTACTAGCCCTATTGATATTGAAATTAGACATAATAACTTTAATATTATTTCTTCTCCGGTACAAACACACACGATTAGAGCCACATACTTTTATATATTTGATTGTTTAGACTTGGAGAATCTTTACCAATCATTCACATGATGATCGAGCCATTAAAATGACCATGGTCAAGTTTAATTGGTTCTTACATAATACAAATTTATTGCTTTTAATATTAAATTTTATTACAGGATACGTCATCCAATGTTGCGGTTAGAATATACATTTCATATGAAGGGCAATGGAGAAGAAATCGGGGATGCTGGAGTTTTGATGGGCAAAAGGCGAAAGGTATGACAATTTCAAAGGACATCACTTACCATGAATTGGTGGAAAAAATTAGCCGTAGTTTAATGGTTGATCAGTCGCAATATAATCTGGACATGAAGTACTTGGTTGATTTAGCTGTTCCAACAGCACCTGTTGAGATCCAAAATGATGAAGATGTTGAGGTTTTTATATGTGAAACTTCTAGTAAAGGTAGTCCCCGATACCCATTATGTGTTACCTGGATTAAAAAAGATATTGACCACCATTTATCAGTAAACAATGACCATGGCATAACTAGTCTTTTATTTCAGTGGGGAAGTACATTAACTTCCTTATTTTTTCAAAAAAATAAATAACTAAACAACATTGAAAAATATAAATAAACATTTGTATTATGGTATTTTTAAGATCTACCCGAGATTTCTATGTTAAGATATGGAAATGGTGGATTTATTGAAACTAGTATCTTAAGAAAAATGGTGGTTTTTTAAGGGTTTTTTTTTTTTTCTGTTTTATTTTTCTTAAAGTTAGTTTAGTAAATTCCATGAAAATTAAGGATTTAGTTTTTTTTTTTTTTTTTTAATTTAAGAATGAAGACCAAAACCTCATAAACATAATTTAGCAAATCCTTTAAAGGATCCTGTTAAAAAAATCATCTTATGTACTCTTTTCAAAAGTTAAGGTTCATTTCAATCAAAAAGATAAAAACAATAGGATCAAATTTGACACCAACAGATCAATGAGGCCCTCCCTGCATTATACCGTTAATTTAACAATTTTATTAATTTTTTAACGATATAATTTATAATTAGATATAATTACACATTATTGTTACAGATATAATCTAAAAATATTTTGATTTCAAAAATAAATAAATAAATAAACGGTTCGAATACTCCCACCATTAAGAATAATAATAATGACGTGCTATATGATGAATGCTTATAAATTATATCATAAAAAAGGGTTCCCACCCGTCCTACCGTGAAAATTCCGTAACCACAGAGCCAGTCTCAAATGCTCTTCCGACAACAAACACACAGTCCCGGCGAGAGACAGAGTCATAGACTTCGGAAAACACAAAGGGAAGCTGCTGGGGACCCTCCCTTCCAGCTGCCTCAAATGGGTCTCCAAGACCCTCAGAGCTCGCCACTTCGAGGACTGGGCAAAGCTTGCCGACCAGGTTCTCCAAGACCCAGTTTACCAAGACCGACTCGAATGGGAATTTGCCCAGAACGCCCTCGACGGAAACAGAACCTCCTCTTCTTCTTCTGGGGTTGCGGATTTGTTGGAGATAAGCCAGAGATTTGGGTGGGACAATGAGGATAAGCTTGCCTGGAGCAGGGTTGACTTTGAGCTATTGGAGGCTTCCAAGAGTGGGCGGATTCCCAGGGTGGATGGAGGGAAATGTGAAGGGAAAGGAGGAGGTAAAAGGGGAGGGAAAGTTGAGGATGAGAGAGAAGGTGGTGGGAGTGGGAGTGGGAGTGAGGGGAGGAGTGAGAGGAGAGAGAGAGTGAAGTTGAGGATGAGGAGAGAAAGAAGGGAAGAGAAGTTGGGGATTGTGGATAAGGGTAGGGGTAGCTTGGGAAAAGAAAGTATTGATAGTGGGAATGAGGTTGGACTTCGAAAGGAGATTGAAACGGGGGTGGTTTACAATCCATTTCCTGGACATCAACCTTTTTGGAAAAATGTACTAGAACATAAACTTTTGTTATTTTAAAAACAAATTGGGAAATTACTAGCCGCAGTCCTAGCAGAAATTCATTAATTAACATCATTTTTAAATAAATTATTATTAAAAAATTAACAGAAATAAATATTTTAATAATATAAAAGTATTTTTTTTTTTTTGTAGCTGCAATGATAATAAAATATTAAAAACTTTACTACAGTAGTCTTTTCTGTTAATTTTTTGATGGAATATGAATATGTTACTTAGCCTCGCTTTCTGACTAATTTACTAATGTATTTCATTTAAAAAATAAAGGAATAAACTATTGTAGTAAAAAAAATTCAAGGATCAAAGTTGCATAAGATTAAAAGTTTAATAACTAAATAAATAATTTATCTTAAAAAGAAAGAAAAAAAATAAAGCAAAGAGAAGAAAAAGAAACACAAAGGAGTACTATATTATTACTATAATATCCCATAAAATAATAATAGTTTTCTTCCACACACGTGAGAATAATTAGATTATGGTTTTCAACAAAGGTTTTTTTTTTTTTTTTTAAAATTATAAATGGCTGCAATTGCTGCGTTCCCATTCTAACAAGTTGGCTCATTGATGGTGAAATTTGCACAAAAATAGGATTGTGCTGCACCACAATACAATTCCCGTGCTTAAAAAAAAAATTAAATTGAAACGATAATTCCTAAAGGTTATACAGTCAATTGTAGACAACATTCATATCCCAAAGAATGGGAACGTTAGCTTCATATGTTCTTGAGTTGCAACCCCGGTCAATTATTAAACAAATTAGAAGAAAAAGTATTTCAATGATAGGGATTTAAGAATATAAAGTTTTAGGATGTAGACAGAAAGGATAAGTGTTTACATTTTTTAAGAAGTTTTAATAAAGCAAGGAAAAGTATATATAATAAAAATAAAAATAAAAACCCACAACGACAAATATAAGAGAAAGAAAGATTTATACCTACATTTAAAAGAGCAAATATGCTCTTTTCGTCTATGTTTCAATAGTCACTAGGTGGCGGCTCTAATATTTTTCACGCAGCTTTTTTTTTTTTTTTTTACTTTGCTTTGCTTTAGTTTGTTTGTTTATTCTGCACGCACGAAACATGTGTTATGTAATTAGTAGTAGAAACAAATCAATATGATGTAATATAAGAACTCTGCTTTAAATGGAATATAGGGAAAAATAATGTATTCTAATGATATAAATTCAAATAAAATTTAAGGAGGACAGCAAAGATTAAAAGGTAAGAAAAAGTAGTTAAAAAAAAAAAGGTTAAGAAATGAGAGCAACTAAAGGGGCAAAAGAGTTGAACGTAGTTAAACAAACACTACTAGAAAAGTAGGATTACACGACGGGCTTTAACCGTCGTGTAAAGTTTGCACGACGGTACCTTAACCGTCGTGTAAGCCAGCGTCGTGAAAGATAACACGACGGTTTCAGTACTGTCGTCGTATCTTAGTTTTACACGACGGTTTTCCTACAGTCGTGTAATCCCGGTAAACATCTTTGTGGTGGAGCAAAATAAATAACATTACACGACGGTTTCGGAATGAACCGTCGTGTAATTTATAAGATTACACGACGGTTCCAAAAAGAACCGTCGTATAATTTAACGGCACGAATATTACACGACGGTTCCGAGAGGATTTGTCGTGTAATCTGTCGTAAGCCCATAGATTACACTGGGGGCCCGTCGTATAAACCATTGGATTACACGACGGGCCCCATGGGGCCCGTCGTGTAATCTCCCCAACTACCACTAGATTACACGACGGGGAGATTACACGACGGGCCCCAGGGGGCCCGTCGTGTAATCCCCTCTAGGGGATGCATCCCCAGATGGGGACTTAAACGACGGTCCCAGGGACCGTCGTTTAATCCTCCCAGGGTTGGATGATTAGACGACGGTCCCCTGGGGGACCGTCGTTTAATCCTCCCTTGGTTGGAGGATTAGACGACGGGCCTGGGGCCCGTCGTGTAATTTATTAATTAAAAAAAACATTTGGGTTTTTTTTTTTTTTTTTCCCCCACGGGTGGCCTAATCTGTATGTTATCCAATACACGATCCAAGTATTAACTTCATTAATCAAACTAAAAATACACTCCAATTATTACATTACAAGTTTATACATCATAATTAATGAATTCCATTACATGGCTAGACCATTCTCCCCTAATCAGATCCAAATCCTCAGAAGAATAAAATTGTTTACTTTCAAGTGCGTCAATTCCATTCATCACTATATCCCTCATAAAACCTAAAACAAAATAACCACATTCAACACTTCCCTCTTGGAGAGGACAAGGACGGTTCGAGATTTTGGTTTTACAGTCTCGTCTCCTTCTAATCCCTTCTCCGGTCGTAATCTTCCAATCCGTTAGGGCCCTAGCAAATTGGTAAAATTCAAACTAATTAAGATGCATATAATTAAGATTAAAAAAAATATCATGTTCAAATTGACTTACATGTTCATTAGCTCAGTAAAATCGTCGCGTTTCTTCTCCCGAAGAGGATCAAAATAAAGGACGAGGTCCTCCCATGGGTCAATGACACCCAAAACCCAATGTCTCCCTCTGTTATGTGGCACAAGATAAAGCCGTTCTTTGGGTGTGTCACGCAAAAAGTTAATAAGATTGTCGGCTCGCTCTCTCATGCCAGCATCTTCAGTATCTGTTCTCACCGGTGAGATCAAGCTTGGAGACACAAACACAAACTTCTCAGCTTGGCCGTTAATTCTACATAGTTCCTCCAAATAGCTGCATAACCATATCAAAAATGTTACTCTACATGAAATATAGAAGATTTTCCAGATAAAAAGAAAATTTAAGATAAAGAATGCCGTACCTCATGTAGACTAATATACAATTCGCACTGATTTCTTGTAAATTAAAGAACTCAAAAATATCTTCAAAGCTCAGAAAGACAGGCATATCAAAACCCATAATCGTGGCTGGTATTGGGACCTCAATCTGATTACCTTGACGCATGGAACTATGTACATAATAAGCCAAAGGCTTCATTGCCTTGTTCATGTTATTAAAGTCGAACACGAGTTTTTGTTCTTGCGCACCTTGTTGTACCTCAGTTCGAGAGTCGATCGCTTTCTTTCCAGCCTTTTTTTGCCGTTTTTTGTTGCCAGCTGCTGGGTCGGGAACGTGACTAGGCCCTCGACTCGCCTTGTTCATACTCATGTCGAGCTCAACTAAACTTTTAGGCCAAGCAACAAACCCATTAACAGCATCCTCCACAGTGGTTGCGTCGTACGTCGGTATAGGTAATGGTGCTTTTTTTAATTTTGGAACGTTGATTGACACTCGCACGTTCACTTCCCCCAGTGGAATCCCATGCACCGTATCGGTGGGGAGGCTCTCGAGCCATGCTCTTCCAAACACAACAAGCAACTGTCCACCTTGAACTTCATCGAAGGTATAGAGCTTACACTCCTGACTTTCGACAGGCATGGTTGGCGGCTCAGCAACTCCATGTTGTTTTTCTTGGGCAGAGCAACTAGCCTTAAAGCTGTTGTGTTGGTCTACGGTTGGCACATTCTTGGGATCAACCGATGGCTCCACATCTTTGTTCGCACATAGACCACGCACCAACGCCTTTAATTCTTCTATTTCCCGTTTCATTGATTGAAAGGCCTCATTGTCTTTCTTCGAACTTCGACTTATGTTAAAGTACTGAGACGGCTTTACGAACTTTGATTGGCCACGAACACGGCCTTTGTGTTCGGGTCTAGATAATGCCTGCGACAATACATCATTAGTGCCAACTGACTCGAAAGTGCCTTGGCTCGCCTGTGTGTTGTACTCCATCTACAAGATTATTAACAGAAATCATTTAAGCAAAAGTGTTGTAAGTGCGTATAGTAGCCATGAAGAAAATATTGTTAGTTAGTAAACTTACTATCATCTCGCTAACTTTTTGACATGCTGGATCTTTCAACTCTCCATCTGCGGCTGTCTGTTGCTCTAGCCACAAACAATCTCTTTTTTCCCATTTCCCAGCCTTCTTAAACTGTAATTAACATCGTTAGTATAAATGGGATACGATTTAGTACAAACAAAATTTATTGACATACCATTTCCTGGTCGAGCTTCCTATATCCGTCTCGGCCTCCTCTTGATGAGTATTCATTGTTTGTCCTTATTTCGCTTCCACGATCAGATAGTTGTTGGAATTGCGAGGACGTTCTATACTGAACGAATTTCATCCAATCCTCTTCTTCAATATTGGGGTAGTTGTCAATAACTTTTTGCGGCCGTGTCCACACACTTTCTTCATTTCTAAATTCCTCGACAAATGTCTTGTACAGATCATACCGAAAATTCCTTGCAGCCTCACCACATGATTTTAAACAAGCGGTCCGGAAGCTTTCTTCCACGGTGAAAGAAGTAACAGTTTCCTTCCAAATAATTTCTTTCAATCCGTCTAAATCACGAGATCTCCAATCTTGAATCCATATTGGAACGTGCTCTCGAGCGAGCACGCCAATCCAGCTCATCAATTCGTCACCGTGCTTTCCTTCCGGTTGTCCTTTCTCGTCAAACGTGACTTGAATTCGTTCACCTCTTTTCCTTGCCATATGGACGCGTTTCATTATTGTTGCCCTTCGCTTGCCCTCAACAGTGGGATCCATCGGGTTTCTCCTTCGTGCTCGTCCCTTTTTGGAATTTTTCATTGTATTCGTTTACCTACATTTATTGGCAAAAAATAAAAAAAAAATTTAAGTTAATGGGTATTCGAACTTTTTTCTTCTATTTTTTTTTTTAATTATAATTATGTTGGCACAAATAAAAAATAGTGTAAAAAATTTAACAAAACTTTTCCTTGCCTACACGGGCGGAAGGTGCCCAATGGCGCCTTGGCGCCCCACAAGGGCGCCTCGGCGCCCCACACGACTTAGGACAAAACAATCATAAGTGCAAAAAAAACGCTGCCAACTAAGCAAAAATTCATGTGTATGTAAAAATTCATATTATTCCTCTACATTATTCCTCTAAAAACTCTAGTTGACATTTCATCGAGCATATGGTGGGCGGGAAATATTCATGTGTATGTAAAGTGTAAAAACCACTCACAACCATTAATCTACAAAGAGCATTATTAGGAACTTAAACACCCATGCTAAAAAATGCATCTTTAGTGACAAACAACAAGACAAAATCCCAAATTTAATTTAACTTGTATATGTACTTACCTTGATTTTCTTTGAAGATGAATAGACACTACAACACCAATAATTTTGGATTAGGCGACGGCGGTGACGGCGGTGACACGACGGCGACGGCGGCGGCAACTACGGAGTTGGCGGCGGCTTGGAGGAGGAAGTGGGTACTTGAGAAATTTAGAGAGAGTTAAGAGAAATGAGAAGGTATGTGGAAAGAAAATGAGAGGAAGTTGTATTTAAGTAATAGGTTTGCGCGCGGAGTTCGAAAAACAAAAATTTAAAATTTTTTGTAGATTACACGACGGTGTATTTTACACCGTCGTGTAATATAAGATTACACGACGGGCATGAGAGGACCGTCGTGTAATATCCCCAATTCGGGGAGATTACACGACGGGCCTCATGGGCCCGTCGTGTAATCACACGTGGATTACACGACGGGCCCATCGTGTAATTCATCGTAGGGATCAAGTTAAGTCTAATCTTCAATTCCTTAAGATCCAACCGTGCCTTCTCACCATCTTTGCTCATGGGCCCGTCGTGTAATCACACGTGGATTACACGACGGGCCCATCGTGTAATTCATCGTAGGGATCAAGTTAAGTCTAATCTTCAATTCCTTAAGATCCAACCGTGCCTTCTCACCATCTTTGCTCTTATTGGGAATGTCTAGCAACGTGCCCACTATTGATTCACACACGTTTTTCTCAATATGCATCACATCCAAGCAATGACGAACAAAAAGTGTCCTCCAATATGGAAGTTCGTAGAAGATTGATCGTTTTTTCCAAGGGCCGTCTACCACGGGATCATTGTTACGCCGTTTTCTTTTTCCGAGCACCACTTTCAAATCCTTAACCATCTCATAAATGTCTTCGCCGGTCAAAACCCGAGGAGGGTTTCTTTCTTCTGTTTTGCCATCGAAAGCCTTTTTCTGTTTGCGGTATCGATGATTTTGTGGTAAGAATCTCCTATGACCAAGGTAAACGGTTTTCTTACCATTCTTCAATCGGATGGAGGATGTTTCTTTCATACAAACGGGACAACCGATAGAACTCTTGACTGAATAACCAGATAGATTTCCATAAGCAGGAAAGTCATTGATTGTCCACATCAACATTGCACGGAGTGTGAATGTCTCTTGACGGTAAGCATCTCTAACTTCGATCCCCTTTTCCCATAAGCTCTTTAGATCATCGATTAGTGGTGCTAAGTACACATCAATGTCATTCCCTGGTTGTTGAGGACCAGATATCAATAAGGTCAACATCAAGAACTTTCGCTTCATGCTCAACTTCGGAGGGAGATTGTAGTTGACAAGTATGACGGGCCAAGTACTATGCCTACTACTCATATTACCATGTGGGTTAATTCCGTCCGCCGACAAACCAAGACGTAGGTTCCGTGGTTCCGCACAAAATTCAGGATGATCGGCATCAAAGGTCTTCCATTGTGGTGCATCGGCTGGATGTCTAAGCATACCATCTTCAACACGTTTATCATGGTGCCAAGTCAAATTCTTGGCATGCTCGGCATTACGGAATAAACGCCGTAGACGCGGTGCCGGAGGAATGTACCATAACACCTTTGCCGGCACACCTTTGCTGCTATTCGTTGGCTTCTTGCCCTTCTTCCATCTTGACTCCTTACAAACCGGACATTCATCCAAATCCTCGTACGCATTTCGGTAAAGGGCGCAATCATTTGGACATGCATGAATTTTTTCATATTCCATTCCCAAAGTGCTCAACGTCTTCTTAGCTTCGTACATACTAGCGGGTATTTTATTATCAACCGGTAGAACCTCTCTTAGAAATTCTAAAAGAGTCGTGAAACTAGAATTTGTCCACCCTCCCGATGCCTTCATGTTCCATAATTTGACCAATGCGGACAATTTCGTATATTTACTACACCCCTCATACAAGGGCATCTCGACATCATTCATCATTGCTTCAAATAACTCCGGACGATGCACAAACTGTTCTTCCAAATCATTAACCATATCAAACAAATTATCTCCTACAACTTCCTCAACAACATCATCTTTCGCTTTGTTGTTCGATGATGGATTAAAACACATTTCACCGTGTAAATACCACGTTTGGTACGAACAAATAATCTCACGCGCAAGCAAGTGTCTTCTAACTTCATCAACTGGATGAGATCTATGATTTCCACAATCCACACAAGGACATCGAATCTTATCATTCTTCATGTGAGTTTCCGCAAATGACAAAAATTCTTCAATCCCATCTCGATATTTTCTAGTCAATCTTTTAGCCCACATCCATTTTCGATCCATTTCCAAGAACCCGACCTAAATCGATATTAAATTTATCATACAAATTATTCAATAATCAAGTTTTTGCATTTAAAAACATAACGTATAGTCAACAACTAATCATACCGAAAAAGAAAAAAAGAGAATATATACCATTTTTGACATCTACAATAAATCGTCCATAAAAATCAAATAAATAAAAAGAAGAGTAAGTAATAATCACAATACTTACAAATATTCAATATACGCGAGTGTTGGTTTCGTAATGGCGGAGACGTGGTTTCGCAGGTGTCTGTGATGTTTTTCGCGGCTGCGCGATAGATCTGTAATGAGATGAGATGAGGGCTGCTGTTAAGGTAAAAAAGTTAGGAATACACGACGGGTTTTCAAAGAACCGTCGTGTAAAGTCTGACTTTACACGACGGTTCCAATAAACCGTCGTGTAAAGTGCCTCCACGGGGGCACTTTACACGACGGTTCTTTGGAACCGTAGTGTAAAGTCGGACTTTACACGACGGTTCTTTGGAACCATAGTGTAAAGTTGTTGCGCGAGGCACTTTACACGACGGTTCTTGGAACCGTAGTGTAAAGTTGCTCCGCGAGGCACTTTACACGACGGTTCTTTGGAACCGTAGTGTAAAGTCGGACTTTACACGACGGTTCTTTGGAACCGTAGTGTAAAGTTACTCCGCGAGGCACTTTACATGACGGTTCTTTGGAACCGTAGTATAAAGTCGGACTTTACACGACGGTTCTTTGGAACCGTAGTGTAAAGTCCCTCGCGTGGCACTTTTCACGACGGTTCCTAGGAACCGTCGTGTAAAATACGACTTTACATGACGGTTTCAAGGAACCGTCGTGTAAGTTCCGTCGTGTAATGTACTTTTTGTAGTAGTGAAAGAATAAGAAGGAACTCTCATTTATAATAAATTAATTGAAATATATTATAAAGAAAAAGTATTTCAGTAAAACACATTCTAAAACTACACAATAGAATATATTTAAGTAGGAGTGCTTTTAGAAAAAAAAAAAAAATATATATATATATATATATATATATATATCTGGTAAGGTAATCAAGAAAGAAAAAGGTAGTATTCGTGAGTACCACAATTTAAAAAATAGTAATTTAGAGGGTAGGGAAACTACTTTAAATAAGGATATACTTGAGAAATTTTATTTTGCAATGTCAAATTAAAAAGAAAAAGCATTTCAAAGAAACATGCTTAAAAAATAAGAGGAATATAAGAAAAAGAAAATATTTAAATAAGAATATCTTTGAGAAAATTTATTTGGAATGGGAAAATTTAAAAAGAAAAGCCATTTGAATATTGAAACATATTTTGAAAAATAAGAAAAAGATTTTTAGGTAGGGGGCATATTTAAGGGGGGAAAAAACTTTTTAATAGGGAATAAGAAAGAAAAATCATCCATAAAGACCATATTAAACAAACAAAAAAGGATTTTATATAACTGTAAGGAGAAAGATTTCTGTAGGGAGACTTTTTAAACATATAACGTTTTAATTGAAACAAATTAAAGAAAAAAAATGAATTTAAAGGAACCAGCATGTAAATATATATAAATTTAGGGGTGAAAAGGGAAAAAAAAATATCAAAGTGGTGAACAAAATAATCACGAAAGAAAAAGCACAAAGGGACAATCTATTTGACCAAACTCAAAGAAAAGAAAGGAGAAGAGGACAAAATACATGAACAAATTTTTCAACACTAGCTCAAAAGCGACTCTCTTTATTAATAACTAGTTTGGGCACGTGCTTTGCACGTGTTGAATCGTGATTGAAATTTTCATAACGTTTAATATGAAGAAATATTTTCTAGAGATTATAAAAAAATACATATTAATAAACAAAGTTAAAGAGTTAAACTTCATGATACAATTATAAAATATATAATAATAACAAAATCAAACATTCTAATAAATAAGATAATAACACACAATTCATTTGTTTTTTGGTTTTTTTTTTTTTTTTTTTCAAAACATATAGAGTTGCATTTTGTTATCTCAAAAAAGGTTTTAATCCCATTGTTGGCTATACAAAAAATAAAACATTGCAATAAGATAAAAATAATAGGAAAAAGAAAACTAAAAACGTTTTGAAAATATGACAATGAAGTAAAAGGTAAATAAATAAAAAAAGAGTCAATATGAATATTTTACACACATTTTAATTTATATATAGAGTCACATACACACATGCATCTGCAAACAAAGTTTAAAAAAAGCAAAACAGTTTATTTTTATAAATATTTTTAGTTGTAGAATAATATACTAACGGCAACATTTATACCTACTTGTTCAAAGTTTTGCAATAAAAATAAGTATAGATGAAATGCTAATACATTCCTAAACCTGAGTTCTCACATGGCAAGTTGTAGTAGGCGTTATTCTAAGCAATATTGGATATATGCTTATTTCTTACATAATGAGCTCCTACAACTACAGAATGATGGATGATCATTCCAAAAATAGACAAAGTAGGAAATTTCTAAACATGAAAACTTGATCCAAACATAAATTTAAGATGAATATGCTCGAAACTAATGACAAAAAGACATAAAAGCAAAAATAAAATTCCAAAATGAAAGAATTTTATTAACATTGTTTTGAAACCTGAAGGTATCATTAGCTCACAATAAAAAATAATTCTTTTTCCTGTTGTTTAAACGAAACTTTCTAAAGTAAAAAAAAAAAAAAAAAAAAAAGGGCACCTAAACGTTGCTGTGAGGAAGGGAGGAAAAAAAAAACACTTAAACGGTGCATTTTTTACTATCAAAATGAACAGTAGATTTTTATCTACTCTTTTATATATGTAGGAAAAATAATAAATGTGTAGTTACAATATGGCAAAACTGTAATTTGAATTAAATGATCTTCTTTTAAGTTAAGTTTCAGAACTCTCGCAAGAGCACAATACGTAGGAGGCAAAAAGCAAATGTCAGCTGCAGTGGCTGTGAGGAAGGACAAAAAATTAAAAATAAAAAACAAAAAAGCACCTTAACGATATGTTGCTGTGAGGAAAGACAGCAAAAAAAAAAAAAAAAAAAAAAAAAAGCACTTAAGCAATGCGTTGCTATGAGGAAGGAAGGAAGGGAAAAAAAAACACCTAAATGATGTGTTTTTGATTATCAAAATAAACAGTAAATCTCTCCTTCACTCTTTTATATATTTATTAGGATGAGTGGGTGAAGCTTGTTTTTTTTTTTTTTTTTTTTTAATTTAAAAAAAGGGATTCTGTGGGACCTCTTTTTTGACCCTATCAATGGGGAAAAATTTGAACTGCTGATGTGATTTTAAAGGTATAGATATCATATGTACATGCAATTTATTATGTGTCCTATTACATCATATCAGACTCCACTTGCTCGATATGTTGACGACTTCATCAGTACATCTTAATCCAACCTATAACGTAATCACTTTAAGTTGATTTTGAACTATATTTAATACCAATTATTATGAACCTATTAGATAGAACTCACCCTTTTAAAATTGACTTCCAAGAACTTATAAATTCACTGCTAATAATATTTTCATGTTGGGCTTTTGGTATCGAAGATCCCAACTTTTTCAACCAGTAAAATGTAGTTGTCACTTTGAGATATCATTAAAATAATGTGTTCCAATTTTATTAAAACAACCGGAGAAACATAGTATTACAAACTACATAGATCAAGCATAAAAGAAGGGAGATATATATATATATATATATAGTTTGAATTCTGCTAACAAATAAAAAAAACCAAAAAAAATGAAGTACAGAAGGAACAATCGTCGACCATCAACCAACATCCCCGCCGCAACCCAGCAAGAGTGCGAGCCACCACTGCCAGAACCGCGACCTCCGCTGCCGTCGCCGACAACCCCAGCTCCCTCCGCCGCGCGAAGAAGCGAGAGCCGTTTACCGTGGGCCGCACAAATTCGACGAGGTGGGGTCGCCGATTGTCCAGATCCGGCCAAAATCCGTCGCCCACAGGGGACAGTTTCCACCCCCGGCTCCGTCGCGATCCCCTCGCAACCTCCGTCGCGATCCCCTCGCCGCCTCCGTCGTGGATCTGACGTCGCAATGGGAGATTTCCAGATCTGGCGCAGATCGGTCGCCCATGGGGGAGCGCCCCTCGGCCTCCTCTACGCCGTCGCTGCTGTCGGAAAATCACCTTCCTCCGTGCCCATCGTCGACGTTGCTGTGAGGGAGGAAGAACTCCTGATTTGGCGCAGATCAGTCGCCCAAGGGGGAGCGCCCCTCGGCGTCCTCTACGCCGTCGCTGCTGTCGGAAAATCTCCTCCCTCCGTGCCCATCATCGACGGTGCTGTGAGGGAGGAAGAAAAGCCCATCGTCAACAACTGGAAGGAAAAAAAAAAAAAAAAGGAGCACCTAAACGGTGCGTTTTTGACTACGAAAAATGAATAGTAAAAAATTTTCTACTCTTTTAATATAGTTAGATTAGAAGTTAGAAAAGCATGCATATTTATTATTATCATTATCAGTGTTAGTATCATCATCATCATCATTATTATTATTATTATCAATTCACGCGTGTGGTTGACTTGGTGAATCAGTATGAACGTCTTTCAGGGACCATCTCTCGGAAGTGACGTGTGTTTTCTTTTCTTCTTCTGCGAAACTTTCCTTCAAAATTATAAGAAACTTGCTTCACCGCAGTTAATTAAGGTCGTGGAGTCCTATAGAATTTCTTAGGACTAGTTCCAGAGATTTTGGCCTGTTTCAAGATCAGATTTTTAGTTTTGGAATCACACAGAGAGAGAGAAAGAGAGAGAGAGAACCGACGGAAATATGGGCTTTCCAAGTAGAGCCGCTTCTTCCTCAAGTTGTTAAAGCATCTTCAACGCAATGAAGTTTGACGTTTAGGTAAGAAAATCGTTTTTCAAAGTAATGTTTTACTATACCTGATGTCAAATATAACTATATATATTATATCTAGTGCTAAATTTAGCAGCAAGTATAGCATATCTGAAATTTTGGAATTTGAATGTCTAGAGCATCTATAATGCAGTGTCAATTAAATGCGTAAATGCCAAATATTAACACTTTCCAACATAAGAACATCATTTTATATGTTGAATTTAGCGTATGCAATACTTTGTTCCAACTTTGGTATTAGGTATAGCATTTGCAAGATTTTGACATTTGTTGCTGGTTAAATTGTTGATCCTTTATATATATATATATATATAATAATTGTAATAATGGCATTTTTAAATTATTTAAAAATTGAAAGTTTATTGTTTTAAGTTTTGAAGCTTAAGCCTATGAAACAAGAGGGAAAGAAAAAATAGAAGTTAAAGAAAATAAGAGAGAGAGAGAGAAAAGATTTTGTTTTTCCTTTAAAAGTAAAACTATTGTTGGAAGGAGAGGAAAAAAAATTGTATAACTATTGTTGTATTTATCTAATCTATATTATTTTACTTTAAAAGTAAGGATAAAAAATAATTTTTGTAATTATTGGGGTGAATTTTAATTTTTCTCCTACTTTTGGAGAAGTTAAAATTAGTGGATCTCACTATAATTTTTATTCATCCACTTTTCTTTTCCCACTTCTCTTCCTTCCTATCAAACAAAGTTAGTCTAGCATTTTCCATCTAATAATCCCTACCTTGACGACTTCATTCTTTCCTCTTTTCCACCATAACAAGCATAGCATAAAATTCATATAAAAAGATGATATAATATTTAAAATAACATTATATATTAGAGTACAAATTGAAAATTATAGCTTAATAAAATTAGGAGAGGATTTTAAATGTGACATTATAGCATTATACATTAGCGTTATAAAATTAGCGTTATACATTAACATTCTATCATAAAATTATGGTATAATATTTGACATAGAATTATACATTAACATTATACATCAAAAGTAACATTTATCACGGAGATGATCTTCTTTGCTTACTTGTTAGTGATGTGTCATCTTTTTACTTAATTTTGCTTAACTGTTTAAAAAAAAAAAAAACAGATATATCATCTAAAGTATCACTATATACTGAAGCAATATTAAATATGTTTTTTTTTACATGTTTTGTGCTTTAGCATTCACATTTCCAGTATTGTTGGCTTCTTTTTCCCATAATCTCTATCAAAGACAAGTTCAGCTCATGCTTATTTTGTTTGTGCTGTTCCACATATATTGGCCCAACAGATGTGACGGATTTCTTTTTTTTTTTTTTTTTTTGGCAAACTAACAGATATGATGGATTTGACTCTCCATACAACGTCCTCCGTTTCCATTAATTTCTTTGAGTATGATGTTTTTATTAGTTTCAGAGGTGAAGACACTCGTCAGAATTTTACTGATCATCTTTGTAAAGGATTATGTGACAAGCAAATCAAAGTCTACATTGATGAGAAAAGTCTTGCGAAAGGAGAGGAAATTTCATCCACACTCTTGCAAGCAATCCAAAAATCAAAGATTTCACTAATCATCTTTTCAGAAAATTATGCTTCTTCTACATGGTGTTTGGAAGAACTCGTGCACATTCTCAAGTGCAAAGAGGAGAACGGACAAGTTGTTGTGCCTATCTTTTATGGCGTAGATCCGTCACATGTACGGAAGCAAGAAGGGAGTTTTGCTCATGCTTTTGTTGCACATCAACAACGTTTTGAAGATAGAACAGAAAAACTGCAGGAGTGGAGAGCTGCATTGATAAGGGCATGTGATATTTCTGGGTGGGATTCACGGGACAGGTAATTCTGAATTATCCTATTACCATGTTACATGACAAAACTATGAGAAAAACACTACAATAGCTATCCACAAGTGGTTGCCTTGTTTTAAGTTGATGATGTTTTTGTATCGCCATAAAGGATAACTTTACCCTTAAAATAGATACTTCCTTTCTTCTTTTAACATTTTATTTTTGCTAACATGATCCTTAAACTTGATTATTATGTGCAACTAAGTCCAATTAAAAATTTTGTTTAAATTCTTAATGGGTCTGTGTGTGTGGAAAGTGGAGGATAAAAATCTATAGTTATAAACCTTTTGCATAGTTGGAACAAAATAGGTACCTTATAAAATTAAAATAGAATTAGATTGAAAAAGAACAAAGCCAAATCATAAAATATTGATCATGTATCACCAACACACGATGTTGCACATTTTATTTTTAAATAAACATGTTTAGGAATTTATAAGTAACACATTAAGTAAACAAATCGAGGACACTAACAAACTTCCTACTTATATGCCGATTGATTTTTAAAAAAAAAATTATATGCGGATTATTCACGTATTCACCCGAGTTGACTCTTTTTCTTTTTCTTTCTTTCTTTTTTTCATTTTTTTTTTAAGTTAGTATTCCCACTTTTCTCTACTTCATTTATGCAAAAATTCTAATGCATTATTCGAAGTTGAATTTAATTTTTAAAATTTAGATTTAAAAAATAATGAAATTATGTAATTGTATAGTTGATTTGAATTTATTTTGTTACTAAATCATAAACATTAGTACTTTAAAATCAAAATTTAGGGTAAAGTATGTAAATATAATAATTAAGAATTTTAGGGACAAATAATGGACAAAGTTGTAAAATTCATTTAAAAATTGGGGTGGGGGGTCTCACATGTGACCCTTTAAACTACAAGATCATTCCTATTTTGCCCTTCAAACTTTAGAAACTCTTATTTTGTTCACTAAACAGTAATCAATTGCACATAACCCTTTTTACTAGAATTGGTGTTAAAAATAGACAAAAATAGATAGAATTAAGTGCGATCATATGATCTTTCTCCATTTATTTGTAATAGAAATTCTTGAAAGACCAGCTGTTGCAAGTATAGTCTAGTGATAATACTACATTTGACTTTATTTAAAGATGTAGAGTTTGAATCCCCCATCTTTATGTTCAAAATATATATATATATATATATATGAAAAGACCACATGACTGCACAACTATTTTACCATATATAGAATTAAAACAACGAGAAATGACTTTATAATTCAAGAGAATAAGTGAGAATAATCCTTTTTAAGCTAAAGTTTCAAAAATGCTACTGCTGAGTTAGAAACAAGAATCCTAGAAAAGGATAGCGGGCATTTCATCAAACATCTTAAAAACGCCACTAAATGATTCGAAAGATTCTGAAATACAACCAAATTTTGGATAAATTATAGAATATTCAGACTCTTGTGGGTGTTTTATAGCTGGTTAGAATACGGTCTATTGAACTCCTCTGTAGCCCGTACAAAAAAGTTTTTTGTTACCTACTGAAAAGCTCGTAAAGTATGTCTCAGATAGTTCTTCGTTCTCTTTCTTCTTCGTTTTCTAATTTCTTTGAGATCTTATTCCTTAACTAATGATTAATTATCTTCAATATATGCTAGGTATGAGTCAAAATTAGTCGAGGAGATTGTTCAATATGTTGTGAGTATTGTAAGACCACGTAATACTGCAGACTTTGAGGGTCTGGTGGGAATGAGCAGACAGCTTTCAAAATTTGGATTTGGGAGTACGTCAAGTTATACCTCATCATGTACTATTGCAGACTCTGACGGTCTGGTGGGAATGAACAGACAGCTTAAGCAATTTGAAACATTGTTATGCTTTGGCTCACCAGATGTTCGTGTATTAGGCATCTGGGGAATGGGTGGTATAGGTAAGACCACACTTGCTCGTGTCGTTTTCAACAGATTCTCTTCTCAATTCGAAGGTTGTTGCTTTCTTAAAAATGTCCGAGAAAAATCAAATCGACATGGACTGGCTTACATAGAACGCAAACTTATTTCAAAATTAATGGGAGAGGAAAATATAAAAATGGTCAACAAATTCGATTGGTATAGAATCACCCGGAAAAAGATGCTCATTGTCCTAGACAATGCTGATTGGCCAGAGCCGATAGAGCATTTAGTCAGACATGGTAACTGGTTAGGATCAGGAAGTAGAGTTATTATAACAACAAGAGACGTACTACTGCTTCGATTTTGTGCTGTTGATGTGATATACGAGGTCGGTGGTTTGAATTGTGATGAAGCACTTGAACTCTTTCGTTTGAATGCCTTTCGAGGGAGGCCTGTAATTTCAGATTATGATCAGCTGTCGCAATCAGTGGTTCAATATACTAATGGAATTCCTTTGGCTCTCAAAGTGTTTGGTTCCTTCCTCAACGACCGATGCGCGAACGAATGGGAAAGTGCACTGGACGAACTGATAATGAGTCCTTCAAACGATATTTATCAAGTCTTGAGAGTGTCTTACGATGAACTATGTGATACGGAGAGAGACATTTTCCTTCAGATAGCTTGTTTTTTTGAAGGAAGGGGTAGAGATTTCGTAGAAAGAAAACTGGAGAAGAATGGTTTTTATCCAAGATTAGTAATTGATGAACTCATAGGCAAGTCTCTTATAAGCATAAAGGATAACGGTGAGATTTATATGCATGATTTGATAAGAAGAATGGCGTGGGAGATTGTTCGACAGTCCCCTCTAAAGGTCATATACCCAGTAAACGTACATTTCCTATAAACAATTAATTTAACAATTAAATTTCGACCTCTCTCCGACATATATTCCTAATGTTATTTGTGTTTTTTTTTTTTTGGTAATAATTATCAGGGGATTGGGTCTGAAGGAAGATTCTTTGACATGTCTAATTTTGACTACAAAGAGCTACCTGTGAGACGTCCAGTTTTCAGAAGGTCTCTTTAATTTGAGTTAGCTTAAAGTTCAAAATATTATCAGAATAATGTTTACTACCATATTGTTTAATTTCAATTGGCAAAACAAACTTTCTATGTGTTTATCTTTCGATACCAATTCACTGATATTGAGTTGTTTTCCTTTAACTAGTATATACAATATTTTTATTTTAACTGACTTGTCAACATTTTTAAACAACTTGGTATTGAAAAGTTGAGATTAAAATTAGTATATCTTATTCTCATATATGTTGTTACATTTCCAAACTAAAATTTGACGAATTATAACTAGGGTTAAAGTATAGTATATCAGAGTAGTTATATATAACATTTCTCACCCAGCATTGTTAATTTCTTCCTTATTTGTTTAGATGTCACAATTGTTATAACTACCCTCAGAAGTCCTTGCCATTAAAGATTAATCAACACAATCTTGCTGAACTTGACATGCCCTCTAGCAAACTCAAGCGATTTTCGAGTGAGGTTCTGGTATGTTCTAATTTTAATTTGTTTTGTAAATTGCATTAAGTATATGCTTGTTTAAATACTTTTTGGTGAGTTGTTTGTTTTAGACAACACACCTACCAGGTGGTGAAAAAATTAACTCCACTAAAAACATGAGGGAAATTCTACGGGTTGGGACTCTTCTTTTTTTTATTTATTTTTTTTTTTTTTTGGGCCATTAGGTGAAAATTTTGATGATGTTATTACTTCACAATAACTAGAGTTTTTTGCCCATACCTCATTTTCTCAATCCTCCTCTCCATCGTCTCTTCTTTGCAAGAAGCACCCCTCTCTTTCCTTCATCTTTCTCTCCTTATTGTCCTCTTTTTTTTTCTTCTTTTTTTTTTCCCATCTATGCTGCATGAAATTGAGAGTTACTTCCAATTTGCCTCCTAAATTTTAAGAACTCTCATTTTATTTTTTAAACTTTGAATTTAACCGCACTTTATCCATTGCATCATAATTTTAGTTAAAAACAGACGGAAAAAATAAGGAAATTAGTCTTACTAAACCAATTATGTTAAGATTTCTACTAAAAACAAACAAAAAAAGACTACATAACTGCACTAACTCATTTTGTTCCATCTGTTTTTAACTGAAATTTTGATAAAATGGATAAAGTGGGGTTAATGTAAAGTTTATGTAGCAAAGTGGGAATGAACTTAAAATATATGGGACAAAATGTAAATGACCTTAAAATTCATGGATATATATGAGAATAATCTTTTTTTTTTTTTTTTTTTGGTTGCCTTCGGAAAGAAAAATTGAAATCCCTTTGATACATATATGTCCCTTTTACAATCTACTACTAAATCACTTTGGATATATATGTACTATTTAGGTTAATCTCATCTATACTCCATAAATTTTAAGGTTATTCTCATTTTACCCCCTTAAATTTTAAAAATTCTCATTTATTATTGAGTTTTGAATTTGTCTCACTTAATTGATTTTGTTAGAATTTTCAATAAAAGCAAATGAAAAAAGACACGTGACCTCACTAATTAAGTCCCTCTTTTACATCTATTTTTAATGAAAATTAGAACAAAGGGGATAACTGATAAGTAGGACTAATTCAAAATCATGGGTCAATGTGGAAGTGTTTATCAGATGAGAATGTGAGAATTTATATAAAATTCATAGGGTGTTTTGGTCTGTTTAAGTTGAAGAATTGGAGTAATTTAAATTGGATTTAGTCGAGTTTTGGAATTGTAGATTTGGTCGATTAAGTTAAAAAACGTAAAAACTTGAAACATGTTCGGAAAAAAATATCAATATGGATCTTGGTTCGTTCGTCTCAAAATTCTATACAATTTTATAAATTAAAAAAATTATCTCATTTGGATTTAGAATAACAAAATTATGGACTTTTAAAGTTTGAGTTTTCAAATTAGAGTTGGAACTGTGAATATAAAGTAAATGAGAAAAGCTGAATATATATATATATATATATATATCGGGATGGAGATGAAATCTACACTATTTATGATGGAAATTATGAAATTATTATTAGAATACACTCGCAATCACACCATTCTATTGATATTGAAACTAGACATAACAACTTTACATGTGTTATTTCCCTGGAAGAGCACGACTAGAATAACGTACTTCTTCTGTAGTGATTGATCGGTTATACTTGGAAAATCTTGAAAGACCGTTAACATGACCATGGTCAAGCCGTTAAAATGATGATGGTAGAAATTAGTTATTACCATAGTGCGAATTTAATTATTTTTATATTGAACTTAATTACAGGACACATCATCGAGTACTGCTGTTAGAATAATTATTTCGTATGATGGACAATGGAGAAAAACTCAGGATCGATGGAGTTTTGACGGGCAAAAGGCAAAAGGAATGACAGTTTCAAAAGACATTACTTACCTTGAGTTGGTGGAAAGACTTTGCCGCAAATTAATGGTTGATCAATCACAATATGATCTGGATATGAGGTTCTTAATTGATTCAGCTGTTTTAATTGCACCTATTGAGATTGAAAATGATGAAGATATTAACTTTTTTATTGGTGAAACTTGTAGCAAAGGTAGTCCCCGATACCCACTCTGTGTTACCTTGATTAAAAAAGACATTCGTCAACATGTATCAGTTAATAGTTGCCGTGGCGGAATCAGTCTTTTATTTCAATGGGGTATATATTAAATTCTTTATTTATTCTGAAAAACAAATAACATGAAATATAATGTACATATATAGAATTATATTGTTCCATCTTTTAACATTCACCAAGTGCATAGAAAATACTACGTATATATTGTGGAAAATACATTGTATTATTCTATTGACATACCATCTTAACTTTTTATACCCCTACTAAATATATGTTACATGTTTTTAATTTTGACTCAAAGTATGGGTTAATTTAAATTTTGAGTTTGGGCTTGGTTTAAAATTGTGGACCATTAGCAGTCCATAAAATAATATAACAGAAAAATTACCTAAAAATCCACATTTTTTTCATTTATTGACCAACATTACACAAATTTCTCTTTATTAATCAACATGACACAAACTTAAGTTTATTTTAGTTTAATTTTGTGTCATATTGGTCTAGTATTAATTTTGTGTATCATGTTGGTGCAGTGGTCTTTAAATTTGTGGCATTCAAGTGTTTTCCTCATAAATAGGTCTTCTCATTTTAGGGTTGTGAGAGAAAGTGTGAAGAGAGATAGGCATAAGGTGTAAGGGATTTTGGGTATAAAGAAGTTAAGAGAGTTTGATTAGTATGTAATTTTGAAGATGTTAGTAAATTTATTCTCATTCTCCCATAGATGCAAGTAATTTTCCTGAACAACATAAATTCTTTTGTTTTATTTCTATTTTTAGTTTATTTTTGTAAACTCTCAATAAAGTAATTTAATTAAACTATGGATGTTAAATGTCTTGAAATAATGACAATGTCTCTTAATCTCCTTTCTTAACTAGGCGACATTTACCGTATGTTTGGTTGGAGGGAGAGTGGTGGAGGAAGAGACATCATCCCTTGTTTAGTTGGAAGGACTAGGGGAGGGAGAAGAGAGGTGGAAGGAGAGAGTCTCCCTCCAAATCCACAAAATTGAATCCTTCCATTAGTGGAAGGATTCAATAAATCTATCACTTTTAATGTTAAAAGTCTATTTTACTTGTAAAAAATTATTAAAAAATTATATCAATAGGTTATATAATTAACTATCATCCATCATTTTAACTTTCTCTCTCTCTAACTAAACAACATAAAGAATTCTTATAATCATCTTCATCCTTCATATTCCTCATTCTTCATACGCTCTCCATCCTTCCAACCAAACATAGTCTTAGTGTTACGAGCAAATAGTGTTCTGATTATTAGTGTTCCGACCAAACAGCTTTGACCTATTGACATTGAAACTAAACATAACAACCTGACCTATAATATTATTTCTCCAGTACAAGGGCACACGAGTAGAGCCACGTACTTCTTCTATAGTGTTTGATTGTTTATACTTGGAGAGTCATCACCAATCATTAACATGATCATGGTTGAGCCGTTAAAATGACCATTGTCAATTTAAAGTTTGAGGTTTTTTTAAAATGTTTGGAAAAGTAATTAGAGAAAAATGACCAAAAAAAAATTTAGAAAACACTTTTTCGAAACTGACCGCAAACGGGTCCTTATTTTAACGAATTTACGATAGCATTGGTGTGAACTATTTAAATTTTAAGGGTATGAGTTATGAGTGTTCATCGCAAAAATTTAGAAGGGATAACACATAATTATATTTGTAGTCATATATCACATCGTTGAAAAATTAGTGAAATGATTAAATTGACGTTATAATGCAAAATGAGAAGGCCTTTAGTAAAACTTTTTATTTTTAAATATTAAGTTAATTGCTCGATTAGTCTCTATTTGTAATGTTTTAATCCCCAATTCTTTTTGTTTTTTAGCTTAAATGACTCTTTAACTTTTAAAACGAGTACAGTAGGTTTTTTTTTAATGGAATCTATTAGTTGTCTTAACGGATTTATGTAAATTACTCGATTAGTCCCTAAACTATTATATTTGTGATGTTTTAGTTCTTATCTTTTTTAAGATGAAAATCAACCGAACTAACTTAAAAAATAAAAATAAAAATAAAGAGTAATTAGCTAAAATTGTTCATGAACTCTTTAAAATGTGACGATTCGGTCCATGTTTTTTAATTTCGGTCGAAAAGACCCTAAACGCTCTAAACGTTGACAATCTAGGTTTTTAACAGAATGAGTCATGTGCAAAATATGTGATCCAATATGAGAGGGTATTTTAGTAATAAAATAGTAAATTTAATTTAACAAAAAAACTCATAAACAAAAAAAAATCCTTAGAGTATGAGAGAGGGGGAGGAGCCTAACATTGAAAAACCCACCCGTCACCACTCCAACTCACTCCGACAAACTCACTGCCTGAGCATCACGTCGCACATTAGCCCGAAGCCCAGCTGGCTCTTGTTCATCTCTAGCTCATCCAGTCATCTCGTCACTCAGATCATTGCACTCCTATGTCGCCCAAATAAGATCTGCCTCCTCTCACGCAGCCTAAGTTTGAGTTCAATGAGGGGGGGGGGGAATGAGATCTGCCTCCATTTGTGCAGCCTAAGTATGAATTGAATGACAAATTTTGGTGAGGGAGGGGGGCGGTGTTGGGTTTGAGTTCGGTGAGGGAGGGGGCCTGGGTTTAAGTTCTTTGCTCTCTCTCTCCCTTTTCTTTGAAGAATTTGTCAAAATGACTTAACAACAAACTGAAATTAGGAAAATGATTTTCTATTTCTTTTTTATTTTCTTTTATTTCAAAAAATGCTGATTGTGTAAATAAAAATTTTTTAAAATAAAAAATTTAATTAAAATCAAAGAATAAAAGAAGAGAAATGGGATTGGCCTTCCATCGAACTCCTGTTCTCCTTCTTCTTCTCTGTCTTCCTCGAACTTCAACCTTCAACTTCAACTTCTGCTCTCAGTCTTCAACTTCAACTTTGACTTAAACTTCTTACTTCAACTTCACCTGTTCCTCCTTCCTGCGCTTGTCCTTCTTCCTTCATCTAAGTCTTCCCTGCCGCAAGAGAAAAGCAAAAAATCACCTTTGTTCTTCACTCCCATTGTTCTCTGCCAAACCCGAAACCCCACCACCAGAAATTATTCATTCTTCCTTCATCTTCCCTCGCCGTCGACCTCCCGCAAGAGAAAAGCCAAAAATCACCCCTGTTCTGCGCCCCCATTGTTCTCTGCCAAACCCGAAACCCCACCACCAGAAATTGTTCATTCTTCCTTCATCTTCCCTCGCCGTCGACCTCCCACAAGAGAAAAGCAAAAAATCAGCTTGGCTCTCAAATAATAAGGCGATTATGGAAAAAATCGAGGCTGCTATGGCCATGCACAAGGAGGCATGTAGTGGAGGGGTGAATGCTGAGTTCGAACGGGAGTTCTCACGAGGTGTTGATACTATATACAGTGGGGGTGATAATTTCGAATGCCAACAACATCCCTTACAAGACGATCAAATAAGAGATGGTGGCGATTATACCCTTGACAGGGTAGTTGCTATGCAAGCCGATGCCAATATCGAAAATGTAAAACATAACGAGGGCCGGCCGGAGAGGCAGCGGAAAAGAACGGCAGTCTTACTATCACCTTATGTGGTAAAGTTGCAAAAAAAGTCTAAGCCCTCGAGTTCCGATGCTCAAAAAAATTTGTCACCTGATTGTAAGCCCACAAAAACACTTTGAGTAATGAAGAAATTTAGTTTATCAGTACTTTGAGTAACAATATGGTTATTTATGAATATTTAAAGACAATATTTTGATATTATTTTGGTTTTTAACGTGTTAATGTTAACTGTCGTTATTTTGTTTTGGAAAATTACACATGTATAATCAGGATCTATCACAATGAAAATAGGAACAATCACTGAATTTTTTGGAACAAACATCTGATTGTTCTTATTAAATCTTGATGCACCATACCAAAGTATATCTTTAGTCGTTCGTTGTAAACATTGACGTTGTGGTTTCTTCCCGTAAAGGATAAACGCAAATCACCTTATGAGAGTCTTTGGCCATGTATGATTTGACTGAAAAACATTGGAACGAAAAAAAAATCATAAGAAACGCCCATACAAAATTGCATGAACGGCCATACAGCCGTTTCGTCGAAGCAGTGACCTTTTTAAATTTTTTTCCCATCAAGCGAAAAGGAAAAAAACATGTACAGTGATGATATGTCATGTATTATTGGCCTAAAAACACTTGGAACGACCACAATAATTAAAAAAAATTCACGTACTGTTTGGACGGAACGACCGTGTGGTCGTTCCGTAAAAAATCATGATCGTTCTTAAACTTTTGTAGTCGTTCCATGGCATTTAAGTCCAATAATACATGTAGTGAGGTGATGGTGTGATTATCTTTGCTATTCGCTTAAGGGAAAAAATTAAAAAAAAGTCTAAGTTTGGACGGAACGACCACACGGTCGTTCCGCCAAAAAACATGGTCGTTCCTGAAATTTTGTGGTCGTTCCTTGGCATTTAAGTCTAATAATAAATGTATTCAGGTGATGGTATAGTTTTTTTTTCATTTCAGAAAAAAAAAAATTTAACTCTATGTTTGGACGGAACGACCACACGGTCGTTCCGCCAAAAAACGTGGTCGTTCCTAAAATTTTGTGGTCGTTCCTTGGCATTTAAGTCTAATAATATACATATTGAGGGGATGTTGTGGTTATCTTTCCAATTCGCTTGAGAAAAAAAATTAAAAAAAAGTCTTAGTTTGGACGGAACGACCACACGGTTGTTCCGTAAAAAAACGTGGTCGTTCCTAATATTTTGTGGTCGTTCCTTGGCATTTAAGTCTAATAATAAATGTATTCAGGTGATGGTATGATTTTTTTTTCATTTCAGGAAACAAAAAAATTTAACTCTATGTTTGGACGGAACGACCACACGGTCGTTCCGCCAAAAAACGTGGTTGTTCCTGAAATTTTGTGGTCGTTCCTTGGCATTTAAGTCTAATAATAAATGTATTCAGGTGATGGTATGATTTTTTTTTCATTTCATAAAAAAAAAAATTTTAACTCTATGTTTGGACGGAACAACCACACGGTCGTTCTGTCAAAAAACGTGGTCGTTCCTGAAATTTTGTGGTCGTTCCTTGGCATTTAAGTCTAATAAAACATGTTTTCAGGTGATGGTATAGTTAATTTTCAGTTTGGGGGGAAAAAATATTGGAGTATTGCCTTAAACTCACTAACCATACAAACACAACATCCCAAAGAAAATCCCATATATGAACTAACCGTGGGGTAAATACTACACGTTTTATTTTTGCGTCCGAAATGGAAAAATAACCGTAACATCACCTCAAGACATGTATTATTGGACTTAAATACCACGGAACGATCACAAAATTTCAGGAACGACCACGTTTTTTTACGGAACGACCGTGTGGTCGTTCCGTCCAAACATAGAGTTAAATTATTTTTTTTTTCTGAAATGAAAAAAAAATCATAACATCACCTGAATATATTTATTATTAGACTTAAATGCCAAGGAACGACCACAAAATTTCAGGAACGACCACGTTTTTTGACGGAACGACCGTGTGGTCGTTCCGTCCAAACTAAGACTTTTTTTTAATTTTTTTTCTCAAGCGAATTGGAAAGATAACCACACCATCCCCTCAATATATATATTATTAGACTTAAATACCACGGAACGACCACAAAATTTCAGGAACGACCACGTTTTTTGGCAGAACGACCGTGTGGTCGTTCCGTCCAAACTTAGACTTTTTTTTTATTTTTTTCACTTAAGCGGAAAAAAAAAAAAAAAAAAAAAAAAACCATTTCATCACCTTATGTTATGTATTGTTGGCCTCCAATCTCACGGAACAGCCACAAAAGTTAAGGAACGATCACTCATTTTTCGTCTAAACTTTGAGTTTTTTAATTTTTTCCCTTTTACAAAATGCAAAAATAACCGGATTTGTGACTTTTGTCATGTACGCTTTGCCTCAAAACCCACGGAACGACCACAAAAGATAAGGAACGATCACTAAAATTTCAGGAACAACCATACGGTCGTTTCTTCTACACAGTTACAATTTTTTTATTTTTTCCCTTTAACGAAACGCAAAAATAACCATATACGATATTTGTTTATGTATGATTTGCCTAAAATACGTAAAACCACCCGCAAAAAAGAATGGAACATTAAAAAAAAATTTGATCAATCAACATTAAAAAAAAAAAAATCAAATAAGAATCATGTAAGAACATTCGTTATTATTTCACACTATAAATATAAGGAATACTCAATCAAAGGAACAAAAATCATTATTAGCCAAAAATCTTATTTTTCCTTTGATGGATAACTCAATCAAAGGAACATAAATCAATCCAAAAAATTAGCCCAAGTTTACATTCTTCAACGGTAACCAACAGGGGCTTACTATATAAATATATCAACAATCAATAACAATGTCAACGGATTATTGTATAGTGTGGTGTGTGAAGGCCAAATACAACTGAAGTTTGAATTTGAAAAGTCATATAAACAACGTAATTGCGATGGCAAGACTATTCTTTCAACATTGTTCTCAAAACATGAAACCCACTACCACAATTTCAGATCAATTCCCACAAACTCAGAATTATTTTTCTCCCATGTAGACTACGAAAGTACTATTCTTGATCCCTTCTTGAATTCAGATCAAGTACAATTCTTGTTCATAACTATATATATATATATACACACACACATATAATATATATATTATCCCTCGTTGGGTTCTTGATTATTGTTTTGTTCTTTAATCATGAAGTCTTGATTTTTTACGAAATCATGTTAATGAAATCATGTCTAACGGCTTCTCAAATAGCTCTCTTGAACTTGTTGAACCTCAGATCTAAGATTTCATACTCATAAACTTCAAATCAATAACTTTAGATTTTGAATTAAATAGTACTGTTTTTTTTTTTTTCCAAGGGATTAAGTAATTTTAATCCCAATCATTTTGATTTCTTTCTACAAAAGCTTTTCAATTTTCTTTTTTTCTTTTTCTTGTTGAAAAAGCAACAGAAATCTCAAATTAACCGAATTAGCCATTTTGACTTCCACAAGATTTTACAATAACATGATGTTAATAAGAAATCCCTCAAAATTCCAACACGCAAAATCACAGAGATTTCCTTTTTCACAAATCTAATCCCTCTCTCCCCTAATTCTACGAGCGAGCTAAATATATATATAACAAACATATATATATATATATATAGAGAAAATACATATTTGAACTCAAGAATATTACTTGATCTGAATTCAAGAAGGGATCTAAATGTAGGAGGAGAGGCCGGCGAGAAAATCGGCGCGAAGAGCAGGGTCGTCGTTTTCGGTCAAGGAGAAGGCGTGGTGGAGGTGGCGGCGGAACTTCTGCTGGTCGGAGGGGAAGAAGAGGAAGAAGAAGGCGTGGTCAGAGAGCTTGTGGCGTGGTCTCCGGATTTTCGACGGAGTCGGCGGCGGATTTGAGGAGACTCTTTTGGGGGGAGGGAAGGACGAAGAAGAAGAAGGAACCAAAGCTAATAAGCAGAGACTCCTTCGAACGTTTACAAACAGAGCAATGAATGCCCAAGATTTTTTTTTTCCTTTTTAAGTTTTTTTTAAACCCTTATATTAATTTCTTTTCTTTTTACATTATTTTTTTTCAAGGAAAGTTATTTTGCTAATTAAATTTTCTTAAAGGTTATTTTACTAATTAAAAAAAGTTGAAAGGCTATTTTACTAAAGCACTCCTTTTCTTTCTTTCTTTTGTTTTTTTTTTTTTTTTAATGTTATAGATGTGAGGTATTGTTTTTAATAAGGGTATTTTCATCTTTTAATAATTAATTGAGCTCATGTGAGCTCTTCCGTGAGAAACTTAACCAAATTGGATGAAAAGAACTAAATTATCAACATTTAGAAAATTTAGGATCTTTTCGATTAAAATTAAAAAATAGGAATTAAATCGTTATCTTATTTCGTTTTAAAATAAAAAAAAATTATAATTTTTTAAAATTTGAATTTATTATAAATATTTAAAAATGTAAATAATAAAAAGTATTTTTAATTAAAGAGCAAGACAAAAAATATATATAAATATATATATATATATATATATATATATATATATATACACATGGAGAGAGATGGAGGTCGGAGATGACACACAATCCAACCACTTAAATTTTTTATAGTACTCAGAAATCGTTGCCACAGTAAGTAAATAAATAAATAAACCCCGATTCTTTTCCTTGTCCTCCAACAACATGTCCACACTCCTTTAGGCTCTTCTCGTACTCCTCAATGAACAACAGCATTGCTCTCCTCCACTCCCATTACCATTTCCAAACTCCCATTCCAAACCACCACAGAACCAGTCTCAAATGCTCTTCCGACAACAAGCACACAATCCCGGCGAGGGACAGAGTCATAGACTTCGGAAAACACAAGGGGAAGATGCTGGGGACCCTCCCTTCCAACTACCTCAAATGGGTCTCCAAGACCCTCAGAGCTCGCCACTTCGAGGACTGGGCAAAGCTTGCCGACCAGGTTCTCCAAGATCCAGTTTACCAAGACCGACTCGAATGGGAATTTGCCCAGAACTCCCTCGACGGAAACAGAACCTCCTCTTCTTCTTCTGGGGTTGCGGATTTGTTGGAGATAAGCCAGAGATTTGGGTGGGACAATGAGGATAAGCTTGGCTGGAGTAGAGTAGACTTTGAGCTCTTGGGGACTTCCAAGAGTGGGCGGATTCCGAGGGTGGATGGAGGGAAAAGTGGAGGGAAAAGTGGAGGGAAAGGAGGAGGTAGAAGGGGAGGGAAAGTTGAGGATGAGAGAGAAGGTGGTGGTAGTGGGAGTGGGAGGAGGAGTGAGAGGAGAGAAAGAGTGAAGTTGAGGATGAGGAAAGAGAGAAGTGAGGAGAAGTTGGGGATTGTGGAGAAGGGTGGGGGGTAGTTTGGGAAAAGAAAGTGTTGATAGCGGGAATGAGATTGGACTTCGAAAGAAGGTTGAAATGGGGGAGGTTTACAACCCATTTCCTGGACGTCAAGCTTTTTTGAAGAATTTATTAGGACAGAAAAGATTTTCGTAGCTTAGACTTTTGTTATTTTTGTTATTACTATTTTTTTTTTTCCCGTATAGATGCAAAGGAAGAGATGTGAAATTTGATCAAGGGAGAAGAATCTGAACTTTGGCTTGATTTCTTTTCAAGTGATTGAGTTGAGATTGTACGAGTTAAGGTTATAGCTTGTTTTATTTGCCTAGCTTATTTTTGGCTTGTGAAACTGTTTTCCTCACATGTCTGGTTTTGTTTTCCTATTGTTTGTCTACCTAAAGATCAACTAAGCTAAATAGAGACCAAACTACAATGCATAATATATAGCCAACTGTTTGTAACTTGTAAGCTTTTCCATATTAGGTTTTAGGTGAACTAATTGGTTGTATTTGGAATTTTTTCTGTTATTTTTGTTGTCTACATTATCCCAAGGGATGACAGCCACAAAAACTATGACATTTTAGTGTTTTTTTTTTTTTTTTTTTTGGAGTTGTATTTCTGTGTTTTGGGGCTTAATCCTTCTTTCCCCCTCACATAAAGCTGTGTAAAGGAGGAACTTGATGGATTGTCATCCATTAATTCACCTTCTTCTATTCAATGTTTTTTTAATCCTTTTTCGTTTCTTTCTTTGAGACTGGGGTTTATTTTTTTCGCTGAACTTTAGTCAAGCATGTTATGTGCAATAGCTGTTTACCTTTGCCATTTATAAGCCAGAAGAGGTTATGTGAGTGTAACTTTGCCCCTGCCTCATATTTGGATCTTATATCAACTGGCTTTCCTCTCTCTTTTTTTTTTTTTTTTCAAGTGATCAATGTACTTCTCAAATTTTAAATACCCCTTCATCCAAATATCATAGAAAAGAGAGAAAATCGCTAGACTTTCGCCAATCCTGAATAAAACCACCTATATATATATATATATATATATATATCTCTCTCTCTCTCTCTGTGTTTCCCTTGTCCTTCTCTCTCTGCAAACACAGCCATATAAAAAGTTCTTCCAGGAACGTATGTATTTTTCTGGTTGTTGCTCTCATCGCTGTTGTTGTTGTTATTGTCGCCGACGACGCAAGCGATGCACTAGCCTACCCCAAAGACTGTTATAACGATGTGGAATACGAGGGCACCATAAGGGCACATGTTAAGAATGCGATAAATGCAAAGAGCATGCCAAGGATAGGACCTACTCATAAATGAGCTTCAAGTTGAGCTTAGATGGGCACTACTCCCAGTATGATTGAGTGCCTGATTTAACCCCTTTCATTAGATTTCCATTAAAAACCGACTAAAAAAATTGGGAAGTCTCCCTTAATCCCGTTATTGAAAACAAACCAAAGAAATAAATAAAAGAAAAAAGAAAAAACACAGAACCACACTTACACTATTCTTTCATCTGTCCTTTAATGGAAATTCTGACAGGGAATTAAGATAGACTAATTCAAAATTCAAGCAGTAAGTTTTTAAAGTTAAAGGGACAAAGTGAAAATGATCCTAAAGTGAGAGTAATCCAAGGAAAAAACAAAAAACCCACGCATGCACTTTACTAGATATCATTTCACGTGTAAAGTTAATTTTTACGATTATGGTTATAACATTAACCAATGTTATAATTACAAAGGGCTGCTTTTGTTGCTTTCCCATCCTATCAAAGAGCCTTATTCACAGAATAATGTGGAGAGAAATGTAGTATTGTAGAACACTATAAGAATGCCTACCTACAGGTCTTACAGTCTACTGTAGGCAACGTTTATATTGACGAATATCCCAAAGAATGTGTATGCGAGCTTCTTATGTTCATAAGTTGCTAACCTCGGCCGATTGTAAAGCTATCTTGATCAGTCGGGTTCGATCTTGTAGCACTCAAATAATTGGATCTCACATTCTGGTTTATGAGAAAAACGGATCAGAACCTAATCAAGTTAATAATAAATAACAAAATAGAACATGTAATATACAGATTTATTTCTGCATTACTGCTTCATCTCTTCCACTGACACTCAGCAAGCATGAGATTTGAAGCCGCATAAAAAAATAAAAATAAAATAAAAATAAAATAAAAAGGGATTAAATCGATTATCTCTCAAGAGTTATTTTACCTCTAGCAATGTGATGTAATAGAAATCCTCCATGTGCTGCATAAGTGCACTCCCATCTCTGATTGCACGGAATATGTTGATTTCGGTTTGTAAAATTTTCTCAATAAGTTCCCTCTCACCCTTCATCTGTGTAAAATAAAAAGGGACTACTTATTAATGAGACGAAAACAACTAAATAATGAGACGCTTCTTGCTTTTAAGATTGTGGAAGATGAAAATAAGACGAACTAAAAAATTCAAAGGTCCAACAAGAACTCAAAACTTTATGATAAGGACCGAAGGACGAGATTCATACAAATTCGCTGACGAGTACATCGGGTGTGGATTCCCCAATCACATCACCATGGTAACCATCTCCCAAAAGCTCCAAATTTTCCTGGATAGCATGGGATGCATTTATTAGATATATATTATAGTTAAAAGAAACATTAACTGAAGTAGTCATTTGTTTCCTGGCTGTTAAATCACCGCTAAGAAATTACTAAATGGGGTAGCCAAGATTCAAAGATGAGAATAAACAAACAACCAGTACTCAGACACTATGTTACGCAACTTCACAGTCAAAAGTGAAACACGCCAGCGTATATATCACGCGAACAGGACATTTCTTAACCGCACCAGTTAACTACCATTTTGATTTCCTATATAACCTTATATAACATAGGAACCCAATTTCTCCATCTTTTTTACAGTCAAGTACTGAAGTCATTGATTAATTCAAAACCCCGTTCCCATCAAAACACAAATTTTCTTGCTCAGAAAGACGTACAAAGGTGGTGAACCCCTAACTGTTTTGAAAAGCCTAACTGGGAATATCACTTTTAAGTGAACATGTGCAATTTTCAGATAGAAATTCCCCTGGAAAGAAGGTTAAGATTTTCAGTGGAAGGAGTTAAATCTTTCGAGCCCCATCCAAGCCCCAAAAACTCTATGTAGTAAAGTAACGCAAAGCAAAGAAACTTGTAGAATTCAAAACCAGCAAATGGAGAGACTACCATTTCGTCGGCCATTAGGAACCACACAAAGATGCGTCAAGTTAAACTATTTAAAAGCCTAGAGCGTGCTTCATTAATGTTGATAATTGAATACCAAATTAGATTGAGAACGAGTTACCCACCAAGGCAATTTTTATATCTCCTGCTGTTAAATAAACAGGTTGAGCTACATGGCAATAACCCATCAAGCGTGGAACTGTTGGTATGATGTCCCTGTGGTTTACGACTCTCCAGCTGTCTTTGACTTTCTGCAAATGCAAATATAAAAGGTTGTGTTAGCATTCACCAACAAGCACATAGCATCAAGTAAAATAAGAGGAAAATCTATGTAACTTGAATTCAAAAGCAGATACTTGAATGGTAGTGATAGCAAAATACTTATTGATAAAGTAACAAGATACAGTTTTATGCTTTATGATTGCTATGCGGTGAGGAAGAAATAAAGACTTATGCATCACAATGTATCTAAGCGGTATAAATGGAATAAGTTAAACTAAATGGTTGGTTCGTTTCTCGGCAATTTGAATCACCAGATCAACTAATAGCCATTTCTCTAAATGCAAGATGAGTCAGATCCTCACTACATTAAGAAGCTGAAATAAGAGCTGAAAACTCACTAGACTCCCGGGGAAATTATGGATGTGAAACAAGAGCTGAAAACTCACTAGACTACCAGGGAATTTATGGATGTGAAGAAAAGAAAAATAGTAGGATTCTAGAAGACAAGTAGTAGGATAATCAAAGCTGAAATTCAAGTTTCAAGATTCAACAAATACACGTGCAAAGTGGTTTTATAACATAGCTGAGAGTAAACACCAATTTACGTTTTGCAAGTTTCAATAGTATTTTGACACTACAACAAGCGTGACAGCTACCACATAGACCTAAAATCTGTCACCACATAGACCTAAAATCTTCCTTTTTGATGGGGTAACTTTTGCAAATATCCCAAGCAGAGATGATTTCAACAAAAACAAGGGAGATAATAGGAAAGAAATGATATGATAAAAGCAATAAAAGAAAACGTCATGATAACAAAAAACAACTTTAAGATTGTTTGTATACGCATTCTTTGTTACCTGATTGTAAACTTTTGCAAACCGTTTATTACCAACTCTAGGAGATCCAAAGTTGTACATGGTCACAGATATTGCCCCACGCCTAGTGCAGACCAATATAGAAATCACACATTAAATCATCTTTAGAAATGCAAGCTTAATAATTGTACTTTTACACACACACACATATACACAGTGCAACAATTGTATTTTGTTTGCTAGGAATCGCTGCTTTTTTTATTATTATTCTTTTCTGTGCTATGGTTTCTACATTTCCACGACCACTTCACATGAAATGGAAAATCTCTCTGTGCAGTCAACAGTGCACTGGCTTGACTTATGACAAAATGCAAAGGGAAAAGAAACTAGATGCTATCTCTAGTCATAAGTTAACCAACCACAAAAATAATAAATTTTAAACAATTATAAAATAAAAAGCAATTTTACATTGATTACATTTATGATAACAGGAATATAGACAAACAGCTTAACTTACTGGAGGAGAAATAACTCACTTTGCCAATTGACTTGATGAAAGTTCCAGTGCAAGAAGAGTAGCTAATGCACCTCCTAGACTATGACCAGTCACATAAACATGCCATTTAAGTGGCGGCTCGCCATTTTCATCACTGTCATAAAAGGAAAAAAAAAATTGTGTTTGCTTTCTCAACTGAAAAAGTAGTACTTGGCCAAATAAAGCATAAGAATAAATGCCTAGTCAAATAAATTGAGATAAAGAGGAAAAGAGTACAACTTATACTTATCAAAATGACTAAACATATAGACGTGAGAAAAATTCTGGATAAAATTTCTAAATGGAAAAATGCTTACGTTAGATTGAGATCTAGCTTCATTCTAAATCTTACAAAAACTTATGTTCAGAGATTTGGTAGTAAGCAGAAATCATTTTAGTGCTTAGAATATAAAAGGGAAATGTTAAAAGAGTACATAGAAGAATCCAAACCATATTAAATTGCAGTTAATAAGTCCTCTCCATAATTATTTCAGAGACCACCTATTCCTATAATAGCTAATTTATAACCCAAAAAAAGAAAGGGAAAAAAAAAAAAAACATTAGTTACATGTATCAAAGTCACAGCTTACCTATAACCAATTGCCTGTTTAAGAAGAGAGATGATTCTTATCCTGACCGAATCATATGCACTTAAGAAGCCACTGTGAACCTAAAAAAAATAATAACCATGCTAATTAAAACTAATGAATCGTCCTCGGTAATCTTTGCATCTTATGAAATTTTAGCATATTATTACCTGAACTTCTTGTTTGAAGTCTCCGCCTATCCTTTCAGGATTTAGCCTGATAAATAAAATGGAAGACGATACACATAACCATCAACCTATCTTCAACATTATTAAAAAAAAAAACAAAAAGGACATATCTAAAACTACAAGATCTACGTTGAGATGAAAAAACAATCTACAACTGCACAAGGAAAGCAGTTGAAATTATTCCCAAAACCAGAATTCCAATAACTATAAAACATTAGTAAGCATACATGAGATGACAATAAATATCTGGAAGAAAGAATATTTAGTTCTTCCTTAAGTATCATGCAACTAGTTTCTTTATGGCTAAGGTGGAAGCTAACAGCGTAGAACACGTGATATTTGACCCTTATTACAGTGAAGCGTTAAGCTACACTAACTAAGACGTCACAATTTATCTAGTACATTGTAAATACTCCAATGAAACAAGTACCCAAAAGATCAGAAGGGCCCAACACTCAGAAATGCAATATCCGACAAACCATCGAATGAATTGCTTGAAAAAAATATAATCGTGAAATAGACCCCAAAAAAAAAAAAAAAGAAACACCAATAACTTGGAAAAGTAAATAGATATTACCCAGCCGGTACTAGCATTAAATCCGTTTTCAAGTCCTTCCATCTTGTCTGCAAAATCAAATATCAATCATTTTAAACCGAAAGCTACACACTCAACTCCATTAGTGACTCTGATTTATGCATTACCTGTTCTGTTCCTCTAAAAGCAATAACCAATCTTCTCCTTGCAGAATCTCGCCAAATTGCCACCTGCAGCTTTTCTTACGTTAGTGTTTCACTAAATTAATCAGATTTCACTACTGATAATATTCATGATAAAATATTCCCTTCTTCACATTCTTTCGAGAAATCTAACCAAGAAAGAAAGCTCCTTGCAAAGCAAAAAAAGATACCTGCGTGTCCGTTGATTCGTTATCTAAGAAGCATATCTTCTCAAATTCTGACTTAATAAAACTTGGTTGTCCAAGAGAAGTAGCTAGCATTGCCCATGCCTCCATGGCACTCTCTGCAGTTACAAAGAGTTCTTTCATCTCCTGGGCTTTCTTTTCATCTAAGACTGGCCCATCTCGTGAAGCAAGTTTCTCATTCAGTACACCTCCTTCACTAGAACTACCCTCTTGTTTACTACTCTTTCCTGAAAGACGTGCCTCCTTGTTTGATTCAGAAATTGCTGCTGTCAATACCATTAAAGCTCCTAATACAGAATCTGTTTGCTTTAAGAGATCCTCCGTTGCTTTCCTTATATCTGGAAAGGAAGAATGAATGGTATTAATTTCAGTTGAGCCACTTGTTTTATCACCAGCTTCATCTACACCTTCTGAAGTGGCAAGCCCGGATTCAATGTAACCTGCTTCTGCTATGCTTTTTGACTGTAAACCAATTTTGTTCAACAAGTCAAATCCATCCCACTTTAATTTCTCCGGAGTTGGAAGACCAAGTTTCCGAACAACACTTTGATTGATAACATTAGCAAAGTCCTTCCAGAAATGTTTATCTAACTCTGTTGTCTCACCAACTTGGGGTACGACTTCAGCAGAATGCCCATTACCCAATTCGTCATTATCTGTGTGGAGTTCCTCCAGATTTTTCCCATCACTGTGAGTTGTACTATTTGAAGGGCCTTCAGCATTATCAGTAACTTCAGTAGATTTCTCAATTGCATTTCTGTCATTTTTATCACTGTTCGATAACCAATCCTTGGTAAGGTAAGCATCATTGAAGGATTTTAACTGTCCAAAAGCATATTTCACAAACTGGCGGGCTTGGACTGTATCAGAGCCAACAAACGTTTTCAAAGCAGAATCAAGACCATTTTTACGCAGAAATTCTGAAACAAAAGGGAGCCTCCACCATTCCTTCTCCTCTTCAATTTGTTCAAAGGTTTTATACTTTACCTAAAAACCCATGTTGGAAGATATTCAGCAATTAAACCAAATATTTTGTGTGTAAATAGAGAATAGGAAATTAGGGTGATCGATTTAATTTCCTGTTTTTTTAGTTTCCTAGAATAGCTCCCTGTACAGTTGTTAGTTTCCTAGTATAGTTCTCTTGTATGACTATTAATTTGTACATTGTATTATTTTCAATACATACAGTACAATAAACTTTTATCACCATATTTGCTTATTTGGTATCAGAGAAAAACCGATCCTCTTAGAGCAAGAAAAAACCCTAGCCGTTCCCAAAATACTGCCTCTGCCTAACTCAGCCGCTATCCACCATGTCTGACATTGTCTCTGAGTCCACAAACGTTTCTGAGCAGTCCACAGGAGCCCCTATGAAACTGCCAAAAGCCACTACAACCCAGGTCCCCACTTCGGAATCTCACTCCATCCAAATTACTACCATAAATGTATATCCGTGGCAGGGGCAAAATTGGCTATTTGACAGGAGAGAAGAAGGAGCCTACACCCGAGGATTCACCCTACCCAACGTGGGACGCCAAGAACTCTATGGTGATGACTTGGTTGGTCAATTCAATGGAGGAAGATATAAGCTCCAACTATATGTGCTATCACACGGCTAAGGAGCTTTGGGACAATGTCAATCAAATGTACTCCCACTTGGGAAATTAGTCTCAAGTGTATGAATTGATGTTGAAACTTGGAGAGATCCGCCAAGGTGAGGATAGTGTTACTAAGTATATTAATTCCTTGAAACGCCTTTGGCAGGATTTAGATTTGTTTAATGATTATGAGTGGAAATCCCCGGAGGATTGTAACCATTATAAGAAAACGGTGGAGGACAACTGTATTTTTAAATTCCTTATTGGCCTTAACATTGAGTTTGATGAGGTTAGAGGCAGGATAATCGGCAGGCAGCCACTTCCATCTATTGGAGAAGTGTTTTCCGAAGTTCGTCGTGAGGAGAGCCACCGCCTTGTTATGCTTGGCAAAAAGAACTCCAGTAGTACTGTTGAAAAATTCTGCCCTTGCTGTTGGTATTAATGCTGGCCGAACCACTTCTAAAAGGCCTGATGAAAAGCCCTGCGTTTGGTGTGATCATTGCAATAAGCCACGCCTTGGACGTGACACCCCCTGGAAGATTCATGGTAAACCAGCAAATTGGAAGGGCTCACATAAAGGCCGATTCAACCATTCTCCCGCTGCACATGAGGCCGAAACTGTTCTCTCTATCCCCTTTAACAAAGAGCAGGATCACCTTCTGAAGCTGCTGAAATCTAACGCTGGATTGTTGGGTACTCCTAATGCTTCTCTTGCTCAAACAGTTAGTGAATCAAATGCCCTAAGATGTCATTTTCCTTTTTATTCTACTCCTTGGATCATTGATTCAGGAGCTTCCGATCATATGACAAGTTTTTCTAATTTATTTCATACTTACAACCCTTGGTTCATATTCTCCTATAACCGGTAAAGGTTTGGTTAATCTATCTGAAACTATCTCTCTTAAATATGTTCCCCATGTTCCTAAACTTGCTTGTAATCTCCTATCAGTTAGCAAATTATCTAGAGACTAATTGTAGTGTCACCTTTTTTGAATCTCATTGCATTTTTTAGGAACACAACTTGGGGACGATGATTGGCAGTGCTAAACTGATAGATGGTCTCTACTATTTTGAAGATGAAGACTCTAAGAATAAAGAAGCTCAAGGTTTAAGTAGTATCAGTTCTATCCCTGTTAAGGACCAAATTATGCTTTGGCATTATAGGCTAGGGCATCCTAGTTTTTCTTATCTTAAAAAATTATTTCCTCGTTTGTTTCTTGGTTTGGATTTTTCTAAATTTCATTGTGAAAATTGCATTTTATCAAAAAGGCATAGAACTATTTATCCTTCGAGGCCTTTTTATTTAATCCATAGTGATGTTTAAGGTCCCTCAAGGATCAATACTATTTTTGGTAAAAAATGGTTTGTGACTTTTATTGACAATCATACTTGTTTATGTCAGGTCTATTTAATGAGTGAAAAATCTGAAGTTGAAAACTTATTTAAAATTTTCTATTCTATGGTCGAAACCCAATTTCAAACTAAAATTGGAATTCTTCATACTGATAATGGAACTGAGTATTTTAAAGAAGTTCTTGGAAGTTTTTTAGAAGTGAAAGGCATTCATCATCAATTTACTTGTGTTGATACACCTCAACAAAATGGTATTGCTGAGCGCAAAAATAAACACTTACTTGAAGTTTCACGTGCCATTATGTTTTCCATGCATGTTCCCAAATATCTTTAGGGAGAAGCTGTTTTAACTGCATCCTATTTGATCAACAAGATGCCCCCTTGTGTTCTAAACTATAATACACCCCTTGAATGTCTTAAAAAATATTTTCCTGAAACACGTATTCAATCTAACATTCCTATTAAAATTTTTGGCTGCACGGTTTATGTTCATTTATTTAGTAAAGGGCGGTCCAAATTAGATCCAAGGGCTGAAAAATGTGTTTTTATTGGTTATGCACCAAACAAGAAAGGATACAAGTGTTTTAACCCAAAAACTAGGAAAATTGTTATCTCTACGGATGTTACTTTTCTTGAACATCAACCTTACTTTCAAAAAAATTTCTTCAGGGGGAGTAACAAAAAGAAGAAGAAAATTTTTGGGATGTTATTCCCACTCTACAAAAAATTGTGGATTGCTAAAACCTTTTTTTCTAAACCCATATCTCCAAACGAGGATTTAAATGAAAAGGAAACCGTTATGCCTAATATTGTTTTGCCAGGCATTGTTGAATCTTCGACAGGGGGAGAAATACTACCTAGTTCCTAAGGAATGGAATATAAAGCTTTGTGTTTATACAAAGAAAAAGAATCATCAAAAGAGTAGAGAGCCTACTGTCCCTTCAGCAAAAGTTCAATCTGACGCCCTGTGTAATGAACCTGGAAAAAGTTCAGGTACTCTAGATGTTCCCCTACCTAATATCGTTCCTAGTCCTGAGGAATTACCTGTACCTAATATTGTTTCTATTCCTAATGAATTTCCTATCATTCCTAGTCCTGATGAATTGCATGTACCTAATATCGTTTCTATTCCTAATGACTTACCTATTGATCATAATTTTCCCATAGCAATTAGGAAAGGAAAACGATCATGCACTTATTATCCCATTTCCAAATACTTATCCGACCGTAAACTCTTAAAAAAACACAGTGCCTTTACATCCAAAATTTCTAACTTGTTTGTACAAAGAAACATTCAGGAAGCACTTGATGATCCCGACTGGAAATCAATAGTGATGGAAGATGAATGCTCTAAGGAAAAGTTGAACATGGGAAATTGTTGACCTACCCAAAGATCATAAAACAGTTGGGTGCAAATGGGTGTTTACAGTAAAATGTAAGGCGGATGGAAGTATAGAAAGATACAAACAAAGACTTGTGGCTAAGGGGTTTACTCAGACATATGGGGTGGACTACCAAGAGACTTTTGCTCTAGTTGCCAAAATAAACACCATTCGTGTACTATTGTCTCTAGCAGCTAATTTCAACTGGCCCTTATACCAGTTAGATGTCAAGAACGCCTTTCTCAATGGAGTTTTAGAAGAAGAAGTGTTCATGAGGTACCATTAGGATTTGAGGAGGTATTCGGCCTCACTAAGTCTCTATATGGCCTTAAACAATCTCCAAGAACGTGGTTTGAATGCTTTGTAAAGGTTGTGAAAGGTTATGGTTATCATCAGAGCCAAGCTGATCATACAATGTTTTATAAACACTCTGAGAACGGTAAAATTGCAATCCTAGTTGTCTATGGAGACGACATAATCTTAACAGGTGATGATCTTGAAGAACTGACACGTTTGAAGAAGATGATGGCACAAGACTTTGAGATCAAAGACCTAGGATTGCTGAAGTACTTTCTTGGTATGGAATTTGCAAGATCGAGAGAAGGCATCTTTGTGAACCAAAGAAAATACATCCTTGACCTACTCAGAAAGACAAGACTTCTAGGGTTCAAAGCTGCTAAGACTCCAATTGAAGCTAATCTGAAAATTAATCCCGCTAAACCTAAAGATGTGATTGAAATGCAAAAATTTCATAGACTAGTAAGTAAATTAATCTACTTATCACATACTCGTCCTGATATAGCTTTTTCCGTGACCATGGTGAGCCAGTTCATGCACTCACCAGGACAAGACCACTTTGATGCTGCCTACAGAATATTAAGATACCTAAAGGGAACTCCTGGAAAGGGTCTTTATGTTCAGAAAACAAGACAACCTGCAAATTGAAGTCTATACTGATGTAGATTGGACAGGCAGTACTACTGGCAGGCATTCGACTTCAGGCTACTGCACCTTAATTGGAGGAAACCTCGTTACATGGTGAAGTAAAAAACAAAGTGTTGTAGCTCAAGGTAGTGCTGAGATAGAGTTTAGATCTCTTGCACATGGAATTTGTGAGGCAATGTGGATAAAGAGGTTATTGGAAGACTAGAAGATCTCGTTTTCTTTTCCTATGAAAGTTTACTGTGATAACAAAGCTGCCATTTCAATTGCTCACAATCTAGTTCTACATGATAGAACAAAGCATATCGAAGTTGACAAGCATTTCATCAAGGAGAAGATTGAAAGTGGCCTAATCTGCGTTCCCTATGTGCCAACCACTCAATAAATGGCTGACATACTCACCAAAGGGTTACACAAAAGGCAGTTCGAATTTCTAGTCAGGAAGCTAGCTATGGAAGACATCTACAAGTCAGCTTGAGGGGGAGTGTTGGAAGATATTCAAGAATTAAACCGAATATTGTGTGTAAATAGAGAATAGGAAATTAGGGGTGATTGATTTAGTTCCTGTTTTTTTTAGTTTCCTAAAATAGCTCCATGTACAGTTGTTAGTTTCCTAGAATAGTTCTCTTGCATGACTATTTATTTGTACATTGTATTCTTTTCAATACATATAAATACAATTAAACTTTTATCACCGTATTTGCTTATAACCCAACATTAGCAAAAGATTTCAAACAGAAAATTTTGAAAACTGGAACAGAAATTGAATAACCTTTTGTCCAATATAAAGGTAGACAAAGTCTTAGGTTGTGCAGCAAGTCACATGTAACTGTAGAAGTTAAGTTGTATCAGGGTTTGTCTCTATGAAACAATGAATTAAAAATTCTTTATCAGAGACCAATCTCACACCTTTTCAAATTTCTCGGTACATAGAATAAGTATTTTGTTACACCTCAAGTTTTACATGTCATACGTGTAAGACCAATCCCTCGTGAAGGACTCAAGAAAAACCCCATGAAGGTATCAAGAAAATATTTGAAAGTTTACAGCATTGGTCCCGATGAAAAGGAAAAACAAAATGACGTGACAATTTTCATTCTCTGAAGAGCTTTGGCACTTACGGCAATAAGAACAGTACAACTTTTAAAGGGGAAAAAAAAAATTCCCATGACACTATAACCATTATAACGTGGCTTTTGATGCACCGAATAATTATAGTTAATTCCCTTGACAAAGGGAGAATGATGCATAAAACCATAATATTGAATTTTCTTTCAGCTTTAGATTTCGTGTCTTATTATTCTCCCCTCCAAACATATGAAGAAAGGATCTAAAGGCAATACGCTAAAGATTCATAGTTTGGCAACCTTTACAAGTCAAGGGAGACTAAAAAAATAATAAAAATGATATCAAGAAAATCATAATAATAGCAACTGCAATTACTATTCTTTATGCTGTTCGTGTTGTTCAAAATCAAGGAGATTCCTTCCATGGGAATGCTTGGACTTTCCAAGAAGTGGAACAGAATCTATGAAGATATAGTATTTTCTCCCTCCTCTCTAAAATTATTTATGCGCATCTTACCTTTTTCCTGCTAGAAGTAAAAACTTAATTGAATTGAAGTATTCTTTGTCAACTTACCTCCAGCTTTAACTTTCCACCACCGCCCATTCCTTCCAGTTCCACCAGTAGTTCATGCATATTTCCTAGCAAAATGCACTTATCTCATCATACCAGTTAAACACATACAGTATTTCGACATTCGCATGCATAAATTTTCTAATGAAAAAGACTTGAGAAGTATGGAAATATGATAATCTAATAATTGAAGTATGTAAATATGATAATCTAATAATTCCCTACACAAAGTGATTTACTACCGTATTCTCACCATCACAGAGGCTTTCCAGATTAATGCCGGTATTTCCCATGCGTTTATGTGGAGCTACAAGGTTTGCATCCCAAGCTGCAACCTAGAATTATATCCAAATGTTAAAGAGTTAGAAAACAATTTCAAATAAAGTAATTGAGCATAACAGAGATTGTCTAGAGATCTTGTTCGTTCTTATAGTTCCTTTCAGCCAAATGAAGATCTCTGAAGGATCTTTTCCGCAAAATTCATTCAAGTATGTCTTCTCTTCTTAAACTTAAAAAGAAAAAAGAATATTTCCACATGGTTCGTATCTGATACTAAAAATTTTTCAAGATACAAACTGGAAAACTGAGATTGAATTAGAGCTTTTCTCAAAGCAAATGAAATTGTAGATTCAGCAACTCTGCATATTGACCTGAAGATTTCTCTTTGGAGGCTGCTTGATATTAAAAGTGAAGTCCTCATTCCATTTTGGCTCTTTTGTCCTGACAAGAATTAATCATTTACACATATATCAAAAGCTATAGGTTGCACCACACCAAGCTTCCAGTATTTTTCTGCATCCCCTGAGAATCATGTTCCAATGTACCATGCTTAAAACATGCAAGTGTAGTGGAGAACACTGAGCAGTATTATGCTCTTGGGTGCTATTTCATTAGAAGGAGTAGCTCTCACAAAAGCAGGACCATCTGGCCTGTCCCAATAGCCTATAAGCACTCAAAACGTCACACTATAAGCTGCAGTAATGTTAAACCTACAGTTTTCACTAACTATGCTTCAATCTTAATAACAACAGTTACGCACATATATCCTAGTGAATCCATAGTACTAGAAGAGCTCAAACAAATTCAGGAGAAATAAAAAGAAAATAAGAATATACCCCCATTTAATCTTGCTCTTGACAACTTGACCATCCATTTCCATGACTACATATGGATCACTTGTCCCCTGAGAACAAAGATAAAGTTATAAACATGCAGTGACATATATGCATCGCTTACTATGCAAAAAGATACAACTGATCCTCACTGCATAAAGCATAATACCAACCCAAGGATCCATGGCAGGAAGATCAACGCCCTCTTTCAATTTTACAAATACTTGCCCGTCATATATCTCACGTACAAATGATCTGCATTCATGGAAAAGGAAAATTGTATCTGTTCAGCGATAAATTTTATTTATAATTTTTACTTATAATTGACTTTGGAAATAATCTACCGCTACAAGTAGTTATGAATCATGAGTCACTACGATTCTTGCTTAAGCGAATGCAAGCCAAACGAGGCACAGAATCTTTTGTAAATTCAAAACAAAGTACAGTTAACTTTGAAGAATTTGTCAATTAGAAGCAACTCCATACTCTGATAGATACACCGTCTTACAATCCGCCGCATCAACTTCCCGTCTGCCAACATTTTCCTGAACAACACAGAGCCAACAAATTAAGCGTGATTTGAACCGAAAGCAAAATCCTGCAGTAATTTGCCGTCAGCAACAACCATTTGAGTTGCAACGTAATGATTTTATGTAACATAACAACAGTTATCACAGAATTTCTCACTTTGCCTCCATTTTCTATCTCAATCTCACCTACTTCAAGAGAAAAATTTTAATGGGAGGGAGATTTTCAATCATTTTTTCCCTTCCTTAACTTTCTTTTCCCCTTTTGTACACAACCAAAAATAATGCAAGCACTAGAAAACTTCAAGTTTTATTTTTTCCGTCTCTCCATTGATAAATCTTAGTAACAATTCAAACTTTTCACCAGTATACTCTGTTTGCCCCGCGAGAATCTGGTAATCTGTAAGTATACTCTTCTTATTCTGCTTCAGCTTATTGCAAACAATATCCGATATATATATATATAGACACACACACACATAAACATTATCGGAATTTCAATATTGTTTTCTTTACTCCGATTAGCTCAATTCAAAGTTCCATATTTCTCTTTTATCCTCTTGCCAATTTCGCGGCAAAACCATAATTTTCCAGCAAATTCAGTAACGATATTCCTTCCAGTTCCCCCAATTTCATAAAAAACCAAACAAACCCTAGTTAAAAGGAGAAAGAGGAATTCGATTCAGGAAGATCTACAGGGGGGCTAGTATAGGCCTCGAACGCAAAACCGGCGAGAACCACGGCGAGGTTGATGTCGAACGGAGTCCGCTCGGTTTCTTGGGCGGTCGAAACCCTATCGACCTCGGCACTACTCGCTTTGCAGAGGCAACAAACGGAGTGAACTTTATCTTCGCCTCTCAAATTTTCCCGGAAAGTGAAGACGCCAACCTTCTCGGCCGCCGGGAATCGCCGAGAAAAGCCGCGGCGTCGGAGGAAACAGAGTTTGGGAGAAGTTGGGGAGGAACAGTGGTGGAATTGGAGAGCGTAGTAGGTTGAAAGAGACGCCATGGCTAGAGAGAGAAAGAGGAGAGAGAGAGAGAGAGAGAGAAGGAAATGAAACGGAAATCAGTGATGATGAGGAGTGGCAGTGGAAGTGGCAGATTGTGTAAATATGGAAGACTGGTAAGGAGATTGAAGTAAAGTTAGGATTGGATTGTGGAAGCTCTGAGAAACACGTTAGACATACCGGTATTGTCATTAAGCTCCGACAGTTATGGACCATTTATAGTAGTGTGTGTGTGTGTGTGTGTGTTTTTTTTTTTTTCTAAACTTTCTTTTTGTAAGGGTTTTTTTTTTTTTTTTTTTGTAATTTTCTTCCATTTTTATACCATAAACTTTTTTTTTTTTTTTAGGTTTAAACCATAAGCTATTATGAGGTTATCACAAAATAAAATGTAATGTTTGTCATAGAAAAACATATAATGTTTTTGGATTGTATCATTTATATACTATATCTTATGTTTAGGTTAAGCCCTTACTTCTTTTTTCTTTTTCTTTTTCTTTTTTTTTTTTGAAATCCCTTACTTCTTTTTTCAGTTGAATGATTTTGATAACGGAAAATTCCAAAATATCCTTTGCATAATAAAATTTTAGGTTTTTTTGTTATTTTTCTTATAAAAATTAGGTTAAATAGAAGGTTTTAAACATTTATTTAATTAAAAGATTGAATTTTTTGTTTAGAAAAACAACTGTCAAACATTTTTCGTAATTAATCAATGATTAAATATAATCAACAAATAAAAAATACATATTAACATTAATTAATTACTAAGTAATTATGGTCAATTAGTCAGTCGTTGATGGATTTTATTTTAAAAAACAACTATTAAAGAAAAGTTCATTTATCCACTTATCCCTTTATTTTTTAAGGGCGTTTATGTCTTTTGATGATCAAATTAACTGTTGATCAGAAAAGTTAAAAATTGAGTATAAATCCAGAATCCAAATATGTGAATATAACACAACTCAATATATATATATATATATATATATCTCAAAAAAATATCTATATATATAAATAAATAAAAGATGGTGTTTAACGATCAAAATTATCATGTATATAATGCTATGTTTGATATGGTTGAGAAGAGGAGGGAAGGAAATAACGGGAGGGATTATTGGATGACAAATGCAGCAATGCTAGATTTGCTTGTTTGGTAGGAAGGAAGAGAAGAGGAAAAAGAAAATTAGGTGGAAAAAAATTGTAATTGGACTCTTTTTTTTTTTTTTTTTTTTTTAACTTGAGGATGAAAGGATTTAAACTCCACACTTTTAGGTGGATTCAGATGTGGTATTACAACTAGATTATATCTGTAATCATGTGACTCATTAATTTTAATCTCTTCAAAAGTATAAGGAAAACTAAAATCCACCCAACACCTACTAAAATTTACTTTTTTGTCATTGTTTTTAAAGTAAACTAATATACATAGATAAATTAAATAGTAATTATATAATTTTTTTTATATTCTCTCCTTCAATAATACCAAACTAAAAAAAGAAAAAACAAAACATTTCATCTCTCTTATTTTCTTTCACTTGTTTTTTGTCTTTCCTTCAAACAATAGAAAATTAAAAGAGAAAAAAGAATCCCTCGTGTTTTCTTTCCTTCTTACCAAATAATTAAAAAAAAATTGCTTTTTGGAACGGGGGATTTGATGTTTAGTTGATAACTATTGAATCAAACGACAATTTAGATACCGTTGTTTTCTTATATAAACGATAGTTATAAGGTAAGAACAAGGTCTCCTCTCTACTACATAAGAAAACTTTGAAAACTTGTTGAGATAGCATTAATGGGGACAATGTATTATTATTATTATTATTATTATTATTATTATTATTTTAATAACCGTAGTGTTCGAGACTTTGTCCCGATTAATCCACCGGACGCAAAGTGCCCCCTCATGGATAGGTAAACCTCAGACTATTGGCCCACAGACGTGGCGCCAACGAATTGCTAGCACTCAATGTAAATCGAACCTTAAACCTTTTATGTGGCACTAGATCCAAGTGATTCACCACTTAGCGAACCCCTTGGGATTGAGGACCATGTATTATTATACATACCGTGAAGAACTATGAAAATACTTTATATAACAGAAATATAATATTCATTAAAATTCATAAAGAATTATTATCATATTTTAGTGTTAAAAGTTTTTCATTTATTAACATATCTTTCATTTGATATGTATGGAAATACTGGCAGAAATACCAAAATATTTTTCATTTTGTTAAACGTGAATTCACCTCATGCAATTTATAATACAACTGAGGTTGGTCAATAGTTTATTTATAGAGAGAGTGCGTGCACTGTTAATTGAACGATTAATTTTGCATTCCACGTATGAAACCTTTATTTTTGTCTACTAAGTCGAGTAAGGACTAGAGACTTATTACAGACTGCTCACTAGGAGATTTCTTAAAAGAAATCCCACTCTTGAAAGATTACAATAATAACAATAATAATAATAATTTAAAAAAAAAAAAAAAAAGAGTCTAGTTGTTTCTAATGAGAAGGGAAGATCATAATTAGCAAATAAAAATTATTCCAACAAGGAGAAAATCCATTTAAGTTCTGTGGATTTTCATTTCTTCTCACCTATTCCAAGTGTGCTCTTCACGGTGGCCACAGTTTCCTGAGCCATGTTCTTCATTTGCTCTCCGGTCTGTAAAAAATAAAAGAAATTCCAAAGCATACTAGAAATGTAAATTATTAAGGGTTTGAAGTAATAATTCAATTTTATACTTGTATATACAACAAAAAGAGTAACTAAAGCCAAAAACTTTTATGGACCTAAAAATGTACAATCAGTGCTCCTAGAAAAAGTGACGATTTAAAATGAACAAACTTAACCCTTATTTGATCGCCGTTTTAAACACATTTTTCTATAGTGTTTTATCTTATAAAAAAAAAATTTTGAATTTTCAGTTTGAAAGGATGTCTAAAAGGGAGATGAAAACTGAATCTTTTCACGACATAGTAATCACGACCTGCTGAAGGAATCCGGCAGTTTGGTCCTTGCCTTGCTGGGCAGACTCGGATGCACATCGAGCAGCCTCAGCTGTCCTTTCTTTGCCTTCATTTCCTGTGTCCTTCATGGACTGTACCAACTCTTCTGTCTTGCCCTACAAAACTCAATGCAATGTAATCAAGGTTAACGTCATATTTTGTAAAAAAATATGTGAAATTATAGCATATGGGATATCTGGTGTATTATCACATTTCATATGTTGTACCTATTTTTCTCATAAATTTTAACGTTTTGGTAAAATTAACTTTTAATGTGAAAATAATGTGAAGATGACAACGTTGTAATTATTAAAAGAAAAATCAACTCATCAAAGTAACGACAACCAAATGTCACAATTTGACATAGTTTTCACTCATTGTGAAATTTAACATTTACTAAGTTTCTACAGATCAAATACTAAAAATTTGACATTAAATTATAAAAAAAATTGAAAATCTTTGGTAGGGTATACCTGAGTCCGAGCCTGGGTTTTGCCAGAATTGAACTCTTGCTGAATGCTAGACATTTTTTCGCAGGAAAAAAAAAAAAAAAAAAAGTATATTACTTGGTAAAATGTAGCTTAATTTTTTCTAATTGTTTCAAACGTTTTTTAAAAGGTGGTTTTGTACAAACTGTGTATATATAGCAGGTAGGTGGCCACAAAGGAGTGACACGTGGAGGTGGGATTTGAGCTTTGCATGTGTTACTCATGGTTGAACGAGTCACAAGGAGGAAGATCCTGCAATTTTGCTTATGAATTGGGATTACTTATAATTAAAAAAATATTGGAGTATAATTATAAATAATACATACATTTATATATATATATATATATATATATATAATATTGGATTAGGGACATATGGACTTCCGAAGAGAGAGCAGAGAATGACTAAGCACCACCAAGCATTGGTGACCCTCAATAGTAGGAGGTTAAAAGAATGGAAAGCAAGACCTCATAAGTAGGGTAGTTTTATATCCAACCAAAAGTTCCCATAAAATTTGAGAATTCATACACGTTACAAATAGAAAAAGTTTAAATGTATAAAAATATAGATATTTTGTATTTAAAGATAATATTTTTGAAGAATATATCAGAATTGTAAGTATCTTAACAATCATTTTACAAAAATATTAATAAAATATTGTTTTTCGTTCTCGTAATACAATGAATTTAAAGGACATTAATTTGGATAATGTTGCCCATCCCACCTAAACCTTTTTCCAATCTAACAGGCATATTGTGTACTGGTCCTTTAAAACACCATGCATGAATCTTGTTGCGTTAAAGTAATTCTGATGGTATCAACTTCAAATTCAGATGGTCACATGAAGCATGACAGGATTAGATAATCACAGATCTCTTGAAAAGTAAAAGAGATGGTAAACTGAGAAGTAAATAGAGAATATTTACTGTAAAAATTATTATCTTTATTGTTGGATTAATTTTTTAACAATCTGATATATAAATTTTTACTATCAGTTGTAATTATTGTGGCTCTTAATTTTATATCGCGCGCTGTAAATTTTAAATGCGGACACTTTTAGATCAGACTTGTTAAATTAAAGTTCCTACAAGAAATGAAAAAAATGACAGTTTTTATAAAAATTCTTGGGTAAGTTAAATTTATATATGTATTTATTTATTTATTTATTTATTATTATTATTTAATTTTGTAGAAGAGACTAAAGGGCTATGGCAATTTGGCAAACTGATCAGATTGCAATTTGGACAACACAAACACCTTCCCACATGTGATATTCACAACTTTATTGTGCTTGTGAATCTCATGAATCAAGACTTCTGTAAACTAAAGCACAGGCTTCAGTTTCAATGCACGTGACATGTCACATGCCTATGATCTTGTCTTGTTTTCTGCCGCCTTTCTAGAAACTATTGTACGGGTTGAACGAAAAAGGTTGGCAATGGTGTTCGGGTGGGCCAACATATCTCATTTTTGTGTCCTTTTCTTGTTTCCAACATCAGTTTTCACCTTAAACTTGTGGCCAATGCAAAAAACACTCTAAACACAATTTGCATTAAATTCATTGTCCTAAAATGAGTTTGGCCCAGTTTAGTATTGATTTAGCAGAAGCAGAATCTAAAAACTAAAATAAATAAATAAATTTTCCCAAGTGGCCTATATTTTATTTTATTTTATTTTATTTTATTTTATTTGTTGAGAACCTGATTACTTGAATTAACAATTGCCTTTGAGTGCTGGTCAATTGTTTGGGCGGAACCTTGTATAGCAAAGTTGGAAAATGTCTCCCCATTGCTTCCACAAGGCCAACTTCTGCTGCAACTATGAAAAAGTTAAAAGAAGAAAACAATCTATAATTAATTACCGATTGTTTCAGTTTGAGTGCACCAAGGGATATAAATGGAGCGAGACCGAACTGATTTTAGCAAGGAACTAATGTCCAAAAACAAATCCGCATTTCCTTTGCTTAAAAGGTTTAGTAAGGACTAGGGAAGAAAATGGCAAAAAAATAAAAAATAAAACGACGAACGAATGAATTGATAGCATCATACAATAACCAATCCGGCTCATTTTGAAAATTATTTTTTAGTATACAATTTAACATGTAAATCCTTACAGAAAATGAAACAGAAAAAGGTTTCCAGCGTTGAAATTACAGGTCCTCTGATCCCCAACTCAACCACAGCAGCATAATTAAAAGAACTGCTGAAATAAATCAGGGGATTTCTTTTTTTTTTTTTTTTTTTAGGTACACAAATTATTGCCATTACATTTGGCTTTTGGATGATAAAAGATTTAAAGACCAGAAATAAACTGCATGGTCCTACTAAACACACAATATATATATATATATATATATATATATATTATTTTTTTCCTTAGTGCATGAGAGCAACAGCAGCCTCTTTCACCAAAGGCTCGGTAACATGCACGAAATGGTCCGCTTCCCTCTCCACCTGTTCCCAACACTTGTGTGTACCTTTCCCTTCCTTCATCTTCTTCACGAAAGCCACGAAGCACCGCCAGTTGTCCGCCTGGAACAACTGCGGATTCATCCTTAAGTAAGTGAATGCACACATCTCTTCCTCCCCGGATCCGCCTTCAAAGCTGAAGGACGCTGCCTGCAGGATCTGCTCGTGGGCGTACCCGTCGTAACGGGGCAACGCGTTTTCGCCTGCAAGGGGGACCTGCGCCTTCTGTGTAGCCAAGGCGACTTGCCTGACAAGCTTCTCTGGCAAGCAGAGCGCGTCCTGAGGCTGCTCGTGGTCGCGCATCTCGATGCAGGTGAAGTTGAATATTGCACCATGGCGAGCCAACATATGGGCGATTGGGAGGTACCCGTCTCGCAAACGGGTGTTGTAGTAGCCAGCAGTGAGCTCCGGGGCGTGGGACCGGGTTCCATAGTGCCAGTGGATGCCGGCAATCTTCACTGAGATCTTCACGCCGGTGTTCTCAAAGACGGACTTGGCCGAAGTGAGGATCCTCTCGCCATGGTCGATAAGCATCTGAGAGTACCATGACAGGAAGAATTCACCATAAGGGCTGTTCCAACCTCCACCTTCCCTCTTAAAAAATGGAGCATCTTCAGGCCAGTTGTTGTAGTGACCAGCATCAGTTGGACCCGTGCTTCCCCACTCCGGCTTACCGGCAGCTTCCGCAGCTGCTTTCAAGCTACTGATCATGTACTGCAATGCCATTAAAAGAACTTCTTTTAAGTCACCAACAAATTATCCTATCTAATGATATCACATAAGCAAATTCATCATTCGTTCAATGATGGACAAATTAATCCAAGAAATTGAAATTTGAACAACTACCTTGTCAAAGCACTGGAAGGCACCAATTCCAGGGAAGCGCCAAACACCATCCTGCTCTGGGTACGAAGGGTACCGGAGCTCACCTGCGGGACCCATTCCAACTTGGATTTCCTGAAACAGAGTCATGAAATTTAATTCAGCCGATACTCCACTGCAACACATTACAAACACCATACACAAACAAAACTACATACCAATTTAGTTCACGGATTGTAAATGAACTTTTCCAACTCGTTTGTCTTTTTTTTTTTTTTTTAAATCAACAAAAACTTTAACTAATTTTTGGGAAGTCAAACCACTCCAACTCAAAAATTTAGTTCCAACTGTTGTACCAAACACAAGCTAAGGTTAAGAAATCAAAAATTACGTTTGGTTTATCAGTTGGTGATGAAATTTTATAGTTTGAGTCGATTGATTTTTCGAAAACTAGTTATAAATTTTATTAATTTTTTAGAAAAAGATAAAAACTAAAATATAAAAGTACAGTTAAACTTAAAAGCCAAATTGAACCAAAGGTAGAGTAGTACCGCAATGGTGTCGCCAAGAAGGTGTTTGAAGTTGTCTCGGAAGGCGCGCATGAAATCGGCGTAGCACTGGACGGGGGTGCGGCCCTTGAGGGCAGGGACGGTGTCGCAGCCGAGAGAGACGCACTCGTAGTTCCTCCTCCCCCATTGGTCGGTGTAAGCTAGGTCTTGGTCTTTCTCAATCTCCTCCACCACCCATCTCGGCAGAGGAATACTGCAATCACCAAAGAATTCCAGAAATGTCATCATCTCAAGTGTAAAAAGGCAGATTTGGTCAAGTCAACATTATCCACCGACCTCAGGCGCGTGTTATCCACGTTCCTGTTCGGCGCGTGATGATGATGATGATAACGTTGGAAAATGGACATCTGAGAAAATAGGATCTAGCGTGATACGTGAACTTATTTTTATTCTTATTCTTTTTTTTTTGGCTGGGAATAATCACGTTTTTTTTTTTAGGGCAAGAGCAATAACGTCGTTTTATCACAAAGACAACTTTTCTGAAAAAAAATTTCACAAAAAAAAAAAAAAGAAAAAGAAAACTTTTCTGAAAAATATAACAACGACTAAATAATTGTAATTATCATAGAAGAAAAAAAGCAAAATTTATCAAAATTTTATTTAAAATATTGATTTTTTAGCTAAAATAATTATATTTCTTCTATAAGCGAAATATTACAATAATTCTAATCAATTTACGTATATTGAAAATAATATAATGGTACTTTTCTGAAAAAATATTGAAATAATTTTTTTTTGGCTGGGAATAATCACGTTTTTTCTTTAAGGGCAAGAGCAATAACGTCGTTTTATCACAAAGACAACTTTTCTGAAAAAAAATTTCACAAAAAAAAAAAAAAAGAAAAAGAAAACTTTTCTGAAAAATATAACAACGACTAAATAATTGTAATTATCATAGAAGAAAAAAAGCGAAATTGATCAAAATTTTATTTAAAATATTGATTTTTTGGCTAAAATAATTCTATTTCTTCTATAAGCGAAATATTACAATAATTCTAATCAATTTACGTATATTGAAAATAATATAATGGTACTGTAATTTCTTCAATAGTTACAGAAATAATTCTAATCAATTTACGTATATTGAAAATAATATAATGGTACTGTAATTTCTTCAATAGATACGGAAATAATTCTAATCAATTTACGTATATTGAAAATAATATAATGGTACTGTAATTTCTTCAATAGCTAAGGAAATTATAAAAACATTTGACTATTTTCTTAGATTTTTTTTTTTTTTTTTTGGGTAAAAAAGAGAGAGAAATGAATGAGAAATGGATTACGTACTTGCAAGAGTCACCGACGTTTCCTCCACACTTATGAAACGACATAACGGCTTGAACCTTGAGCCCGTGCTTCTTGGCCATCTCCATGAGCTCATTGTACCCACCCCAATTGTACGCGCCAGGCGCGTCGCCCTCCACCAGCCCCCACCACACGTCCATCATAATCCCCTCCACTCCAGCGCTCTTCAGCGCCTGCAGACTCGCGTTCATCGCCTTCCTCCGATTCACCGTGTGGTTCATCGTCACGCTGTCCAGAGGCAGCATCACGTACACCGGCACTCCCCTCCCTTTACCGGGTGCCAGCACCTCCCTGTGCTCGCTCACCGAGATCGATTCCTCCACCGGCGACGCCGCCATCGGCTCCTCCAGCTCCGTCGCGAAAGCCAGGCACGCCGCCGACAGGTCCGCGCGGATCCCGCCCAGCGACGGCGACATGCGCGGGCTCAGCTGCGACGGAGATCGGCACGGGCTAGAACTAAGGGGACGCGACCGGCACGGGCTATGGCTAAGGGGACGCGACCGGCACGGGCTCAGCGGCGGAGATACCGACGATCCACGGTCCGCGAACTCTGATTTCTGAATCCTACATCTCCGGCTCGTCGCCGCCAGCGACTTCCGCACCGTCGATGCCGATACAGTCGACGCCGTCGAGTCGCCTGAACCTGCGCCAGACTCCACCGGAATCGTCGTCCCGGCGAGTGTCACCATCTGGTGAGTAATGTTCAACGCCATCTCGATGTTTCCTTCTTCTCCGATCTTTCTCTAAACGCGAAACTTGAAGCGCGAAACGTTTCTTCTTCTTCTTATTCTTGGTTTTCGTTTCAGAAGTTCTCACAGAGACGCTGATTCAGTTTTTTCTTTTTTTCTTCTCTCTTTTCTCAAAAAAAATAACGCTTTTTGATATCAAAATTGGATTTGTGGGAAAATATGGAGATCTTCCGAGTACTTATAACAATCCCCATTAGGATGAGACTAAAATAATTTCCGTCAAACCGCAATTCTTGCGCCACGTGTTCTTCACGCTACGTGGCAGCACCGGAGGCGCCTCAAGAGGCGACGGCTACGATTGCTCTATCACACGTGAGAATGGACGGTGGGATGTCGTAGCGCGTGAAGGTTCCAGCTAATTTTGATGCGCTCGATTTTTTTAATTAATAATCATTATATATGTTAAAAAAAGGACGAGGGATGACAAGGCGACACGTAAAGGGAAAGAGAATTGCCACGTATCCTGCTTAAGACATGAACTGGATTGGCCGTTTTTGGGAATGGATTACGAATGGATTGTGTCGTTTTACTCTTTTTCCACTTATATACGGCTGTTTTGACGTCCACGGAAGGTGGAGAAATTTAGTGGGTGTTTGGAGGATCTTAGAGATGATGTTTTGTTATCTGGTTTGTAAATATCCATTTGGGGTGTTTCTGATTTTCAATTAAATTTTTACATATGTTTATAGTATTTTGAAGTTTTAAAAGTTTATAATTTTATTATTTTAAGTCAGAATAATTTTTTTTTTTTGAATTATCTAAAATTTTTTAAAAAATAGAACACGATATATATTATTATTTTTCTAAATATTTTTCAAATTTTTATTCCTTTTCATTTTAAAACATTTTTTTTTTAATCACATGCATAATTATCTGATTCTTGACTTAACTTCAAATAAAATGTCTCTTATTATTCTCCCAATTGCCCTTTTAGGAAAAATCACCCAAACTAGGGAGAGAAGTGGGAGGGAAAAAAATAATCTAAAATTTAGGTGGAAAAAAAGGTGGAGGATTGAGAGCCATTGGTGGGGGAGCACGGACACGTGGCGGAAGATGGAGTAAGTTATGAGTAGGAAGGTGAATGAAGCTACGGTACGTGAGGGGATTGACGCGTTATAGCCAAGCATTTTGGTATTGCGTGTTGGAGGATAAGATGATATGAGTGTGTTTTGGATGGTGGGTCTGGATTTGGGCAGCCGGTGCGGCCCACAAGTTATGATTATTTGATTTTGATCTAGCTGTGTCCACGTGTTACTTTGTATAAATGAGTCGATAGGGAACCCACAAAAAGATCAGACTCTGCGGATTATATGGTCACGAGTCGCATTTACACACGTATTCATGATTTACAAAAAGAATTTTTCCCAAAAAAAAAAAAAAAAACCTAATAACATTTTTTAAGAGATCAATAATAAAATTAAAGTTAAACTTTTAAATATACTAATAAATAATATAATCAAATTTATAATTATATAATATTAAAAAAAAATCTCTCATTCGCCTCCGATTCTCTCTCTCTCTCACCTCTCTCTTTCTTTCTCTTAAATAAAACTTTACATATAAATTTATTGTTAAAAATTAAGTGTAAATCTGTTATTTTTTAAAAATCTAAGGAAATTCAAAGATTTATTAAAAAAATACAAGGATTTTCCCGATGTAACGATTTATCATAAAATATATTATAATTTATCATTATTTAAAAGTACATATAAAATATGCTATATGCTACAATTTTCTGAAAAAATTAAAAAATTAAAAAGAAAAAACTACCCGAACATAGTGCTTTCAAATCTACATCTCACTTTCTCTATTTTCTTTTTTTTTTTAATTCAAATTTTAAAAGTTCATAACTTTTCTTATTTTAAGCTGAAATGAGATGATTTTTTTTTTTTCAAATCACACAACAAAAAGAAGATGAATGAAACAAGATATATATTGCATTTTTCTTGAACATAATTTAAATTTACATTATTTTCTATATTAAGTTTAATTCACATCTTCTGAAGATTCAAACACATATTTACAAGCGAAACTTTAAAACTTCGTCTCCAATTATCACCACCAAAGGCCCCTAACATTCCTTTTCCCCAAGTTCAATTGTATTTTTTTGTTTGAACTACATTTTTTAAGAAATATATGTTGAATTATTATTAAATTATCCTTGTAATCGTTAATATTTTCTATCATGTGATGTGCTTAACAATTTTCTTATCTCATTATTCATAACAATGAATATCGTATGTAAGTTTGAATCAATTATTTTGAGTTCTTTTTTTTTTTCCCCCGTCTTGTTATGATTGATCAAGAGGAAATATCACAATTTTTTGGATTTTTTTTTAAAATCAAAATAAAGGTTCTCTCTTAACAATATTGTACTAATATTTTAGTTGGTAACTGGTAAGCGTTGGTAGACTGACTTTTTCAGTTTCGTAAATACAAGCAAAACTCTAACCAAAAAAACACAAAAAGAAAAGGAATCAGAGCATAACCTTTTTTTTTATTTTTTTTTATTTTTTGGTAAGTAGAACATTATTTATATCTTGCAAGATACTTTGGTATACTATTTTTATGACTTGGACTTGTGTGTTCTTTTAACAGTGACCGAATCTACCATAAAATGAAGTGAAACGATCGAATCTATCAGTAAATAGAAACACACACTTACAACAATGCGACTGATCCCAAAATACAAGATGATTCTCTGCTCAAGGACCGGATCTACAGTAAAATAAAGTGAAACTCAAAGGAAAAAAACATCTTTCAAATTACGAAAACTGAAAACTTAAGCTCTAAGGCTATCCACAACACCAAGTGAAACTCAAAAGGAAAAAAACATCTTTCAAATTATGACAACTGAAAACTTAAGCTCTAAGGCTATCCACAACACCGTAAAGAAATAAATCAGCGTACAATGAAGATAGCAATGGGATCTTGTCCATTAAGTTTACAAAACAGACAAACTAAACACACACAAAAACAAAAACAAAAAAACAAAAAAAAATGATAAACTCAAAGCACTGCTGTAAAAAAAGCTTTCGGCAAAGGGATAGTCAACGAAAGAACTGTTGGGAAAAGCAACCAACTACGAAAGGCACGTTGGATAATCAAAGAAACACCGCCAAAGTGATTGTATGCATAACCTAATGGTAATATCACATTTAATTTTATCTAAAAATATAGAGTTTGAATTCTCTTATTCCTAAGTTAAAAAAAAAAAAAAAAAAAAAAAGCCGTCAAGCAACAACATGGGAACCACGTACCACCACTATCTTCCTTTAAAGATGACACAACCACCGCCAAAGGAACCCGACTAGCACGGAACGAAACCAAGAGGAGCTCACCCACCAGACTATAAGAAAAATTATACACTAATGACTGAAATAGAAAGTTTTTTTTTTTTTAATAAAATGTGTCAAATGTTACGAACAAAAAACTAGAAAAATGACTCGAAACTTAATTATTAAAATGAAAAGAACACTTGTATATATATTTTTTGGTGAATGAACACTTGTATATATTGCTTGATAGCTCATATGTTGTTTGTTAAGTACAAATAGAAATAATCCTCTTAATATTCAACGGATACTAGAATCAACTCCAATAAAACTAACGTTCGTATTTATTGGACATCAAAGTAATACAACGTTGTTGACCAACGTTTAATAATAACAGCCAAGAGTTAAAAACCCAACAGCTCACATTTGATTTAATTTAATAATGAGCTTTTCATTTTAGAAGAAAAACGTTCGACAATAAAAAGTCCTATAACTTTATTGACATTAAAAAATCCTATACCACTAGAGATTTAAAACCAACAGCTCATGCATTTGATTAATAGAAAATGATAACTTTTCATGAAATTTGATTAAAAAATATTTTCAGAAAATATATTTGTAGATAAAAATAATACGATCACTTTCATGAAATTTAATTAAAAAAATTTCAGAAAAAATAAATTTGAACTGCTAAGAAATATAATTGAGGAAATTGTAGAAATAGTTCATTTAGTGCACATGTTTAAGATTTTTACCTTATGGCTTGAATTTTTATCTTAAACCCACTTTTTATTTAATATTATAAGAGGGTAAAAATTTAAATCATGGGACAATATTCCATATATGTGTTCTTTTTGAGGCATTCCTAAAAAAATCCCAATATATTTCTAACACAAACTATGGATACTCCAAAAAACAAAGCCCAAATATTCGGCCCTCGATCTCCAACTCAAGTTCATCCATCTCAAAGATCCACCACACCACACTCTACCATCGTTACTGAGGGCTCGTTTGGTGGAGTTTTTATTTTTGTTTTTGGTTAATAGAACAATATAATAAAAAACTGTGACTTTTAATAAGTGTTTGTGAACCATATTTTTAAAGAAATTTTTGAAGTCAAAATGATTTGAAAGTTTTTTAATAAGTAATAAAAATATTAAATAAAATATATAATATTTAAGTTATACTTTGATACAACGTTTTAAATTCTATTATAAAATAGCTTTTTTCTGATGCTATTTTTTTTACTTTGATAGAAAATTATTTGAGAGACTATAAACACTTCTAACAAATTAGTTAAACACTTCCAAGTAAAAGTAGTTTTTAGATATAAAAAGTCACCAACAGAATATAAAAGAGGCTTCTAGTTAGTTCTATTAAAGAGGTCCAAAGAAGCCCACAACGAGATGAGCCAAGAGACCAAGTTTGAAGACAAGGAGCCTGCTGACGTGTCCAAAAGTAGTCCACGTGCTCCGACCCATATTTTCCCTTTTACAGTAAACTAATTGAAAAAAAAAAACACATTTTAAAAACATTTGAAATAGATAACAATAAATAACAAATTTATTAATTAAATCATTAATTATTGATATTTAACTAATTAATTTGTATTATTCAATTTTAAATATTTTAAAATAATCTGATTTCTTTAATTCATAAAAAAGCTATTTAAAGTCTTTTTTAAAAATGCGATTTTATTTATTAAGAAAAAAAAAAAATGGCCTTCCATCGGAATTCTCTTGTCGGCTTGGAATACCTGGCTTTGCTCTAAACCGTTCGATTTTCCGAATATAATATAAGCCTTGAAACTAGCAAGAAAAAACATACAAAATTGATAAAAAGCAGGCATTTTGTTTGCTTCGTTTATTTGTCCTTGTGTTTTTCATTCTTCGAGATATTTCCAATATCAGCTATTTTCCTTGGAGACACAAACAAGCTCAAAGAAATGACTAGTGTTTTTTTTTTTTTTTTTGGTGCAATTTATGAATGTTCTTGTAGATTCTCTCTCACAAAGCTCTATGGACTTTTCCTTTCAAAGACAGATTCATCTATTCACCAAACAAATTGCGCACTCTAATGTTTTAGGTAATGCCACATTTATATATATATATATAGGTAATTTAGTTAGTAACTTCTACAAATCAAGTTTAATTTCCCTAATAAATCAAGTGCTCTCTAGTGCTTAACTATCTCAATTTGATTCATTTTATTTCCTTGCTTTATTGTTTTCTTTTTCCTTTTCTTAAAATATTTTTAAGTCTGAGGAATGACGATCAATCGTAATTATCTTTAGACCCGTAATAAAATCTGTAATAAATTATTAAGTCAAGAGACAAAACACATAATTTCAACTCCACTTTACCAAATATCAATGAATATCGAATCTATAACCTGAAAATAACTTCAAACACTTTCCATAAATTTGAATGTATCTATTGTATCACACAAAACTTAGGATCTCTTATTTCCTAAACCACTTGAATTATTTCTTAATTAATTATGTATTTTTATTAGAGATGTCAAACGTGTCAGTCCGATTTGACCCAATCCATTTATTTTGAGCCTATTAGTGCTTTGTGTCGTGCTCATACCGGCCCATTTAATAAATGTGCCGTGTTCCATGCCCAGTTTCAATTTATAATATCAAGCATGACCCACGGCCTATTTATAAACGTATCGTGCTCTTAGTGTGCTTGTGTATTAACCGTGCCCAATATTAAAAATTTTAAATAAAGAAGAAAATTAAGTCTTGAATATGATATAAAACTTTGATTTTTAACAAAAACAAAACATATTATTAAAAATAAATTATAATATTGAAAACTTTATCAAGTAGAAATTCAAAGGAGATAAAATCTTTATGTAAAAATTATTCAAATATCATAAAGAGTGACATTGTCGTGCAATTATCGTGCCCGTACTCGTGCCATATCCTTAAGGTGCTTTGTGCCAAAAATTTAGATCAACCACAATTCATTTAATTAAACGTGCCAGACTGGACTCATTAAACAATCATATCGTGTCGTTTCGTATTCATTTTTTAACGTGCCGTACTATATCAACCCACTAAATCTGTTTATTTTGACATCTCTAATTTTTATGACTACTATGAAGATGTCTCTGACGCAACTCTCCCGGCAAGAACCACTTTTTCCATTGCAACAAACGCGAGAAGCTTATGAAAATGATATTTTGGGTTCCTGAATTTTGTGTTTAAATAAAAGAACTCCCACTTTATATTAATGGTAGATACTTGACAAGTGGTTTCTAGATCATTGCATTAACAAGGCAGCTTCTTCTGACCATTACCGCGTGACACTAACAATTATGACCCCACAAGCCCACCTTGTGTTTTGGCATAACATAAGCTGCAGAAATATTTTTTTCATTAATAAAATATTTGTTTCACTTTCTACGTGACAAATGGCTAAGAGATGATTCTCAGATATTCTGAGCCGTACAAAGGTTTTAAAAAAAAATGCAAAAATAGAAAAGGTTGGATTGCTGTAGAATATGCTGTACAGAGAAACCAACATAGCACATGTGTAGATACAGAATATTAGGAAAATGCAAAACATAAAGTAACAATACACACACACACACACACAGAGAATAGGAGCATCTCACTAATAATATTCTAAGATATTCTGTGTCCTTTTTTTTTTTTCCCTCTCTTTTTTATGAAAAGAAACAGTTTGGAAAGTCATTTTTCGGGAAGAAAAAAAAAAAAAAAAAGAATAACACGCGTGTGGTATGTCTTTATTCTTCACCCCCCCCCCCCCCCCCCCCCCACCCCCTCTTTTTTCGTTATCATATATATATATATATATAAATATATATATTAGCTTGTTTTTTGATTTCTTTTTTATTCATTGTAAATAATAAATTTTAAAAATTTCAGAAAAATAATTATAAACAAAAAATTATCAGATAAATGAATTATTTATATCTTGTAAATATAATATGTTATTTACTTAATAAATTTTTTATTTACTTAATAAATTTTCTATTACTTTCAAATAATTTTTTTATTTACCTAATAACCTTGCTATTAATTTCAAGTACTTTAAAACCTTATTATTTACGTCAATTGTTTTTTTGTCAAAAAATGCTATTTATCATAAGTACCCTTTATTTAACGTAATAACACGGGGAAAAAGTTTAAAAAAATTAACAAGAGGAAAAATATGACTAAATATTACATTAATCTTAACGTAATGTATTATTAGTAGTAATATGTATTATTAGCTTGCGTTTGATATACCGATTTTAAATGGAATTTTTAGGTTGAAGTTAGTTGACTTTTTAAAAATTAGTTATAATTTTTGTTCATTCTCGAAAAAAGATAAAATTTGAAACGAAAAATTTATATCCGAACCTGAGAGCCAAATAAACACTTATGGCTAGTTTTTAAAAATCTACCAACTCGAATATTAAAATTTCATTTTAAATTTCGTTCCAAACGTGGCGTTGACCAAATTTGAATGAGTCGCCTTAAAACTGTTCAACTATTCTTATTTAATGGGCTAAGCCCAACGTTTGGGGCACTGGCTTTGACTATGAGGTCGAGATATGAGGTCCGTGGTAGTCAAACACATCCATTTGGAGTAATTATTAACTTAATTAGATGCGGACCATACATTCTTTTTCCAAGATACGCCGATAATACTTGATTAATATATTAAACGACGATGTTTGGTGTGTGGTGACATAAATGAAAACTGAATTCATCAGCTTGCAATAAAATTGGGTTAGGTTATTTTTTTAATTTTATTGACGAGTCTTGAGATTTCTAATGTGACGAGAAATGGAGTAAGATGACATTACTAGTATCTTTTTATCTTTATTTTTTAAAATTTTATTTTAAAAGGTGATTACATGCAGGACAAGAAAAACAACCCTGATTATACAATAATCCCACTCTCCCTAACCTTGATAGTTTGCACAGTCCTTATACAAACCGATAAATCCGCCTTTAAAATTAGATAAAACAAATGTTGTAAAGTGTGAAAGTCAAATAAAACTGATTATTGCCCGTAAACTTTCCTCTTCTCTCTCTCTTCTCTTCTTTCTCTAACACGTGAGAGTTAGGGTTTTTTAATCGTTTTCTTCTCTTGGAGCAAGATTCCAGTGGCAGCCTTTAGACTCTTCTCAAGTTTCCCTGTCCTAGGGATGGATGAGAGAATCATATGGTGAGAGTTTTAAAAGATACGAGTCCGTTGGAGGAGGATCGGCGTTACGGGAAGGAGCAAGATAGAGAGGTCCTGCAACAGATCAACTTTGATAACCAAGTTTCTCTCAACGACGTGGATCTTGTTTTCGGCAAGGGCTCTTTCTGTGTGATTTTATTTTTTTGTTTTTTGGTTTGTAGTTTTGTGTGTAATAATAGCAATATTACCGTCTTTTATCTTGGTATTGTGTTTCAGTTTGTTAATTCTAATAATAGAGGTGGTCTTCCCACCTTTCATGTTAATTGTTTGTTCGTCAGATCTGAGTCTTGGCGTTGTTTTAGTCCCACTAGAATTGCTCCTATGCAGAATTAGTGGTGTCCTTAGTGCTACTGAGTATTGGCCTTTGATCGATCGGGATATTTCATCGATTATCGGGGTTTTGTTAAAAAGAGCCTTACATGTACTCGATTTCAGTGTGCCAAGGCATGTACCCGTTATCGGGCCTCAAACATACGTATTTCCCTTTGATCGTCATTAAAATTTACTGATGGATCTATTCTTATTAAAAGATTTTGTCTCATGTAATACGGGGTCATTTGCTATGCATGTTTTGTGTATTTTTATCTCTTTATTAAATTTAATGAATTTCCCATTTAAAAATAATAATAATAAAACTGATTATCCTTCTTGAAAGTTTCACTTGGTTCTGTACCTCAAGTCTCTAGTTATCCGTTTTTTTTTTTTTTTTTTGATAAGGATGACTAATTCAAACTTGAGATACTTTCTCACTTCAAATTCAAGTAAGTAAATTAGTGTAAATTGCTAGGTTGGTCTTTGAACTTTTCACTTTGTGCAACTTTGATCCCTTAATTTTTTTCGTAACTAGAATGCTCCTAAACTTTTAAAATATTGTTACAATAGTCCTTTATGTTAATTTTTGGACGGAATATGTTAGTTTGCATTACTTTTTAACCAAATTTCTAACAAATTACGTTTCAAAATTAACAAAAATGAATATTGAAGCAACATTTAAATAGTTTAGGGGCATTCCCTTTCGTAGTTGGAATGATCATATAAACTATTAAAAATCTTGCTACAATTGTTTTTTTCATTAATTTTTTTACAGAATCCGATGTTAGCATTACTTTTTGACCAATTACTAATAGATTTCGTTCAAAAATTAACGAAAAATGACTATTGTAACAATATTTAAAAAGTTTAGGGGTATTTCAGTAATAAAAAAAGGTTGAATTGCGGTGTGTACCAGTTATGGCTTGAATTTTTATCTTAAAACCACTTTTTATTTAACATTATAAAAGGGTAAAAATTCAAAACATGGGACAATATTCCAGATATGTGTTCTTTTTGAGGCATTTTAAAAAAAATCCCAAAATATTTCTAACACAAACTATGGATACTCTAGAAAACAAAGCCCAAGCGTTAGGCCTTCGATCTCCAACTCAAGTTCGATCCATCTCAAAGATCTACCACGTCACACTCTACCACCACTACTGAGGGCTCGTTTAGTGGAGTTTTTTATTTTTGTTTTTAGTCAATAGAACAAGATAATCAAAAACTGTGTCTTTTCGGTAAGTGCTTGGGAACCACATTTTTAAATGAGCTTTTGAAGTCAAAATGATCTGAAAGTATAACGTCTAAGTTAAGTTTTAATACAACGTTTAAAGTCTACTTAAAAGAGCTTTTTTCGGATGCTATTTATTTTTATTTGACAGGAAACTCTTTTGGAGACCATTAATACTTCTAACAAATCATTTAAATACTTCCAGAAAGTAATTTTTAGATTCAAAAAATCAAAATCAAAAACAAAATCTAAAAACTACTTCTACTAAGTTCTGTTAAACATGTTCTAAGAAGCCCACAACAAGATGAGCCAAGAGACCAAGTTTCAGGACAAGGAGCCTGCTGACGTGTCCAAAAGTAGTCCAAGGTGCTCCGACCCATATTTTCCCTTTTACAGTAAGTAATTGAAAAAAAAAAAGATTTTAAAAACATTTCAAATAGATAACAATAAAAAATAAATTTATTAAGTAAATGATTTATTATTGATATTTAACTAATAAATTTGTAGTATTCTATTTTAAATATTTTAAAATAATCTGATTTCTTTAATTCATAAAAAAGCTATTTAAAGTCTTTTAAAAAATGCGATTTTATTTATTAAGGAAAAAAAAAAAAAAGAATCCCTCTATCGGAATTGCCTTGTCGGCTTGTAATGCCTGGCTTTGTTCTAAACCGATTGATTTTCCGAATATAATATAAACCTTGAAACTAGCAAGAAAAAACATACAAAATTGATAAAAAGGCATTTTGTTTGCTTTGTTTATGTGTCCTTGTGTTCATCATTCGTCGTGATGTTTCCAATATCAGCTATTTTCCTTGGAGACACAAACAAGCTTAAAGAAATGACTAGTTTTTTTTTTTTTTTTTTTTTTTTTTGGTGCAATTTATGAATGTTCTTGTAGATTCTCTCTCACAAAGCTCTATGGACTTTTCCTTTCAAAGACAGATTCATCTATCCACCAAAAAATTGCGCACTCTAATGTTTTAGGTAATGCCACATTTATATATATATATATATATATATATATATTTTAGGTAATTTAGTTAGTGACTTCTATAAATCAAGTCCAATTTCCCTAATAAATCAAGTGCTCTCTAGTGCTTAACTATCTCAATTTGATTCATTTTATTTCCTTGCTTTATTGTTTTTTTTTTCTTTTTTTTTTTTTTCCTTTTCTTAAATTATTTTTAAGTGTGAAGAATGACGATCAATTGTAATTATCTTTAGACTCATAATAACATTGGTAATAATTTATTAAGTCAAGAGATGAAACATGTAATTTCAGCTCTACTTTACCAAATAGTAATGAATATTGAATCTATAGCCTGAAAATAACTTCAAACGCTTTTCATAAATTCAAATATATCTATCAAATCACGCAAAACTTAAGATCTCTTATTTCCTTAACCACTAGAATTATTTCTTAGTTAATTATGTATTTTTATTAGAGATGTCAAACGTGTCGGCCTGATCTAGCCCAATCCGTTTATTTTGAGTCTATTAGTGCTTCGTATCGTGTCAATGCCGACCCATTTAATAAATGTGCCACGTTCTGTGCCCATTTTCAATTTATAATATCAAGCACGGCACACAGTCCATTTATAAACGTATCGTACACGTGTCTTAATCGTGCCCAACGTTAAAAATTTTAAATAAAGAAGAAAATTAAGTTTTGAATATTATAGAAAACTTTGATTTTTAACAAAAACAAAATATATTATTAAAAACAAACTATTATATTGATAACTTTATCAAGTAGAAATTCAAAGGAGATAAAATCTTTATGTGAAAATTACTGAAATATCATAAAGAGTGACATTGTCGTGCAATTATCATACCCATGCTGTGTCAAAAAAATTACATCAAACAAGATCTGTTTAATTAAACATATCAAGCTGGGCTCATTAAACAATCATGTCATATCGTGTCGTGCCGTATTCATTTTTTAGCGTATCATATTATATTAACCCACTAAGTCCGTTGATTTTGACATCTCTAATTTTTATGACTACTATGAAGATGTCTCTAATGCTACTCTTCGTGCAAGAACCACTTTTTCCATTGCAACAAACGCGAGAAGCTTCTGAAAATGATATTTTGGGTTCCTGAATTTTGTGTTTAAATAAAAGAACTCCCACTTTATATATGTGGTAGATATTTGACAAGTGGTTTCTAGTACATGAATATCATTGCATTAACAAGGTTTAGCTTCTTCTGACCATTACCGCGTGACACTGACAATTATGACCCCACCTTATGTTTTGGCATAACATAAGCTGCAGAAATCTTTTCATTATTAATAAAATATTTGTTTCACTTTCTATGTGACAAATGGTAAAGAGATGATTCTCAGATATTATGAGCCATAAAAAGGTCTAAAAAAACTGCAAAAATAGAAAAGGTTGGATTGCTGTAGAATATGCTGTAGAGAGAAACCAACATAGCACATGTGTAGATACAGAATATTAGGAAAATGAAAAACATAAAGTAACAATATATATATATATATACACACACACACACACAGAGAATAGGAGCATCTTACTAATAATATTCTAAGATATTCTCTGTCCTTTTTTTCTCCCCCCTCTCTTTTTTATGAAAGGAAACAATTAGGAAAGTCATTTTTCAGGGGAAAAAAAAAAAAAAAAAAAAGAATAACACGCGTGTGGTGTGTCTTTTTTCTTCCCCCCCTCCCCTCTTTTTGTTATCTTATATATATTAGCTTGTTTTCTGATTCCTTTTTTATTAATTGTAAATAATATATTTTTAAAATTTTAGAATAAATAATAATAAAGAAAAAATTTATCAGGTAAATGAATTACTTATGTCTTGTAAATGTAATATGTTATTTACTTAACAAATTTTCTATTTACCTAATAAATTTACTATTAATTTCAAATACTTTAAAACCTTATTATTTACGTCAATTGTTTTTGTAAAAAATGCTATTTATCGTAAGTACCCTTTATTTAACGTAATAACACGGGGAAAAAGTTTTAAAAAAATTAACATGAGGAAAAATATGACTAATTATTACATTAATCTTAATGTAATGTATTATTAGTAGTAATATGTATTATTTGCTTGCGTTTGATTCACCGGTTTGAAATATAATTTTTTGGTTAAAGTTTGTTGATTTTTTAAAAATTAGTTATAATTTTTGTTGATTTTCAAAAAAAAGACAAAATTTAAAACGAAAAATTTAGATCCAAACCTGAGAGCCAAATGAACACTTATAGCTAGTTTTTAAAAATCTACCAACTCGAATATTAAAATTTCATTTTAATTTTTTGTTCCAAACGTGGCGTTGACCAAATTTGAATGAGTCACCTTAAAACTGTACAACTATTATTTTTAAATGGGCTAAGCCCAACGTTTGGGGCACTGGCTTTGACTATGAGGTCGAGATATGAGGTAGATGGTGGTCAAACACATCCATTTGAAGTAATTATGAACTTAATTAGACGCGGACCATACATTCTTTTTCCAAGATACGCCGATAATACTTGATTAATATATTATATGACGATGTTTGGTGTGTGGTGACATAAATGAAAACTGAATTCATCAGCTCGCAATAAAATTGACGAGTCTTGAGATTTCTAGTGTGACGAGAAATGGAGTAAGATGGCATTACTAGTACCTTTTTATCTTTATTTTTTAAATTTTTATTTTAAAAGGTGATTACATGCAGGACAAGAAAAACAACCTTGATTATACAATTATCCCACTCTCCCTAACTTTGATAGTTTGCACAATCCTTATACAAACCGATAAATCCGCCTTTAAAATTAGATAAAACAAATGTTGTAAAGTGTGAAAGTTAAATAAAACTGATTATTGCCTGTAAACTTTCCTCTTCTCTCTTTCTTCTCTTCTTTCTCTAACACGTGAGAGTTAGGGTTTTTCAATCGTTTTATTCTCTTGGAGCAAGATTTCAGTGGCAGCCTTTGGATTGTCTCAGGTTTCCCTGCCCTAGGGATGGATGAGAGAATTATATGGTGAGAGTTTTGAAAGAGACGAGCCCGTTGGAGAAGGATCGGCGTTGCGGGAAGGAGCAAGATAGAGAGGTCCTGCAACAGATCAACTTCGATAACCAAGTTTCTCTCAATGACGTGGATCTTGTTTTCGGCAAGAGCTCTTTCTATGTGATTAATTTTTTTGTTTTTTGGTTTGTAGTTTTGTGTGTAATAATAGCAATGTCTTTGCCCTCTTTTTATCTTGATATTGTGTTTCAGTTTGTTAATTCTAATAATGGAGGTGGTCTTACCACCTTTCGCGTTAATTGTTTGTTCGTCAGATCTGAGTCTTGGTGTTGTTTTAATCCCACTAGAATTACTTCTATGCGGAATTAGTGGTGTCCTTAGTGCTACTGAGTCTTGGCCCTTGATTGATCGGGATATTTCATCGATTATCGGGGTTTTGTTAAAAGAGTCTTACATGTGCTCAATTTCAGTATGTCGAGGCATGTACCTGTTATCGGGCCTCAAACATACGTATTTTCCTTTGAGCGTCATTAAAATTTACTAGTGGATCCATTCTTATTGAAAGATTTTATCTTATGTAATACGGGGTTATTTTGTATGTTCTGTGTATTTTTATCTCTTTATTAAATTTAATAAAATTCCCATTTAAAAATAATAATAATAAAACTGATTATCCTTCTTGAAATTTCACTTGGTTTTGTACCTCAAGTCTCTAGTTATCCGTTTATTTTTTTTTAAATAAGGATGACTAATTCAAACTTGAGATACTTTCTCATTTCAAATTCAAGTAAGTAAGTGGTATTTTAGTAATAAAAAAAATTCAGGGACCAAAGAAACACAATGTTAAGAGCTTGGGGACTAACTTAACAATTTACCCTAATATTTTTATGGATATTAAAATAAATAAACAACATTTTTATGAAATTATTTAAGTAAATAGTATATTAATAAGTAAATATATTATTTTTTCTAGCGTAATATGTTATTTATTTCAACAGTTTAATAAATATGTTATTTATCATAATTTTCAATGAATATTATTATTATTATTATATATTTTATATAATAAGGTTTGAATTTAAAATAGAGATTGCCTTTTGAAATTTCCGAATACCTAGGACCTTCTAAAATCTTCAATTAGATCAAGAAATTGTAATGTCCACCCCGTTACTAGCTCTGCATCAACGTTCTTTTTTTTTTTTTTTTAAAGTAGCTTGGTTGTCATCTACCCACCACATGGATGATCCACTACACTCAGAGGGTCCATTATAAAACATCTCTAATGTATTAGGTCAATTGTTACAATTTTCAGGGAGATGGATAGTATCCTAACGATTTAGCTCATGCATCATCCTTTCTGTGTCCTTCAAATAATATAATGATACGTATCTAATCAATATAATTTTTTAATTGATGTGATATAATATTTCAACTAAAATAATTATTTTTTAATTGATGTATCATGTTGCTATAGTTAATTTATATATATATGGGTAAATTACTCATTTACTTCCTAAACTTTTAACCTTGCATAATTTTAGTCTCTGAACTTTTTTTCGTAGTTGGAATGATTATAAACTTTTAAAATGTTGTTACAATAGTTTCTTCCGTCAATATTTAGACAGAATATGTTCATAATTTAGTTAAAAAGTAGTGTTAACTACGGATTCTGTCAAAAAAACTAACAAAAATGATTATTGTAGCAATGATTTTAATAATTTATGATCATTCCAGTTATGAAAAAAAAACAGGGAATGTCCCTAAATTATTAAAATGTTACTACTATAGTCATTAATGTTCATTTTTAAGCAGAAGACGTTAGTAATTTGATCAAAAATGATGCTAACTAACGAATTTTGTCAAAAAATTAATATAAATGACTATTGTTACAATATTTTAAAATTTTAGGGACACTTTAACTATAAAAAAAATTTAAAAATTAAAATACATAAAGTTAAAAATTCAGAAGCCAACCTAGTAATTTATCCTATATATAATATGAATAGATGGACTCAAGAATCGAATATATATCCTGGACCATTAATCACTTCCAAAGTTAAAAGGTCCTGTGACCACCAACACACATACATGCTTCTCAAGACAAACATGCACCAAGTTGGGATTCCTTAAGAATTTCAGATGGTGGCCCAAATTCGGGCCCATTTTGCGGCACGTGACTGACACGCTCCACCACCAAAAATCATCTCGCTGAAGCTTCCACCAACGCTCCTCAAACCTTAGAGGGCATTCTCGTCATTCCACTTCGTCCTCACCACTACAACGAAGAAACCCAGAAAATGAATTTCATCTCTGTTTTAACCTGCATAGTATAAAAACAAAAATTCCCAAGCTATAAAAATGCCAATTTGCAAACATTTCTATCGAAGCTGAACCAGAACTTTCTCTCTCCTCTCTTTCTCTCTCTTAGGTTTTCCCTTCGCATTTCCGATTTTTTCGTTGAGATCTTGCTTCGTATAGCTCTGAAAATCCTTTAAATTATCGAAAACGGAATTTTTTATATCGGTTTTTGTTCTTCTTGTTTGATCAGTTTTGACGGCAATTTTGTTGTTTGTATCAATCTGAATTTTCCGGGAAAGTTTCGCTATTTTCCGCTAGTTTTTTCGGTTTTAAAAGATAGGATGCGGAGAAACTTAGGAGCATGAGGTTTTCCCGAGAAAATTATGATGGGAGCTCCGTTGTGGGCCGACGAGGCAAATGCTCCTTCCACCTCCACTTCGCGCATTCCTCCGCCTAATTCTCCGGGAGGGCACAGGTAATTTGAATTTTTGATGTATATATTAATTTATTTTTGGTTTCTGTTTTTAATTTGGTTTGAATTTTCGGATTTTGTATATAAAGGATCTGAATTTCGATTGGATTCGTTGAATATTTCTGAGTTTGAGGCGATTTCGGAAGTTTTGATATGGTTTTGATGAGTTCATTAGGATTTGATTTCAGAAATGGAGACTTTTTACCAACCTAGTGAATCAATTTATTAGTTACTATTTCGGAATTGATTTTCTTGCGTTTGGGAGCTGAAAGTGCTATTGATCTTAATTGTCTGCTACTCCGAAGTTTAGAAATTTTGCTTGAGAAATTGTTGGATTGTTTTCTTTTCCTTTCTTATTGAGAGCATTAGAATTTAGAATCCACATACTTGTGAGATTTGGCCGTAGGAATGCTTGAGAATTGAACTGGCCAAGTCTGTTATTGGTATTGATGAAGTTGCCATGTTTTGGTTCACGTATTGCTTTTCCTTTATCTGATGTTGCTGTCAGAGTTGGCAATGTATTTCAACTGTTAGCTCGGAGAGAGGTTTCTCCTCAAACAACTCATTTATCAAAGAGGTTATGGGGAGAAACTTCTAAGTGCCACCTTGATTCCGTGGGGCCAAGGTGTGAAGCTGCCAGGAATGCTAGACATGGTCTCGTCTCATGGTAATTCCTTGCTCTTTTCTTCATTTTTACTTCTATGCGACGGAGTGGAATTTTGCTGGCTGATTTGTTTTATTGTATTTGAGGTTTGAGCTTTATATTGGTTGTTGGGAGCTTGGATTATAATCCCCTTATTATCTAGCATTCTTGCTGAGACATAATGCCCAAAAATGTTGATTGTTTTCAGGGTGGAGGCAGAGTCGTTAAGGCATCTGTTTGCCAAATATTGTCCACTTTTACCTCCTCCGAGGTCAACTATAGCCGCAGCCTTCAGCCCTGATGGGAAGACGCTTGCCTCTACGCAGTAAGTTTTTGGGACTTGTATATATTTTGGGAATACGATTGATAAAGCTGAATGGTGTTTTTAGATGTGCTTCATTCTTAAATTCTGATTTCTCTCTCCAATTGTAGCGGGGATCATACGGTAAAGATTATCGACTGCCGAACTGGGAGCTGCTTGAAGGTTCTGAGTGGTCATCGCAGGACACCTTGGGTGGTATGCCTGAGAACTTCACCTATCATACAATTATTTGTTTTTTAACTCTTCAGCCTATTTCAAGTTTTATAAGTATAGTTTTCTAAGCAGATATATTGTATTGATCAACCTTTTTTCATGATGATTCTCTAACGAAAGGGGAAAATTACTATTAGAATTATCATAATTGTATTTCTACAATACAAAAGGTGTTGGAGCCCTTACTGTCGCTTGTACAAGTTTCACCATGCCATCTACTTTGACAAACCCGAATCCGCGTATACCCGCTAGAGCAAAACTATGTTTGTGTATGCTTCCATGTATGTGGGGTGTGTTTGCAATATGCTTGTGGCTGGACGGTTAAAATGATTTAAATGGAGTTAATTTGTTGATTCACAGAGATAACCAGTTGTTTTGAAGTCCTCAACTTGTAATGTTGCACATATATATTATGTATACTTGTGTAAGCCATTTTAAAATGGACGAAGTTGAGTCATATTTGCACTACTTCACTAATTCAGTGGTTCTCAAGCTTATGGATTAATACTTCTGCTGAATTCTGCCCTTGTAGGTTAGGTTCCATCCGCTGTTTCCAGACCTACTTGCTAGTGGAAGTTTGGATCATGAAGTTCGTTTGTGGGATGCAAAAACTGCGGAGTGTATAGGATCACGTGATTTCTGTAATAAATTTTGCAGTTTGCCTTTCACAATACTTTTTTGCAACGAAAAAATGACAAGCTTAACTTTATCTAGTAATTATGATTGATAGATGTTAGTTTTTTCTCTCATGCAGACCGCCCTATTGCTTCCATAGCTTTTCATGCCCATGGGGATCTTCTTGCAGTAGCATCAGGTCACAAGGTGAGGAATTTCATTCAGAAACTTCATATGAGAACCGGTTTATATCAATTTTTGGTGACCCTGACCTTGAAAACGTCCTATTAGCTCTACATATGGCACTACAATAGAAGAGGGGAGACATTTTCGCCAGCCATAGTACTAAGGACACGGCGTTCACTTCGGGCTGTCCATTTCCATCCACATGCTGCTCCCTTCCTCTTAACAGCTGAGGTTGTGTTTTTTCCCCTATTAAATCACATTATGATTGATGTCGATTGTACTCTAATTAATTTTTTTTTACTTTTTTTTGGTAGGTCAATGACCTTGATTCATCAGATTCGTCGATGACACTTGCAACTTCTCCAGGCTATTTGCGCTATCCTCCTCCAACTGTATATTTAGCAGATGGTCATCATACTGACCGTTCTACTTTGACGGATGGAGTGCCTCTTGCATCATTACCATTTGTGATATGGCCATCATTTACTAGAGATAATGGGAGAGTATCTATGCAACGTACTGAATCTGATGTTGGTTCAAGCAGCGTCCAGCAGAGACTTGATCCTTCTGCTTCAGTGCGACTTTTAACATATTCAACTCCATCAGGACGGTATGAACTCTTGCTGTCCCCTATTGAACCTAATGGTTCTTCCCCTGTACCAGAAGAAACAGGAGCTACTCCTTTCTCAAGTGAAATGGAAGCCGAACTTTCTCAATCTGCAATTGATACTTTAGAACCTATGGAAGTGCAGCCTGAAGGGAGAACAAATCCTGTTTTCCCTTTTGGTGACCCGACATATTGGGAGCTACCTTTCTTGCAAGGGTGGTTAATGGGTCAGACCCAAGCTGTTCAACGTAATATGCAGCCCCTTAATACTGATGCTCATGAAAATTCTTCTGCACGTGGTGAGATAGGATCTACTCCAATCATGTCCTCGGTAATTCCAACCGGTCTTAGCCAATCGAGGGTTACTGGACGATCCAGTTTGAGACATCGTTCTTCACGCCCTCGTGCATTATCTGTTACTGGTTCTAATGATGGTGCTAATTTAAATATTAGCGATGAAGGTCATGCTCAACCTGTTGTTAGTAGGATACAATCAGAACTTGCCACATCACTCGCTGCAGCAGCAGCTGCAGAGTTACCATGCACAGTGAAGCTTAGAATATGGCCTCATGATGTGAAAAATCCATGTGCTCCGCTTGATGCAGAAAGATGTCGTTTAACCATTCCACATGCTGTCCTTTGTAGGTATGTTCCCTTTGTCGATCTCACAACACTCTTTGTTAACCTTAGCTGGTTCCTAGACCATAAAACATCATATTCCCAATTTCCCACATAAGATTACAAAAGGTTGGCATCTGTTTTAAATTTTTTTGCCTTGGGATAGTTGGGGCCTGGATTCAATTCTTCTTTGTATTCATGTTTGTATCAAGAAGGTTTTTATTTGCAAACCAAGCCTGAGTTTAGATCCATCGAGCTTGTGAGCTTGCGACCTTTTAAGTCTCTATCCATTGAGCTTGCGAGCTTGTGAGCTTTACCGGAGCAAAATTTTTTCAGCGTCTTTACTTGAGGTGTATTGTTGCAGTGAAATGGGTGCCCATTTTTCACCCTGTGGAAGATTTTTAGCAGCCTGTGTTGCATGTGTGCTTCCCCATTTGGAAGCCGAGCCTGGATTGCAGAGCCAGGTCAACCATGATGTCATAGGGATGGCAACTTCCCCAACTCGTCACCCACTTTCAGCACATCAGGTCGTCTATGAGCTTCGGATATATTCTCTTGAGGAGGCAACGTAAATCTTAAAATCTCTAGTCTTTGTGTTTGATTGGTTCCCTATTTTAACTTTTCAAGATACTTTTTCCTTACTCTAATAGTCTCTGACCTTCTTTTTTGTTTTTCTAGTTTTGGCTTGGTGCTTGCATCACGGGCTATAAGAGCTGCGCACTGTTTAACATCTATTCAAGTAAGTATCTTCTTCCTTTTTTTTTTGTTTTGTTTTGTTTTTTTTTTTGTTTGGGGGGGGGGGGGGGGGGGGGGGGGGGGGGGGTGTGTGGGGTTGAAAGAACCATTCAAATGAGTTGCTTCAGATTTACCCTGGATAAATTGTCACGAGAATTCTCTTTAATGACTCAAGTAAAGATCATATTATCTCTTTCTGATTTCAACTGTCTTAATTTTATGAAATATTTGCAACCTAAAAAGTGAATGAAGTTACAAAAGAAATTGAAATTGCTTTCAAAAGTGAGACATGTGGTGCTGTTAGCATCTGGAGGGATATCCTGATCCTAAAAGATTAGGGATCAAAAGTTAAGTCACTTTGTGATTTGGACATAAAGTTTTTAATATTGTAATCATGATGTCCTTGATATGCTAATATATAATTATGCCTAAAAATATCACATAAACACACAATGTTATTTATCAGAGTCTGTATGGTTCATTCATCATTGATAAGTATGCCAAGTGCGTAAACTAAAGCTTTCTCCACCTGGTTTATTCAGTCTTTTGTTTATTGGCTGTAGATAATCTTGTTTACAGCTGGAAGTTCCTTTTAAGCATGCTATTTTATTCTTGAGAAGACAAAGCATACTTTTATACTCTCACCAGTACCTAATTTGGAATTGTTGGCAAATTTTGATGCTGGCAGTTCTCTCCTACATCAGAGCATTTATTACTTGCTTATGGCCGTCGTCACAGTTCACTCCTCAAAAGTGTTGTTATTGACGGAGAGACAACAGTTCCTATTTATACCATTCTGGAGGTAAAAAAAAAATCCAAACTTCCCTGGTATTCTCGGTTCAGACGTGTCCACTTTATTTGGAAAGACTATTGTTGTAGCAAATGTCCATGCAGTCTCTTATCTGTCAGGGATGACAATGCATTTACATAAAATATTCGTATCCCCTGTTCCCTAGTTTCCACTGCTCCATGTAAGAAAATAGGCTTTGATGCTCTACAGTTACTGGATATTCGTACTTAACAAAAAAGTAAATTTCTTTCTTAAATGTCAACTGAATAACTGGCTTAATAAGGTGACAGACTCTAATGTCTCACAGTCCTTTGTTGTTATTATTTTGTTGCATACAGTTCATAGTGATAAACTTGGGATTCTGTGACCTTTCGGTGTTAATTTAATATTGAAATGTTGGTTCCTATTCATCAGATATACAGAGTTTCCGATATGGAACTTGTGAGGATTCTTCCTAGCGCAGAGGATGAGGTCAATGTTGCTTGTTTTCATCCTTCTGCTGGAGGTGGCCTTGTTTATGGAACTAAGGTAATTGATTGAAGTTTTGTATTCCCTTTTGGGTTCTTAGTGTCATAGATTAAATTTTTTGTAATGGTGATTTTGCAGGAAGGGAAGTTACGGATCCTCCAATATGATCATTCTCAGAGCACGAATCATGCGTGTGGTTTTCTTGATGAAAACATGATCGAGGTAGAAGAAGGCACAAGTTTATAGTTAATTTTGGTGTTTGTTTTTTCTATTCTTATGATATTTTGGTTACTAATGATATTAGCCTTGTTTTTCCATAGGTCCCTACTTATGCGTTGGAATGCTAGAAGTTGCCCTTACTTCACACTCGAGAATCATGCCACACGGCTTAGCTGGTTTGTTCCCATTCATGGTAGATTGGTATATTATTTTTAAAAGAAGGAAATATTTCTATAGAATTTGCCATCCATCTATATCCGTTTATTAGCATTGCCAAAACCTTACTTTAGTTTTAACCATTTGGTCTTTTTAGTTATGATTCTGATTGAAACGTTCAAAGCATGGTAGACACCAAAAGTTACAACAAGGCATGTTTTCTGTCACGAGAAAAATTAAACTGAAACAATGTTTCCTTTTGCAAGTTCCGTATTTTCATTTGTTTAGTTCAAATCATTAGGAGCCTCTGTCCAGTGAATTTTTTTACTTTACCGGGCAGGTCATGCTTATTAGTTTTTTAACTGGGGGGTGGCAAAAAGAAAAATGTGTCTTCAGCTGAACTTTGGGAAGGCCTACTAGATATCAAAATTCGAAAGTTCTGAAAATTTTTCCTGCACATTTGCATTTGTGGGTAGAGCTATATATCGTACAATTGTGTCGTCCGAGTCCCAATTGAACTTGTACTTTTGATATTTCTGCCATTACTTTTTAGTATCGGAATCCAATTTTACCAGCATGGGTGATTGTTATTACCGTCTCAGGATGAGGTCAAGGATGACCATCCCCCGCCTGTTGGAGGTAGTTGTCGAGATATGCCAGCATCCGTTGTCTTCTGCATCGCAGTGAACCCTGTTGCAGTCTGTTGTTTCCTTCGATCCCTGTTCGATGCTATGTGCAATACGAGTTGGGTAATTCGCCTTTGTTGTTTCACAAGAGTAAATATTGTCTTAGACAACTAGGAAATTGATCTAACTTGGGAGTCAGATCAGTTAGGTGAAGCAAAAGGGTGGGACTAGAATGATGTTATATTATTGGTTAGACATGATTCCTTTTAGTTTTTTAAGATTGTTGATATGTAATTGGTCTTTTTTGTTAGAAATGTAATTATATCTCATTCAGTTTCCTTACAACGTACAAGTTATCAGAAAGAAATAGCCGAAATCGGAACCTTGAAGGGTGTTGTTCCCTTCTACTTTCTTTTGGCAAAGATTGTATGGTAAATATGGTTTGATTCCTTAAAATGGCCTCTCAAGATTATGCCTCCGTTTGGTAAGTTAATTGGAGAAAAAAATTTTTAAGTTATAGTTGATTAATTTTTCAAAAATTAATTATAAATTTTGTTGACTTTTCAGAAAAAGACAAAAATTAAGATGAAAAAATGGAGTTTAGTTGGAGTTAAATTAATTTACCAAATGGAGGTTACATTAAATTAACTGTAAGCTGGTAAATATGCAAGCGAGAAAAAGAGAGGAAAAAGAAGAAGAAAGAAGAGAAAAGAAGAGAAGGAACTTAACATTCTACTTCTATGTTTTCCCTTCGATCCTTCACGGAATAAATACCACCTTTTTTTGTAGGTGTAAAAATGGCCGCCCGATGCCCCTCCTTTTTAACAAAAAAAAAAAAAAAAAAAGTATATATATATATATTTTTATAATAATGAAGGTGGTTTTTTAACCTTTTGGGTTGAATGGTTGTTCATCGAATTTGAATCTTTGTGGTGTTTTGATTCTACTAGAATTGCTTTTTTATAGAGTTAGTAGTGGTCCTAGTATTATTGAGTTTTAGCCTCGATCGATTAGAAATTTCTATCAATTGTTAGGTTTTTGTCAAAAAAAAAAAAAAAGTCTAATTTGTGTTCGATTTTAGTGCGTTATATATCCATTATTGAGTGTAAAGCATGCACTTTTCCCTTTTAGCATCAACATAAATCCATTTTCGTTAACGAGTTTGGTCTTATAAATTACGAAGTCATTTGTTATGTATGACGTTTTTATATCTTCTTGATGACTTTAATGAAGTATATTATGGGGTCCTTTGTTATATACTTATGTCTGATGTTTCTGTATCTTCGTGCCTTTAATGAATTTTTTACTTGAAAAGAGTGAAAATAAATTTATAATGATCCGGATAAATAAACCCTTATTGTAAATATGAGGACTTTTTTTTTTTTTTTTAGGGAAAAATACCTAAATGACATAAATTTAAAAATAATTGCACCAATATGACATAAAAAGGTAACATTAGACCAATATAATATAAAATTAAATTAAAATTAACTAAATTTTGTGTCATATTGATCCAGATGAAATAATTTGTATTATGTTGGTCAATAGATTAAAAAAAATATGATTATTTAGGTAATTTTCTCTTTACCATTTATCCTTTTTCTTCATCCTACCCCAACAATCCTAATCCATTATTATTATTATTTAACTTCCCACAATCCTAATCCTAGTTAAATAATAATAATAATAATAATACTCTACTAGTTTCCCGTTATCAAATAAAAGAAAGTCTCAATCCGAATACAGTTCTGACTTATTATCACACTACATATATGCACCAAACACAAATCCTTCCAAATCACTTTCTTTTTTCTGTGTTTCTCCTCTCGACAAACCGAGAAAAAACCAACCATCAAACTTTCTCATCCTCTTCATCAACAATGGCGAACAAAAAATGGAGGATTTCAACGCCAAACTGGTCAGAACTTCACTTTCCTCTCTTGGAGCTTGTCCTGAAAAAGCTCTCTTTCCTCGACATCCTCAAGTTTAGAGCTGTTTGTCGCTCTTGGAACAAAGCTGCAAAATCGCACGTATTTTCTCCATTGCTGATGATTCCCGGCAACCAAACAGAAAGTAACAACGATCATGACATTGACAATAACACCGTTTCGCGCCAAGTCTTCAGCCTAGCAGAGAAGAAGGTCTACAGCTTTGAAAACTCATGCAAACAGCTTGGTGATGATTTTTGGTGTGTTGGATCTTCACAAGGGTGGTTGGTGCTTTTGGGAAGGAGATTGAATTTTCTTGTTTTCAATCCTTTTTCTCGGGAAAAAATCGTTCTTCCATCGATCACTTCTCTTCCTGGAATGAACAGAACTAGTCCGGAGATTTGTATCTCCAAATCGATATTGATCTCCCCTGGCTCTAGTAAACTTGGTAAGAAGACGAAATCGGCTATAATCTATGGCTACATTGCTCACAAGCTTGCGTATTGTAACGTGGGAGACAAGTCATGGACCGAGTTAAACGGCAACAACTCACCGTACTCCGATATACTATGCTGCAATGATTGGCTGTATGCACTGTCCTATTCGAATTTTGTTGAAGTTTGGGACTTTAAGAGCAACTCTTTTCCCATAAAAGTTGCGAGCTTTGTTCCTTGTGAAGTGTCGGTACCGAGTTTGACTATAGGGAACTACTCCACGGACAAGTATTTTTGCAAGAAATATTTAGTGGAATCTAAAGGGGAGATTCTGCTTGTGACGAGGTTATAGGGTATTATGTCAATGCCGATGGCGAATTACTTGATGATGGCGATCTTTTGACCGATGAGAACACTCACCCTTTGATTTGTCCGTACCGGACAGTGGAGTTTTGTGTTCACAAGATGGATTTGAGAGGGAGAAGGTGGGTGAAAGTCGAGAGATTGGACGATCGAGCTTTTTTCTTAGGAGGGAATGAATCGTTGTCGTTTTTCACCCACGATCTTGCAGCGTGCAAAGGGAACTCGATTTACTTCACGGATGATAATTGGGAAGACATGACTAGTGATTACTTGTACGGTGGTCATGATCTGGGAGTGTACGATTTGGAAAAGAAAGTTGTCGAGGCTTGTTATGAATTCGACGACGAAAAGGTTTTTTCCTCCGCCAATTTGGATTGTCCCTTCCTAATCCTTGTGATTTGCGCAAATACAGCTTAAGCTCTAACAGTTAGCCTAAGAGCACTTTGCTCTCACATTCTTTTGGTTTTAACACACTGCTATGTAGAATTTATCATATGCTCTTTGGAGTTGTTTACTTGACTAAAGTTGTTTGAAAGCGATTTTTTTTTATTTATTTTTTAATAGTTAAAGAATCAATTTGTTCACCGAAAAACTCTCTGTTATTCTTGTTCAAGTGATCAAATCTTGTTGGTTCAATCACATATCTTATCGAATACTTTGTTCATAGAGTAGCTTTCTTTGTTATTTTTGCTTAAGCGATCAAATCTTCTTGCTTCATTCATAACTTGATTAATATTATGTGTTAGTACTTTCACTTTGAGGTTAAAATTGATTCATTTGTTTCAATATCCACATTTTTTAATGAATTCAACTACCTGAACCTTTTACCAAGAATTTTGCTTTGCTTCATATTTATTTTGCAACGGAACCATTGAAATTGTGTTTTACCTACAAAACTCAAAGTGATCCCCACAAAAGAATCACACACCAATGAGGATTCATATGCGGCACTCCTTCCATACTTTAATGGTAACATGATTTATATTATATCATATCGACTGAGCCTTCCATACTTTAATTGTAATGTAATAATTGTAATGTAATTGTAATGTGATTTATGTTATATTATATCGACGGAGCCTTCCATACTTTAATTGTAATGTGATTTATGTTATATCATAACAGATAATTCTAAATAAAAAATTTCAATGTGAATCAACTAGCAATTTCTGTATATATATATATGTGTGTGTATTCGATTTCATGGAAATCAAGTGCACAAACAACTTTTGTTGTTGTTTTATTATTATTATTTTTTAATTTTTTTTACTTGTCAAAAAAATAAAATAAAATAAATCCAACTTCATCACCATCTTCAGGTTCATCTGAAACCAATTTAATCCCCAATATCAGCTTCTTCCGATCCATGAAAGTGACCAATAAAAATCCTTAACTTTTCATCCATTAATCTTTGTCAAGAAATCACAAGTTCTATTTATCAATTGATATCTACAACTTTCACATATATATAGATATTAAATTCCCAAACCAGTTTGCACAAAAACTACAAATCCCACATATCAATTTTCTGAGAACCCCTTTCTTGACATTGGTTGTGGACCAAAAATCTCTGCTATACAAGCACAAAAATAAAATTAAAAAATATATATATATATATGTGGACAGTATAAATTTCACTAATTTGTTTCAAATCAAGAGTAACGCAATAATAATAATAATCAGAAAATTCAATTGAAGGAAATATGCGTTAAAACCAAGAAATCTTTTACAAACCCTAGAATTGTAGAAAGAGAAGAAAGGGGGACGGGGAATTGACGACCAGAGAAGCGAAGGTGAGGATGAAGAAGAATGGGGGATTTAGTTGATATCGGAATCGTCGAAGTCGTCCTGGAAGAAGTTGAAGAAGTCGGCGTCGGCGAGCTTGTTGTCGGCGATGACGCTGTCGCCCAGAATGTCGAGGGGATCCACGTCGTCCACGTCCATCGCCATCGTCGAACCTTGCTCGTCCATGTCGGCGTAGTACTCCATCGCCGTCGGCCTCATCCCTCTCAGTCTCTTTCTCTCTCTACAGATTCTCTCTCTCCCTCTTTCTCTAGAAAGTTGTAGAAGAATAGGGCTCTGGTCTCACAGTACCAGCCCCAAGGAAAGCCTTGCCTTGCCTTGCACAAAAGCAAAATTGATCCTAGAGACGGTGTCGTTTCAAGATTAATGTTTATACGTTTTGCCCACGGTAATAAGCAGAAATCATATTATGAAAAAATGATAATGTATAATATAATTTTCAAACATTATAAATTATTATATTTAACTACGTCTATAATCTTTTCTCATATTCTCAAAAATATAATTTTATTGTATTTAATTTTACATAATAATGTAATGTATTTTTTCTTATCAAATCAATTAATCTAAATAATTTAAAACTAACTAAATCTTATTAAATTAGATGATTATCACCTTATCATTTGACTTGTAAACTCTTTTTTTATTATTTCGTTCAAAAACCAATTAATTTTTTTTATTAACTAATTAGATCTCATTAAAAAAAATTACAATAATAATTAAAAAAAAAAAAAGAAAAAACAAACAAATATGGGTTTTAAAACACAAACCCTAGGTTTAACCAACAAAATTGCCTCCACCACCCAACACCTTTGCCTCGCCTTCACCATCGCCGCCGTCGGAATTTCCCTGCCTTCTCCGCCGCCGTCTTCACCCTCAGCTCCCGCTGAGTCGAATGATCCTCCGCCTCCCAACTCCTCGCCCTGAATTCGCAAATTCCGTCGCCACCAACCGATTCGCCGCCTCCGCCATTGGATCTGCCGCTACCAAAATCATCTCCTGGTTCTTCTCCTCCAAGCCATTCCAAGAAATCTTTGCCGCCGCCGGGCACTTTTCCTTCCCCTCCAAGCCTTTAACCCCGTCACCGACGAGAGATTCCCCTTCCCCTCCGACCTCCAGGAGTGATGTGATTGCAAACTTTGTGGGGGTGGAGGGCAGCAACACTGCAAAGCTTAGGTCGTGGGTGGGCCGCATGCGACGGGGTAATAGGCGGCGATGAGGTCCGGTGGGGTTGCAACTAAGTTCCGGCGAAGTGGCGGCAAGCACGGGTTGCTGTAGTGGTGGTGGTCGGTGGTCTGAGTGTTGATTATGGAATATTGATGGGGTGAATTTTTTTTAATGAGTTTTTCATATTGAAATTCCTAAGAATTTAAATAACATCTTATTTTGTGGATTTCAGATTACCTCAAAACGAGGTAAAGTGAATCCATGAGATTGACTTTCTTGATAATCCAAAAATTACAATCTTTGTACCTAGGGATCTTGCATATTCCCATTTCCACTCCTAATGTTTTTGGTTTTACACTTTGGTCCTTAATTTGAAAAAATGTGGCAATCTCATCCTTGATAAATCTATAGCATCCCCAAAGATTAGATCGATCAAAGCCTTTTTTTTTTTTTTTTCTAGCACCCATTTTGTTGTCTTGTTCAAATTAGAATCTATTATCTTTTTTTTAAAAAATTTTTTCCTGAAAAATCAATAAAAATTTTAATTAGTTTTTAAAAAATCAAACAACCTCAACCTAAAAAAACTCAATTCCATGCATCAACCACTTTCCCTTAAAGAACTATTGTCTATAGCATTGTTTTTTGGATGAAGTATGTTTCTTTACTATTGTTTAAAGAAGAAAGAAGTAAGTAATGTTTGAATAATAATAATTAAAATAAGTAACAAGCTAAAAAAATTTGAAATAAGTAATAAATCTATTAGAAATAAAATAATTCTGGATTATTTTTAAGGGAAAAAAAAATAAAGACCCAAGAGGTTTAGATACCCATTAGTAAGACTAATTGCTATAAATTACCCAAAAAAAGAAAGTCTCCCTCATAAATTAACAAATACAATGTTATGTGATCTCAATTAACACAAACTCAAATGATAACTCTTCAATTCATGTAAATAGATATTTTGCATTAATGGTGTGTTTTAACACCATTTTGAGTGTAAAAATTTCAATTCAATTTTATACTTTTGCATTTTTTTTTGAAATTTGTGTTACATTGATTTTTCATTCTTTTAAGGTTATATTTGGTTTAAAGGATGAAGATGGTAGAAGGGATGGAGAATATGAAAGATGGTAAATATTATAAGAATTATTTATGTTGTTTGAAAGGAGAGATGAAGAATTAAAATGATAGATGATATTTAATTGTTTAATTATTATATAATCAATTGGTATAATTTTTTAATAATTCTCTTTGGGGATAAAAAAGATTTTTAACATAAAAAATGGTGGATTTGTGCATTTGGAGGGAGACTTCCTCCTCTCACCTTTCCTCTCCCTCCCCTCTTCCTTCCAACCGAACAAGGGATGATGCCTCTCCCTTCTTCCATCCCTCCCTCCAACCAAACATAACCTATGTATTCATTTATTTTCGGTTCTTAGTTCAAATATTGATTGTTTTTACATTCAATAAAAAAATTTAAATTTTTCTTTAAATATCCATTTTTTCTGGGATATCCATTGACTTCAATATTTTTGTCGACATTATCCGTAAATCAAAATCTTGACATTTTCATCCTTGTCTACCACAAATTTGACACAAGTTTTGTTTTCTTGTGTTGCTAAGAAATCACAAACCAGAAAACATATTTTTTTGGATTCCAAAATTGCATATCACATTCGCAATTGAGGGCCCGTTTGGGGTCACGTTCGGAAACAATGTTTTGAAAGTTGAAGATTGTTCAAATTTTGAAAATGTGCGTTGGGCGAAAATGAAATATTTGAAGTGAAAAAGTGTCAGATATTGAAATATATTCGGAAAAAAATTAGTAATATGAATCTTATTTCGTTTCCTTCGAAATTCTATACAATTTGAAACAAAATAAATATTTCATTTCGACTTAAAATGACAAAGTTATGGTTTTTTAAAATTTGAATTTTTTAAAAATATTTGAAAAAATGAAAAATAAAACTAGAGAAAAAAGATAAAATTGAAAAAGTATTTTCCAAGCATGACTTCAAATAGAACCTGAATCTTTCTTGTGTACCAATTTAAATCTTATTTTATTCACTCACACTACGATTTTTTTTTTTTTTGAAAGTCACTCACACTACATCTGTTTGGAGGAAAAAAAAAAGATAAAATAGTTGCACAACATAACACGACACAACTCGATTATGATTATGAGTCGAATCGAATTAAAAGTAATAAGAAAAAAAGAAAGAAAAAAAGAAAAAAACTGACGGTGAGATTATCCCATGTGGGAACCACTGGCTGTTCTTTTCCATGAAACGTTGTCATTTTTCTATCCTAACCTCAAGTGATTTTCTTTTCTGAACAATTTCAAGAATGTGGTGACTCTCTTTCTTTCTCTCTCTCTCTCTCTCTCTCTCTCTCTTGAATTTGGTGTTTTACTAAGCTGTCGTCTGAATTGTCATCGTCGATTCTTAAAACAAGTTCTGCCTCTTATTTTCTTTGGACATGTTTGATAGAGCTTTATATAAGTTATTTTTGACTTCTTAGATTCAAATACAGTTTCTAAAAGTGTTTATATGATATGTTAAAAGAGCTTTCAGTCTCTAAAAGTGCTTTATGTCAAAACTAAAAAATATAGTTTATGGTAAAAGTTCTTCTGAGTAAATTTTAAACTTATAACAAAATTTAAATTATATATTATAAACTTAATTTGATATTTTTAGTATTTATTAGAATATTTTAAAGATAATTTTGATCTCAAAAGCTTTTTCATTCCAAACACTTGCTGAGAATCCACAACTTTTACTTCTCTCTTTTTACTTACTAGAAGTAAAAATAAAAATTCTGCAAAACGGAGCTTTTGTCGCTTTCAATAAACTTCCTTGCTTTTTATTTTATGTCGTTTCCTAGTCATTTTAGGAGACAATTTCGCTCTATTGGCTGAACGTTGTTGTCATTCTTTCAAGTTGTAATGTTTGTTTGTATCGTTAACTGTAGTCGTTTGTAAATTTCATTGTCGTTTTCAATTTTAAATTAAGGCAATAAAAACATCTCATCTCTCAAAACCTCCACGCGCCAGCTCCTCTCAGTCAGTCTAATCGCCAAAACACCCGACACCGTACGATGTTGTTTGAGGTGTTTCCAATATCGATGAAAATATTGGAAAAAATTATGGAAATTACTGAAATATGCTTTAAAATATGTTATTAACATTTTAGTATAGCAGAAATATTAAAATATACATAAATACAGAAGTTTTACGTAAGGAACGCATTATATTTTATGTATCTTAATAACAAAAGGAAGTCCTATGAAGTTTAAACATGATTGAGATGTCATCATGATTCAAACAAAATTAGTGTTATGACATGTTATTTGGATAGAGTTGAATATAATTGTAAACATGTTAATATGTATGTTTGTTGATCTCTTCCCAACCTATTTTCATGAATAAGAAATTGTGTAAAATTTGTAAAAGTCGAGGAGAATATATTCTCTCAGAAACTTATAATTTTTTTTTTATTATTAGTCAATCTTACTAAAATCTGTTAAAGTTTGAACTTTTTTTGCACGTGACTGGCACAATAAAACCTAAGAAATGCATCAATGATCATTTTTCCTAACTCCAAAATAAATTTCTTAAAAAACTTAACTCAAGTGTAACTTAAACTAAAAACTAAACTTTAAAAGTCCAAGAAGGACATCAATAATCATTTTTACTTAATTTTGCTACAAATTTCTTCAAAAACTTAAACTTAATTTTATTATAACTCAAATTTGAACAAAAACTTTTAAAAGAATTTGTATTAAAATTAAGTAAAAATGTTCCGTAGTGCCTTTCTAGGATTATTATGCAAACCATGTATCCAAATATTTATGGATTTGAAAAAGAAGGAATGATAATGTCAAAAATCATAAGTTCAGGAATTGATTGTCAAGAAAAATTTTAAAGACCAAATTTAGAAAGTTTAGGGATTTTTATGGAAAATAAGTAATAAATAAATAAATAACAATGTGATGTGAATAAGTGTATGAGCTAAATAAGAGACTATAGAAGGTAGTCTTCCATCTTCAAAATGGATAAACAAAATGCAAACTCCTACGTATCGAGAGGAGTAATACTATAAAATTTAGACGTAAGTAAAAAAGAAAGAAAACCTGTCACACCTTTACATTTAACCACTTCAACGAAATATATATATATATATATATATATATATATGATGAATTGATATTAAACCACGAAAAAGAAAGGAAGGAAGACACGCATGGATAGAGAGGAATGGGGGAGAAAGAAATAGAGAGTGAAAGACGTTTCAGTAGTGCGAGAAATAGAGTAATAGTTTAGAAAATTATATATAAGCAGGGTAAAAAAGACAATTCAATAATATAGAAAAATATCTCTATACACCAAAATTAGCAATGGATAACTAAAACACAATTAAGTGAATTTTTTCCAAAATAAAATAAAAATAAAAAAATAAACCGTAAAAACATAAAAACGTCACAAATGCATGAACATTTTCATTAAATATTACGTTATTTCAATAACCAAAAAAAAAAAAAAACCTGGGTTATTTTCATAAATGACTCATAAATTATACATCAAGTCTAATATTGGTTTCTGATTTTTAATTTTACATCTTACATTATCTTGAATTTTTCTATTGTTATGCAAATGGCCCCCTATGTGGGTATTTCGTAAAAAACTATATGAAAATTGAACATGTTTGGGACACATGAGTCTTAATTAAGGTTAAAATCGTAAGTAAGTGTTTTTGGAATGAAATTTATACCTTCAAAATATATCTGATGATGCTACATGTCTTTATGAAAATACATATGAATTTTAAAATATCTCTAATGAAGATACAATTTCCCTCTAAAAAAATGTATAACTACGACTTTACCAACAAATAAAGCTCATGTGATTAGAATGCATTCAATTTAATTACAATTTTTTTTTCATAATACTGACAGAAAGACCGTCAGCATAAAAATAGAAAAATTCATAGGAATATGATGTATCTATTACTATTATATAAAGCTCAAGTTTTTTACTATTCAAAATTTTAGTCTTTCTATTTTGTCATTTTGTGGGCTTTTTTCATTTTTTTTTTTTTTTGCCTTTTTCTGGATGAAATCGTTTAATGCGTTTTACTCTTTAGTGTAATCATTCTTTATTACTATTTTGTATCTTTTGGGCTGAAATATTTTTACTTGTTTTATTTTTATTTTTTACTTTAATTATTATTATTTTTGTTTGCATCTTTTGCTCTTAAACTTTTTTAAAAATTCTTTTGATTTGCTCATTTCATTTAGAAATTTTATATCTACATTCTTTTTAAATAAAAAAAACTTAAAAATAATATACGTATATATGTAATAAACTAAATCCACTCATGCGAAGTACGCACATACAACTAGTAAAATCAAAATCAGAGACTAATATAAGATATGTTTACTGTTCGGAGCCATTTTATATGAAAATAACATATATATAAACTCTATATTCCTAAGAAAAAGAGGATGAAAAGAAAAAAAAAAAACATTTAGAATATTAGTGATGTTAAACATACACCAATAATAGGGGTAGATCATACTAATGGATACTATAATTTATTATCAATGAGTTATGTTTAATATAATTGATGTTTCCTAGTATTGGGCAGAGGAATCCTCTTATGATATCGAGTCCCTCGGTCAAAAACCCACCAACAACAGGATTATCCCAGTCCAACGCCACACCACCCATCGCAATTCCCGAGGAAAGGCACAAAGGTGGACTCCCAATTCTTTTCAAGTTCCACTCCAAACCCTAGATTATGAGTCCCATCGGCCATCGACTACCTCACACTCCTCTTTGATCAAGCCCCGCACCCGTTTTCTAAAAGCTGAAATCTTGATTTCTAGTCTAGGCCTCACTGGCCTACATGTTAGTAGGATTCTGAGATCTTGCCATAAAAATGGGTTCTGTCAATACTTTATTTTACGTGGTACTTATAATTTAAAACTCTGTCCCAATAACAGATAGAGATAATAAAAGCTAAATAAATAAATGAAGGTAAAATACCGAAAATCCATGCAGATCACTTGAGAAAACTCTCAAAAGGATTTTATTAAGAATGATCATATACTAAGTAATAAAGTAACATTATAAGGCCTTTATGTAGAAAACTAGTAACCTAATAATCCTATTCTAATTCGAATCTTTTTAACTCTCGAATTTAATATTCCTAAGATAATTCTAAAATAATTCAAATAAAGATAATCTATTAATAATTTAAATAAAGATAACTTTAAATAATAATCCTAATTATCTTAGGACTTGAACCGCATCACTCCTACTAAAACTTTCTTTCTTTTCTTCTGGTTTGGAATATGAATTGTAAATTCAAAATTTTCCAGTGTTCAAACCATGATCAAATAACGGCTTTTAGTTTTTATTTTTCCTATAGAATTTTTAAAGCTTGTTAAACTTCTTTTGCTTTTGTTTTGTTTTTTGTTTTTTGTTTTTTGTTTTTTGTTTTTTGTTTTTTGTTTTTTTTTCGTGAAATTCAATGATTATAGCACCGGATAAGGAAAGCGAATGATTGTAAATTCAATGAATGCTTTTCGTCTAGGACTATTCTTTTTTAATATTTTTTATTTAATTTGATTTATATGGAAAGCCATATATAATTCAATTCAAATAAAAAATTTAGCACCAGATAAGGAACAAACCTAAAAGGGTTCTGAATGCTTTCATTCGACAGGTTTTCGACTTCTAATGCTATATACATATGTGTGTGTGTGTGTGTGTGTGTGTGTGTATAGGTGCTCTCACTCGGCTCAGAATACAACTTGTTGAGAGATTTTTGCAGTCATGGGTTCTCGTTCAACATGGTCTAGAAGTATACATCTAGGAAAAGGAAGTTATGGATCAGTTTTCTTAGGTTTACACAAAAATGGAACTATGTTTGCAGTGAAAACAGCGAAATTAGAAAACTCAAACTCGCTTGTTAAAGAAAAAAAAATCCTCAAGCATATTGGGAACACTCCAGAAATCGTCCGGTATTACGGCGATGAGATAACCGTTGAAAAGGGGATTCAATATTACAACCTATTTCTTGAATATGCAAGCTACGGAGACCTATTAAAATTAATCAATGAAGGTGGAGGTCGCATACCGAAAGAAGGCCCCGTACAAGTATTTACTAGGATGATATTGGATAGTCTTTGTTGTATCCATGCGAAAGGCATTGTGCATTGCGATATAAAACCCGAGAACATTCTCGCCTTTTCTTCGGATCGATATGGATGTCATTGTCATCTAAAGATTGCAGACTTCGGACTGGCCAAGGAGGCTAGCGAGGCGGTATTGGAGAGCAAGAAGTACGCATTTTGTGGCACTCCGGATTACATGCCTCCAGAATCTGTGGCACCGTTTTATAAATATGAGACTAGCATGGATATATGGTCTTTGGGATGTGTTGTGTTGGTGATGTTTACCGGGAAGAGCGTTTGGTCGGGCACGGACGGGAAGCCTTTAGACCGGGAGGAGATAATTCAGATACTGGCTTCTACGGAGACGATGCCTGAAATACCGAAAGAGATGTCGGAAACAGGCAAGGATTTCTTACACAAATGCTTACAAAGAGATCCCAGCAAAAGGTGGTCAGCTCAGAAGTTGTTGGATCATCCATATGTTAGTCCTTTTAGTTTACAAAATATAGAGCTTTTAAAGAAATATCCTACTGTTGGTGTCAAGAGGAGTAGATCTTACTAAATACTACTTGCTTTTGCTAGTATGCTTCAGTTTGTGATAATTTGTCAATGGTTTTGAGAGTTTAGTGATAACCATTTTCATATTCTCTATTGCTCTTTTGAGTTGATTTAAAATTTCGTCTTCTTCTTCTTATTATTATTTTATTTTTCATATTTAGATTTTAAGTTGAATCTTATAAAGGAAAGGCTTTTTGGAACGTCCTAAGCGGTCTCCATGACTTTTGCGTCATATCATCCATTCGGAATATATATTTAGTATTATAACTACCATTGAATTAGTTGTCTTCTCAGAACTATCTACAATGATCAGAAATTTGCTTCATGATTTCGTGTAACATGATTCAAAGAGAAGATTTTCAATTTCGCTTTCAACGATGAGTTTGGAGGGGATTATGGAAATCTTAACGTTGATGCTAGTTATGAACATAGTAGATCAAGTCTCAAGAGGCCTACCTTACCTAAAGTTCGACCCACAGCTCTCACCGATATGATGCAATTCGTAGCTGAGTGGTATGAATTTGAGGAGAATGGCAATGCTTCTAGTGCTTTATTGGGGGACAGAGTTACAAATTGTGAGAACAATGTTCAAAAGGAGATTGTGGATCATCTTGAGGTCGTTAGAATTGAAGAGTTAGATGACCAAATTGGTCTTGGAATAGTCGTTGAAGCTTATAGCGGACCACCAAATCAAACTCACTACTCTAATTATGGTTTAAAGAGTAGTTCTGCTCATGTATTCCGAGAAGATGAAGCTTCTAGAGGTGAAGAATATGAGCAAGCACAAGATGGTACGAACATCAAAAACACTACTTAGAGGAGGTTTAATGGTAAAACCGATAAGATGTTTTCGTGAATGACATTGATTGTGTGGTCCCAAGTCAGCATTTATGCCGCAACGGAGTAGAGAAAAATGGCAATCAAACTGAGGAGGCACTCGACTCCCAGGTACTAGATGACAAATCTATACTGAAGGAAGGTGTGAAGGAAAAGGAAGTGTTCACAAATTCCGTCATTCTTTCCCCAGTAAAGACAGTCATGGAGAGTTCTTCACCAGGTCATTCAAGTGCAAAGTCTGAGAATGGAGTCCTTGGGCTTCATGTTCAGTTGGGAATGATCACCACTTTAGGTTTGAAAATAAGTTCAGGGAATAGTGGAAAAGATGAAGCTGGAAGTGAAGAATTGTACACACTCTCGGAGGGAGCCAATTTAGAAGGCGGGCATGACGTAAAGCAGGAGCTTGAGGGAAAACTGTTAATGGGTGAACAATTTGATCGAATCCCTGAAAGTCCACTTGCTGAAAATGAGCGTAAAATTGGTCGGGCTATTGCAAAAGATTCTAGAGAGCAAGACAATATTTGAAACACTTTTAACGCGATGCAGAAGTTTCCTAACCATCCCAACAAGAAGATTGGTGGGGATTTCATGAGGACATCTTCATCGGTTACACCAGGTTCCGTGGAATTTCCAAAAGAGTTGCTTAGTAATGGACCTGCTGTACTTGCCATTCGCTTTGATTTCTACAGCGGTTATCGTCAGTTTGAAGTGCTTGAGAACACACCAGTGAAGGACGAAACAGCTTTCCAAGATGAGGGCACGCAACTTCCGACAAAAGGGTTCAAGTGCAAGATGACACAAGAGAATAGGCCTCCCATGTTTTTCTCCTCAATTTGGCACTTAATTTTGCTGCTGCTGTGGGATTTTGATGAGTTGAAAAGAGAATTTTCAGTGGGAGTGTATCAGAACCACAGGGACAAAAAAAAAAAAAAAAAAAAAAAAAAAGGAGATCGTGTATGCTGAGTTTTGTTATTTGCAGGATAGAGGAAGATTTGCCTCCCTTTATTGAAGAATTTCAGCTTCCTTGGTTGACATTTGCGGAGCTTCCTTCCATCCAATCTAGACTCCTACGTCAGAGGAATAAGAGTTTCTGTTGCAGTTTCGTTGTGGAATCCCGGTTCATATTTGCTTGCTGCCCAAAAAAAAAAAATAATAATAATAATAATAATAATCATTTGGTTGCTGTCATTCGAAAGGAGACGTTCTTTCTAAGCGACCAAAATCTCAAGCAATAGTCTCACCCAAAATCACAGATTATTGAACTCATAAATAACAGCGAAAAAAAAAAATTAAAAGAAAAGAAAGGTCTCTTTCTTACACGCAACACCAGTACAAGAAGTGGTAGTTGTATACTTGATAATTATTAGTTATGGGAACATAAAATAATAAATTTGCCTCTTACAGATTCTGAATGTTGGTCTTCGACCTTACACGAGAAGGCCATTCCTGCAAGCACATATTGGTACAGCAATACAAGCAATTACAGAATAACTATTACAGAAGAACAATGGTCCTCGAGCAGTGTCGATATGGGACTAGAAACAATGACTTCCCCAAGCTCTCTCTCTTTTTTCTGTTGTCCTAGGTTTTCTTTCTTAAAGGGGGCACCATAATTAGTTTTATCATTATGAGATATTAGAGGAGGCAAAAAAAAAAAAAAAAAAACACAAAGAGTGTGGAGGTGCGAATTTCTCTTGTAAAACTTCTCAATTATCATAGTGAATTAATGCAGTTGCTGAAATAAGACGTGCCCTCACATTGAAACGAATCCCTGTCAAAAAATTTGTATATTTTGTGATTGTTTATTTTTCTTCTGCGATTTTATTGTTCTTGATGATGTAGAATTAGGACGTTAATTCTTAACATAATGGACCTTTAAAGAGCGCATGGGAAGAGTGCATGGCAACTTAAAGTGCAACAATGGTAAACTCGGGGCGTCTATTGTGCATGAAAGGAAAAGAGAATATAAGTAATCCCTCACTTTCTTATTTGGCCATGTATTTAAGTATGAAATGGGAATGAGAGTTTAGTAGACCCCTAGAAATGTCAATGATCATATTCTTTTATTGGTTTCTTGTCAAGGAAATGTATGTTATACTTATGTACTTCTAAAAAGTTCACATATGCTAATTGTATGATAGTGTAAAAGGATATTTACTTTGATGATTATATCAACGAGATTAACATTTCTAAATTTAACAAAAAGAATCAATGATCCTCTTTATTCTTTTACTTTTCTTTACAACCCTAATAATTACTTTACAATTTTGTAAACATGGTTATTAGTGGTTTAAGGATTATTCTATCTATAACATGAAGATATAATAATTATATAACAATTAAAATAATCTCTTATAATCAGGACAATAATCTATCAGGAGCCAGTACATCTCTCATGTCATGATAAATTAAAATAATAATAATGTGATTTGGGAATAATAACAATTGGCACATTATTAATTGTTTAGATTATAGATTGCATTTAAATATTCATTTAAACATATTTCACTTTTATGTGCTATATATGTATTTTATTGCATCCAATTTTTAATTTTTATTAATAGCAAGGACCAAATAATATCTTTTTAAAGAGTTTAGAAACTTTTTAGTCATAAAAAAAATTAGGGATCAAATCACAAATTTGGAGAGACGTTAAATATGGATCAAATCACATATATGGAGTTTTCTATTGTCCCACATCAAATATTTAGGGGACACTTAGGAGAAATTATTTGATACACCCGGTGTACCACATCATCTTGCTTACGTGATACACCTGATATGATATACCCATCCAACTAAAATTTGATATTTGGATGATTTATTTCTATTAATTTTTTGTAATTACATTTCTCTTTCCTATTGTGCATCAATTCAAAATCGCCAAAAATGTTGTACTTGAATCCTTTATATTAATAAGTGAAAATTAAATTACTGTTTACTAGTCTGAAAACATTTTTAAATATTTGAATTTATTGATTAATATTACCTTATTTTTTTATTCTAATAAAATTTTACAATTAAATTTATTTGGGAATGAAAGAAGGCTTATATATATATATATATATATATATATATATATATATATATATATTCTTCAAAGAGAACCAACCCAATTCGGAAAGAACTTGAAATTTTAGATTTATAAATGAACACATCATTAAAAAGATGCAATCCTAAATGAGTTTAAGTTTTCCCTCAAAATTATGAATTTGAATTTAAGAAACAATTTTAAAAATTAAAAAATAAAATTATTTAAAGTTAATTAATTGATAGAAATTTTTTAAAGTCATTTAATATAAGAGTGTACGTAGAATATTATTTATATATGAATACGCATACTATGTATAAGTTATTCAACATCAGATAAATATATATATATATATATATATATGTATGAAAGAGAAAGATGCAATACTTAATGAATTTAAGTTTTCCCTCAAAATTATAAATCTAATTTAAGAAAAGATTTCTAAAAATTAAAAGTAAAAATATTTATTTATTTATTTATTTTTTTGAAATTGAAAGTAAAAATATTTAAGGTATTGATAGAAGTTTTTTTAAGTCATTTAATATAAGAGTATCGGTAGAATATTTATAAATATTTTCACTCAACAAGTAATGAATTGTATAGTAGGGAAGAGAAATGTAATTACAAAAGTTAACATTAACAAATCGTTTAATTATCAAAATTTAATTAGATAAGTGTATTATGTAAATATGATGATATGATATACTAGCTGTACTGAATAATTTCTCCACGTGTAGAGCAATTTATTTTGCCACTTGGCAATTAGATAGAACTTCTAGAGGAATATCGTAACATGTGAAATCCGGTGAAACAACCGGGTTAATAAAGAAGCTCGAATTTGAAGACGCCAAATTTTAATAAATAGGAGGGTACAATTGTCAATTTGGTTTATTACTATAATTATAATCACATGGAAAAGATAGAAATGAGGATAGATACGTAATTCTGAAAGGGGCAAGAGCGTAATTTTAAGAAGAAAATAATAATTAATTTAAGGTATACGTGGTAAAAATTTCTTCATATGATGTAATAGGATGAGAGCCGATGGTAATACAAAGTGACGGTCGAGATGGAAAAAAAAAAAAAAAATTGTCGTTGGATCAGAAGTATACTCATTGAAAAATAGATTGACTACATCGCTGATATTGTATATAATTATTCATCTATATATATATGTGCACATGAGATCCAAATTAGATAACACAAATTTGAATTTTGTCTTGTTATAATTTTTATAAAAAATTGAACCGGATTTTATATTGTTTACTTTTTATGGAAGATACATTATGAATTTTTTTTCTTTTTTCCTATCGTTTCTTATATAAAATTGCATTATTATTTTGATTTTTTATTCTATGGTCTTATCTGTCAGATCTACTTTATCCACCCCATTCAATTTATCTGATGTTCACCCTTAATAAATTGAGTACATTTTTGTTTTTATGAAGAGTACTTACACAATGGTTACACATTTATAGTGTGCTAGTTATTAAAAAAAAAAAAACATGATAAATAAGAAGAAAATGATGTTGAAGCTTGGATGAAGTTGGGGAACTCCAGAAACTTGCTGCAAGTGAGTTACTCAAATATACCAAAATTTTTCCAAGACATTTAAAAACAAAGTGACATATGAACATGTTATGTGACCCTTGGATTTAAATCCAAATGGTGCAAAGTTTGTACCTTATCAATAGCGAAAAATGCTCTACTCTACTATACAAACCCATACTATTAAACTTAAATAAAAAATTAATTAAATTAGAAACCCAGACCACGTTACCCACAAACAAAATCCATATCACCAGATTGTTAAAAAAAATTAAAATTAAAATTAAAATAAGCCATAACATACCTTTTTTTTATTTATTTAATCAACCGGTTGCTAACCGGTAAATTTTCTCCTCACCCTTCAATGCGTCAATCACTCTAGACCGTTGGATTACTTTGTGTTTATTAAACAAATCCTTGCTAGCTGATCTAATGATCGGCATTTGGTGGGGAAAATCTACATTTTGAAAGTGGGGTCTATCGAAGACCCCATGTATAGATATGTATGTATGTGTGTGTATATATATATATATATATATATAGGGCACTTTTACCAACCCCACTTTCAAAATGGAGGAAATTTTCCACACAAGATGTTAACCGATAGATTAGAATATTTAATAACAAAAAAAAAAAAATCTAACGGTTTATATTGATCAAGGACATGTAAAGGCAGCGAGGGGTATGGAAAAAAATATTACTGGATAGCAACGGCTAATTAAAAAAGGTTTCTGTTTTTTTTTTAATGGCTTCCGTGCGTTCAGAGTGTCAGAGGAGGAAAAAAAAAAAGATAAGAAAATCATTGTCTAAGCAATTTATTTACTGAATATTTATCAAATTATTACCCATTGTGATGTTCCACAATATTACACAGTGGCTTAATGCAAACTTATCAAAACAAGTATAAACAGTTAGAATAAATATCAATAAATAACATATTTATCAAATAAATAATTTATTTCTCTTTCATAAATATGTTATTTACTTAATCTCTGTTTGGATTGTAATATGAAATTAAGTTTTTCATATCAATTTTTTTTCCTAAAAATTTAATAAAAATTATAATTAATTTTTAAAAAATCAACTAATTTTAATCTTAAAATTTTGTCTCAAACTTGAGTTCCGAACGAAGGCTTAATAAACTTATTGTTCACCAAAAAAATTATCTATATACCTGATCCATTTACCACTTACTTAAACTATTTTTAAACAATGTTTTTTACCGTAAAATTGTATTTTACTTTTTTTTTTTTTTTCTTAAAACTCTTAAATTTACACCTTTGGGCCAACATATTTGTTGTAAATTTGATAAAGCCTATTAATGATGCTCCTCTTAAACTTGAACGACATATAGGATTCTTCGGATCGAAACGGCAATGTGCATCCCTTTAACGGATAAAATTGAAAAAAAAAAAAAAATGGTTACATAGGCCTTCTTGTTGGTTACCATGTAATGGCTTAACATTACAACTACAAAATTATAATATTATAACACTCCTCAATCTAAATTACGATTCTAACCATTGTTCTTTTACTAACCTACCCTTATCCATGCCTCTTCCTTATCAGATATAATTTTTTATTTTATTGAAGTTACTAACCTACCCTTTACATCGACTTTGATACATTTCCTTTGACTCACACCAATACGGGCCGTGACCGGTTTCAAAACCAATGGGACAAAAATACACGTTTATCCATGAACCGCGGAAAATGTCCCCCAGTTTGGCATGTGGGGACTGTAGAAATCGCCATATATGTATATACATGTATGTATATATATATATATATATATATGTACACACACTAATTTAAAATATAGGGAGAGGCTATGGTAGAGTCTCTCCCAGAGTAACTGTCAGTGGAGTTCTTTTTTGAACCGTTAGATTTAAGATTTAATCGAACGGTTGATATATTGTTAGTGTAACATAGTTAACATACACCGTACCTCATATAAAATTTCTCACCATTATCTTCTCCGTCGCCGGCGACCTTTCCGCCGTCACCGGTGACCCCCCGACACAGGCGACCACACCCCCGGCCAGCCCCCACCCCATCCCCGGCCACCCCCTCCCACCCCCGGCCCTCCTCTCTCTCTTCTCCTCTCTCCCTGCCTCGCCCCCCCCCCCCCCCCCCCCCCCCCCGGCCCCCCCCACCGGCTCCCTACCCCCAGCCCGCTCGGCGCCCCCTAACCCCAGCCCCTCTCCCCCAGTGCACCTTGGCGACCCCCCCCCCCCCCCCCCCCCCCCCCCCGACGGGAACCCACCCACCCCCTCTCTCTCTCTTCCCGGCCGGCCTCCCTACCACCAGCCCCCCCTCGCGACGGAACCCCCCCACCCCCACCCCCACCACCACCCCCCTCTCTCAATCTCTTCCCCTCTCTCTCTCTCTCTCCCCGTTCTACCCATATCTTCTCCGTCGCCGGCGACCTTCCCGCCGTCGCCGGCGACCTTCCCGCCGTCGCCGGCGACCACACCCTCGGCCGACCACCACCCCATCCCTGGCTACCCCCTCTCTTTCTTCCCCTATCTCTCTCTCCTCCTCTCTCCCTGCCCCCCGGCGACCCCCCTCTTCCCGTTCACGATCTTCTTCAGCTTTTTTTTTTTTTTTTTTTCTCTCTTTTTCACTTTGTTATAATATGGGTGGTGCATACAGTTCATCATGTGCACCCTCAATATATAGACCATCCGATTCAATATCTGTGGTTTAAAAAATGACTGTATCAGTAGAGACTCATTGTGAGTCTCTACAACAGTTTTGTCCTAAAACATATACGATGTGTATGATTAGAAATATTAAAAAAATTTATTTAGATAAAAATATATATATATATATATAAGTAATATTAGACAAAAATATCGACAAAGTACTTGAACATTTAAAAAAATAAGTATGAAAAAAAAATATTTAAAAAATAAAAAGATTAAAATGTTAAAAATATACTAATATAAAAAAAAAAAAGACTAAAATGGAAAAAAAAAAGTTTGGGCCGAAGGAAAAAGAAAAGAAAACTAAAGGACCGAAAAAATATAAAAAGTACTTGTCAAAAAAATAAACAAAGTACCTGAAAATTAAAAAAAAAAAGTATAAAAAAAACTAAAAAGATAAAAGAACTAAAATATTAAAAATATACTAATTAAAAAAGGACTAAAATGAAAAATAACAAAAAAAGACATGGAAAAAACATCAATAGATAAAAGGATTGAAATGTTAAAAATATATCTATACAAAAGAAATGACTAAAATAAAAAAAAAAAAAATTTGAGCCAAACATAAAACAAAAAAAAAAAAAAGAAAAAAAAAACTAAAGGACAACAAAAATTAAAAAAAAAGTTTTTTACAAAAAAAAATTCAATAAAGTACCTGAAAATTAAAAAAAGAAAAAGAAAAAAAGAAGGCATGAAGAAAAACCAAAAAATTAAAAGGATTAAAATGTTAAAATATATCAACACAAGGACTAAAATGAAAAATTAAAAAATTTGGGGTGCAAGAAAAAAAAAAAGAAAATAGAAGGACAAAAAAAATCTTTACCACAGTAACGAGGGTTCTCACTTTATATATATGTATAGATGTGTGTGTGTGTGTATTTTTCAGGGTTTTCTCTCCAAAATCAAAACACAAAATCGAGAAGAATTATCATTCTTCCATTGCTCAAGATAAGGACAACACGAGAACATCCCATCCAGAGACCACAAAAAACACAAAGAAACAAACACTTCTTAGAGAGAGAAAGAGGAGGGTGTGAGGGAAAAAAGAATACATAGAAAGAATGAATGAAACTTTTACAACCATGGGTGATCAACCAGAGCCCCAAGAACCAGACGTGATAGAGCAAAACCCCGTCGAAGTTCCGCCGGAAGTACTCCGCCGAGCCCCCAGACTTCTCAGTTCTCCGCCTCGAGGCCGACAAGCGCCGCCAGCTCCAAACTCCCTGGGCCAAGTGTGGCTTCCCCGGCGTCAGCAATGGCCACGGCATTGGCAGTGGCAATGGCAACAATTTCCGGGTACGGCCATAGCCGAGCTCCGTCAACTCCCAACAGCCAAACCCCAAGAACCTCTTTCTTGACGAGCCCGGATGTTTTCCAGACGTGATACAGCAAAACCCCCTCGAAGCTCCACCGGAGTAATCCGCCAAGCCCCCGGACTTCTCAGTCCTCCGCCTCGAGACCGACGAGCGCCGCCAGCTCCAATCTCCCTGCACCAACTGTGGTTTTCCCGGCATCAACAATGGCAACGGGAGTGGCAGTGGCAACAATTCCCTGAAACGCCCATCGCCGAACTCCGCCAACTCCAAACAGCCCAAGGCCAAGAAGCTCTTTCTTGATGACCTTGGCTCTTACCCTTTCCTCAGCCGCTCCGTGTCCGACGCCCACCGCCTTCCTCTAGTCCAGTCGCCGTCAGATTTCGGTCGGGGAATTTCGTCGAACAGTTCTCTGCCGCCCAAGATCATGCAGCCGAAGGCTGAGAAGCTCTTTCTTGACGACAATGGCGACTGCTCTATTCTCAGCCGCTGCATGTCTGACGCTCACTGCCTTCCTCCATTCCAGTCGCCGCCGGATTCCATTTGGGGAATTTGGTCGAACACTCCGCCGCCGCCTAAGATCACGCCCACCACCTCCGCCAACCAGCAGCCCAAGCTCGAGAAGCCCACTGCTACCCTCGTCCGGGGCAGCGTCTCCAATGGCCACCGCCTTCCTCCGGTCCAGTCGCCGTCGGATTCCATTTAGGGAATTTCATCGAACACTCCTCCACCGTTTAAGATCAGGCCCAATTTTAGCACGCCATGCTCGCACGCCTTCGCCTCCGCCTCCGCCTAAGTCGCTCTCGAGAACCTCGAGTTCGAGGCGTAACGTGCAGAACAAAAGTGCGGTAACTTATTTTTTTTGCTATTCTAAAAGTTCACTCTAGTTTCTTGATGTAGCTATTATATTTTTTTGGTTTTTTTTTTTCGTCTTTCACCCAACATTTCACTTTCATTGATGTTTGTTAATTTTTTTGACTATAACATTGGAAGGTTTATTTATTTATTTTTATGTCTTTGTTCTGCTTTAAATGTGGTTTATTGATGTGTGTGTATATATATGACTACAGACTGCTCCATGGTACGAGTAAAACGTTTTGAGGTACCGGGCTTTGGTAGTGCCAAGACGCTTTGGGCAAACCAAAAAGAAAAAAGAGTAAAGAAAATGGTCCAACCAAACAGAAGTATAGAAGATATGATTCACAATTCACAGAAATTAAATCGAAATCAGAATCTACAAAAGCCTGTAAAAGCAACACCTATTACCAACAAGGAAATGATAGTTGCATCCGCATTGACAGTTGAATTGGAGGCTTACGAGACCCGTCGCATCAATGCTCAACATAGCATTCAATTCCATTTCAAGGTCTTGCAAAAGCAAAATACAGTGAGTCCACCTTCTCAAATTCTATCTTAAGGTGGTGCTCCAAAACGGAGGCTAATTTAAAATATAAACAGACTTTGTTTTTTGTTTTGATAAATTATTCAATGTTTGAGTTAAAGAAATTGATAATATCTCAGCGGCATTGTTTACGTTTGGATTAGCATCGTTATTGACCTCAGGTGCATGTCCATTCTCTGCCTGTACTTCTGGTGGTTGAATGGCTTATCCGTTCACTGTATGTTCTTCATTTGGTTGTTGTTGCTCCACATTGGATTCGTTTTGGTGCCCATGTTTTTCTTTTGATTCTTCAACATCGTTGCAATCCAAACGTTTGTGTGTTTGTTCTGTTTCTTTTTTCTTTTTCATTAGAAAATGAAATCAATTTTTGTACAGATTCTAGCAATTATACGGGATAGACCAAGGGATGTCGACAATCTCTTGGAAGATTGCAACGACGTTGAAGAATCAAAAGAAAAACATGGGCACCAAAACGAATCCAATGTGGAGCAATAACAACCAAATAAAGAACATACAGTGAACGGACAAGCCATTCAACCACCAGGAGAACATGCAGAGAATGAACATGCACCTAAAGTCAATAACGATGCTAATCCAAATGTAAACAATGCCGCTGAGATATTATCAATTTCTTTAACTCAAACGTTTGAATAATTTATCTAAACAAAAAACAAAGTTTGTTTATATTTTAAATTAGCCTCTATTTTGGATCACCACCTCAAGATAGAATTTGAGAAGGTGGACACACTGTGTTTTGTTTTTGCAGGACCTGAAATGGAGTTGAATGCTATGTTGGACATTGATGTGACGGGCTGTGTAAATCTCCACTTGAAGTGTCAATGTGAACACAACTATCATTTCCTTGTTGGTGATAGGTGTTGTTTTTACGGGCTTTTGTAGATTCGGATTTTGGTTTAATTTCTGTGAATTGGGAATCATATCTTCTATACTTGCTGTTTGGTTGGACCACTTTCTTTTTGGTTTAGTAGTAGTTTTGATAGGTCTGGAAGCAAATATGTGAACTGGAATCTGTAAACTGTGATGAATGAGAGTAAAACTACTTCTGTAGATATTCTTCAATGAATTTCTTGAGGAAATAACTTTTCTTTTCATTTTGTCTTTTTCTGTGTACAATTTTTGTTTACTGTTCTACATGAAAATTAGTTATGGTAATCTGTACACCTCTTGTTTCATTGTTTGTGGTGTTCGTTTCATGGAGTAGTATTGTCATTTACACATGGAACTGTCGTTTTTTGGGAATGTGCAATTTGTAAAGTCACTGTCGTTTCCAGAAAGAAAAAGAAAAACATCAACGACATGTTACTTATGCTTAATCGGAGTGAGCATAAAGGGGAGTGGGTAGGATTTGAAATGAGTTGGATTCGGAATTAGGATTCGGAGTTAGAATATGTTGTTTACTTGAGTTCTAGGAATCGGAGTCAGAATCATTGTCAATCACATTCATGTGTTTACTTCGAACAAAAATCAGAATTATTTACTGTAAATTAACTTGTATACTTCTTTATTTATTCTATTTTCAAAAATTAAAAAAATGATTAATTTTATTTTATTTATTTTCAAAAATTTAAATTCTCGTTTTTTTTTCCCTCTTCTAGTAGGTTGTTCATAAATTGGATGTCCATTTCTTGTCGCTTATGTTTATCGTTTTTAACTAAAAATATCACTTTGTTAGAATGTTGTCGTCTGAAAAGTAGTCGTGGCATATTATTATTTTACTTTATTTTATTTATCTATTTTATTTTTTATTTTTTTAATTTTATTTTATTTTTGGTTTAGCTTCTTCAGCATGTAGTTTTACATGCAACTGTCCATTTTAAGAGATGTCGTTCCTACGGAATGCTGTCATTTGTGCGATACACACACACACACACACACAAAAACACGCATATAGTCGTTTTCTGGACCATTGTGGTTTCTAAGCTATAGAGAGAGAGAGAGAGAGAGAGAGAGAGAGACGAGCCTCCTCTTTCCTCTCCAACTAGATTTATACCTCTTTTTTTTTTTTTTTTTTTTTTGCCCCTGACTCAAATCTATGATTAGGCCTTGATTTTGCTTTCGCTTATGACTTCTCTGCACGTTTGGTTCACTACACGAGTTAATAACATTGTTTCCAAACAAATCAAAACCAACTTTAAATCCCCAAAAAAAAAAAAAGTCAAGAACAAATTTTCAAACAAAAATTAACAATTATTAGAAAAAGTGAAATTCTACGGTATTTTATTTCCCCCTTATCCATAGAACATGTTTTTTTTTTTTTTTTTAATTATAATTATCAAATAAAATTTTAACAATCCTGTACCTCGTTGAGGAATGTAAGTAATTTATTTTTATAGAAATATAAGAAAAGAAAAAGAAAAGAAAGAATATAAATTGTGTAGGAGATAACAACAACGTGGCAGATGGAAGCTCCGGGTGAGCTCCTCCAATGGCGAGTGTAGTCGTCATCGTCCCCACACAGCCTCCTCCATGGCGACCCACTTTCTCTCTCCACTCTCTCTCTCTAAACTCACCTCCTCCTCCCTTTTCCTTCCCCTCTCGCCGCTCCTTCTCCGCCGCCTACCGCCGTTGGGACTCCAATACCGACACCCCAAGATTCGGCTTCGGTTTCAAACCCAAACCCAAACCCAATGACGACGAAGATGACGACTATGAAGAAGAAGAAGAAGAAGAAGAAGAAGAGTTCTACAGAACTAAAAGAAAGAAGAGGCAGTGGTGGTCTGACGATTTGCCGGCCATGGACGACGCTCCTGGTGGGGCCCTTGAGGACTTCATTGATGCTTTCTGGATTTTCAAGGTTCAAACTGTACACTTTCTTTATATATAGATACACACATATTTAAGTCTGATATTATGATGGACAAACTATTAGCTGGTTTCTGTTTATCTTTGGTGATGAGAGTATATATACACACACAAACACTTTATACATACATAAATTGTTTCCTGTTTCCTTTTGATTATAAGACAAATTTCATTTCCATTGTGTATATATGCTTAGCTTTACTTTTGTATCGAATATACACACACATATATATAATACGTTGAGTGGAATTAGCCCGTTTTCTGTTTTTGATTCTTTAGTTAGTTTGCTATTATCATAGTCATAGCTTCTTCTAGTCATTAACATCTGTGATATGTATTTATCATATTGTCAACTTCAGCTTATTTTTGGTATCAAAAGACAAGATTTCTAACATTTGGATCGGCAATTAGACGAAAATAACTCGGCATATTGTGGAATGTCTAACATTGGTGATGGTCACCGGTTCTATAGGTGGGTTCTAATTTTCAAGTTCAAATTTTTGGTAATAAAATTGGGAGAGAGCTGCTATTCGATGCCAACTTGCTGATGGTTCGGTTTTTTGAATGAGATTAGAGAGAAATACAGCAAGTCCGAGAGGCAAGAGGGGTGTGATTAGAGTGAAATTCTGCAGCAACATAATCTTTTGATGTGTATTGTTTTGCTTTTCCCTGGATATGAATGTTTTGACAGGACTTTCACCAAAAGGGTTAACTTATGAGAGTGAGTTACGAAAATTTCTAGTCGCCTTACTAAGGAATCAAAGTTATGCGTTTTGCAAGTTTTCATTGTTTTTATACCTACTTCTAGATTTACTGTGCTAAGTTTGAATGTTAATTGCTTTTTGGTCACAGCAGGTGTTCAAGTCGTATGGTTGGATGCTTCCGATTATACTTGCATCTTGGTTGTTGGCTACCGGCCCAAAAGCCTTTCTCATGGCGTTAGCGCTCCCACTTGGTCAGTCAGCACTGTCGCTGGCATTCGACAAGCTACGGGGAGGGACACAAAGTAGGCCCAAGCGCAGGCGCAGGATGAGAAAGAGACAATCTGCCGGTGCTGCAACCGATGCTGCAATTGAGGAGGAAGAAGAAGATGAACTCCGGGAACCCGGCAAGGCAAAAATGGGGTACCAATCATGGGTCGTTGGGAATGAAGGCTCAGTTGAGAAGGGTGGCCAAAAAGCAACCACTTTCGGTGGATGGGATGATCTTGAAAGGGTTAAATCGGCACCAAGACAATCAAGAAGGACGGGTGGACCAGGAAGAACCGAGACACAGAAGGGTAAGCTGAGTAGGAGAGAAAGCAAAAGCGACACGCCTTTGTTGCTGAGATTGTTGATTGCCTTCTTCCCTTTTCTGGGATCTTGGACTAAGATGCTATGGTGAGAATAGCAAGAGAACTTGGATGATAACATAATTGGATTTGTGCTCTTCTTGAATGGTCAAGTCACAGTACTGGTGAGCCTTTTCTAATTATGTCGTGGCGTTACCTTTTCGTTGCTAAATTTTGGCAAGGATCAAGAAATGTTTTTCGCAGCCTGCGTTTAGCTTGTTTCTTCCCAAGTTCGACTTGAATGGCGGGGTTTGTTTTTGAAAATCCTTTGTCTTCACTGTATAAATTCAAAAACATTAAATTTAGATACAATTATTCATATGTGGAATAAAAATTTAGGATACAGTTAAAGAGAAGGCGCTGCAACTGTTGAGAGAGTCGTTTTCTACGAGATACAACTTTGCTCTGCTAATTTGATATTGATATCTTTTACCCAAAGAAAAAGAAAGAGCATCTGCTTATTTTTCTCTCCCTTCCCATTCATTTGTTTCCATTTTGTTTGCTTGTTTTTCTGAGTTCCATTTGGTTTGGTTGTCCTTGTTAACCTTTTTTTTTTTAAATGGCACTAGTGCTTCTGAACTTGATACAATTGAACTTTACATCCTAAACTTTTGAGTTTCGTAATTTGCCCTTGAACTTCATTATGTGTAGCATAACATCTCTAATTGATTTGCACGAGTCTTTAATTAAGAGCACATGAGGTCTTTTTAAATTAATGTTAACCTAAATTTATACTTAAAACAAACTCAATTCAAAATTTTCAAACCCCATCAAATTTTGATTAAAATAGATAAAAATGACTATGCATGTTATTAGTCAGTGACTTTTATGCAAGTCACAAGTCAATTTCCATCGAAAATTAACAACATCAACAATTTGGAATGTTTTGCTACACATATTCAAAATCAGGAGACAAATTCACAAAACTAAAAATTGAAGGAAAAAAATGCAATTATGCAATAAGTTTACGAACATCAGTGCCAAAAAAAAGAAAAACAAAAAATATTTTTCTCATCAAAGTTTCTGGTTAATATTTGTTTCTGTCACAATATTGGCGTCAATTTATCATAAAAAAGAATTCGAATCGAAATAATCTTGTTATGGATGAAAAAATAGCAGCCAAACTTCAACGCTTCCTCCTTTCCGAGGGGGTCTGTTCAGCCTAACTGAAATGAGAGGTCTTATATTTTGTAAATAAGTGAACCCTCAAAAGAATACAGAAACAAAAACAAAAACAAAAACGTCGTCTTCCAATAATTTTTCATGAAAGACCCCAACTGTACTGTTATCTTGAAAATAGCTGGAGTTTGTTCAGATAGCAAGCAGATGCAGAATCCTCTAGGCAGCCACAAAAGGACTCTTCATCTTTTGGAAACAATGTCGGTAGGGGATGGTCTGGAATAACTCCGACCTAAAAATACAATAGTCAACTTTAGGTAGATAGGGAAGAAGTACAGGTGCATCCTGTTCTTTCGGAATCTACCACACAACCCGATTTCAATCATTTGAAAGATGAAAAGAAATGATACGAGTTTTTCAATGCCGAGAACATTTTGAGACCTTTTCTTTCTATCAACCAGTGATTTTGGGATATACCATAGTTTTTACCTATAGATGGATAGATATACAGAGAGAAGAAAAACCTTGTCGATATCAGTGTGGGCAGGAGTCTCGTAGCGGGCAACAGTAACAGCCAAGCCGGAGCCATCAGAGAGCTGAAAAACCGATTGAATCTTGCTGCAAAGTGGGAGAGAAGGGCATGTTTTAGGAAGTATGTTTTGTTATTCATTTGCATGAATTCCGTGGAAGCAAAATAGTTTACCCCTTTCCGAATGTAGGTTCTCCAAACAAAACGGCACGTTTATTGTCTTTCAGTGCACCCGCTAATATTTCGCTTGCACTAGCGGTTCCCTTGTTCACCTAAAGGAAGATCAGAAACATCCCAAATTCATCACAATTCTTGCACATTAACTGTAATATTTGCAGATATGCAAGAAAAATTAATCACCATTATATTCAGTAGATCAAGAGGATTAAAGGAGCGAAAAATAAAAGATTTAAGAGGACAATGTAGAAACCATACAAGAACAGCTAGGGGTTCAGAGGGAGCTACTGCACTGCTTCCATCCGTGTCATATATGTCTCGAACACCACGATTGTCACATATGTAAACAATTACCCCTTTGTCCAGCCTGAATCAAAAAATGTAATGACCAGAATTCAGCTCCGTTCAAATCGTTAGAAACAAAAAGGTAATGGTTAAATTATAAAGGGCTAATTATCTGTTACAAATTATAGAAGCCAGCAGTGTAGCATCTGATTGTAAGTACTTGAGTCTCCAAAAGCAGAATATTCTTACAATATCCTTTTAAAAAACAATCGGGGGAAAAAAAAAAAAGACGACTCAAACTTAGCTTACCAAATCTTTGCAATCTCAACTCCTTCGGGAAAAAGACCGCCACTGCACCAGAATTATGCTTTCAGAAGGCTTACAAAAGGGCAAAGTTTAAGATGTACCAAGGTTGAGAAGCTATCACCTATTATCTCGAAGGTCCAACACAAAGGCATTGACACCATTTTTCCTTAGAGTATCAATTGCTTCCTTGACAGCTCCTGCACAGGATGTAGGGAATTCACAACAAATGAAGTTCCAAAGTAACGGAGAACCAGTATCTAAAATATCAATAAATGGATAGAGACCGAATGAATCTAGCCAAGAAAAATTTTAAATTTCTAACAAAACAATCATGTAGAAGTCCCAGGATGAAAGTAGGCCAAAGAAACAGTTGACAGAAACAAGTGATTTGAGAATATTACCTGATGCATTTTGATTGAATGATGTGAGTTTGATATAACCAATCTTTGAGGAATCCTTCCCTGAGCTGCGCAACTCGCAAAATCTTGACTTCACCGGGTTAAATGAAATCTTCTCCCGCCTAAACAACTCAGAAATAAACAAAAGTCAGAATACAGATTTTGTCTAAGACAACAACGAACTTCGAACATCAGCATTGGCTCCAGTCAGCTGACAAATATAAAATTCCATGTTTAAAAATCAGTGCCAATTCCGATCACTGAAGCAGTAGATAATATATCCGGAAGAACATTCGAAAAGTGTAATTAAAAAAAAATTTAATGTCTTTGAAAGTACTAGAAAGAAAGATAAAAACCGAACTTACATCAAGTCCAGGTTCTTAATTTCAGGCCCACTACGAATGGTTAATTTCACTGAACTTCCTTCAGGTCCCCTGTTTAAGAGATTAGGTGCAATTAACATCAATGATTAACCCACGAATCAGTTTATTGAATATGAGGACCAGCACATATTAACTAATTATCCTGAATGAAGGGCATAGCTCAGCAGTTAAGCAAGCTGGCAGTGCAAGAAACTTACTGCAACTTTTCTGCTGCATCATATATGCCCATTGTCTCAGTACTCGTATCATCAATTGCCAGAATAACATCGCCAGATGAAATACCTGCTCTATTTGCAGGACCTCCTGGAGCGGCTGAGACAACAACGAGCCCAGCAGGGGAGCCATCAAGTTTCGTAGGGTAGCCAATCGAAAGCCCAACACCTGTAAGAGCACCTTGAGTTCCAGACTGCCTTCAAAGAAGATATTCGCATATTTAGAGAGAATACTTATGGTAAATTGTATCAAGTGAACAATGCTTCTGTCTAAATCGCTATATCTGAAACTTTTGTGATTGCCTGGTGAAGTAGAGTGCACCTTATGCAAGATAGACAACAAATTTCAGAAGAAAACAGCCTAGTACCCGCAAACTCTTGAATTTCTCCGGCTCCAAAAACCTAGTGAAAGGATCATTGAGTGTAGCGAGCATCTTCTTTATTGCCATATCTGAAAGAATATATGCAATCAGGAAGTAAAAGATAGTATATTGAAACGCATCCACACATCTTAGTCAAGCGAACAAATTAAAACTAATCTTTCAGTAACAACTACATGCCAATCAACCTTGTTTTAAAATTAACTCCAAAACTACAAGAACAGCAGTATTCTGTAAATAACCAATAAGAAGAACAGAACAATTACAAGTTTCTTCTCGTGTGTTCATTGGCTCCATTCGTAATGCATTTTCTCTGTATCGAAACCAACTTTGTCCATTAAAAGATTTGTCGACATATGCACGGTCTATCGTTCTCCATGCCTCCAAGAAGAGTAGATTCTCCTCAGATAAGGCCCCTGCCATGACAATTACAAGTAAAGTGGAAAATTAAAACCTCAAATCATTAGAGACCAGCAACTCTTGTCACTAATTCATAACTAAATGAAAACTTACAAGATGGACTCTTGCTAATAGCAACAGAAAGTGACATGACCAGCATCACTCCAACAGCTAATCTGGCGAACGGAACGTGTACTTTCTGTCTAATTTCTTCTGAAGAATTTGTCTTCCGATGGGGAATCCCATCATACCTGCTAAATTTAGGAAAGAATCTGTAGCTTACCCAAAACAAACCGAACTTGGCAGAAAAGTTTTTACTCCGATTCCAAAACGGATGCAACAAGAAATTCTGTTTAGAAGCTCCATTGCCATTACTACTGTTCCTTGGACTAATACTGCAATCCGTCCTTACACACCTAAAGGAACTTTGCAGTTCACTCTTTACAAATTTTGCAGGACAATATTTCCATGGTAAAACCTGCAAAAGAGGATGACTTTTTCAAATTTCCCATCAAAAGGCTTCCCTTCCTGATTCAATACCTACAATCCACTTTCAAACATCAACTCGCTAGGATGAAGGCTGACCACCCAATCACTATTACATACATATATACACATATACATATATATCTATATATATATATATATATTCCGGAAACCCAATCACAAAATGTTACAAGCTACCCAATTGGATTTCTTTAATAAAAAGAAGGATTTTTTGATAGGATACAGTTTTTAACCGCCAAATTATTATCAGGTTCATCACAATAATTTTTTAAAATATATATGTACATATATTGGGATGTAATTCTTATACTAAGCTATCAATACTATAATAACATGGTTCACAACCCCACCCCAAAAAGAAAAAGAAAAAAAAAACGAAAAAAAAAATCCTACTTGATAATAAGCTTGAAAATCGCTATATAACCATAAAAATCACCAAAATGTTCATAAATCAAGCCAAACTGAGCTAATAAACTGTCTTAGTTTGCTCCAAATACTAATTAATTTCTCGTAAAAAAAGATTAACAAATTGTGGAAGACCAGAACGTAGTTAACTTCGTTATTTCTCGAATTTTCTATCAAACCAAGTACAAGGAGAAATGGGCATTTGCAAATGGATTTTAGAGAGAGAGAGAGAGAGAGAGAGAGAGAGAGAGAGAGAGAGACGTACTCGAGAACTTGCAAGGACCTCCATCCAGAGAGTCCCGACAGATCAAAATTTCGAAATTCCTTCTGTTTTTTTATTTTTTTTATTTTTTATTTTTTATTTTTTTTATTTCGAAGAAGAGCAAGAAGAAAATTTGATTCATTATCAATAATATGGAAAAATTTGAAAGCTTAGGCGGAGAATTGCCGAGGCCACGCTCTATCCTCTCTTCTTCTCTTCTCTTATGCCTGTTTGGGCCTAAGCCAATCACTCATTATAGGCCCAATCCAATCACTCATGGGCCTCATCCAACACACGTTGTGGGCCTAATCCCATCACACGCTGTGGCCTAATCGAATCACTCATTTGGGCCGTACACGAAGGATGGGCCGAGAACTAAGGAAGCAAAATAACACATTTTCAACAGGGATCCGCGTGGTCTGCCGAATTTTTGGCATCTCATATGGTGTTTAACCAATAATATTATATCATATCATTTAAAAAAGTTTAAAATACTTTATAACTGATTTTTTGTATCTTAAAATCTAACTTCTTTCAACGATGCATCAAAATATAATTAATTTGATATAATTTGATATATCAAAATTAGACAGGAGATGTCAATCATTTCAGAGGGAGAAGGAGGTTAATAACATTAACACATTGTAGCATATTTACAAAAAAAAAAAAATTTGAAGGAAATTTACAAAACTATTAAAGTAAACAATATATTTACGAGTTTGTACATTTATTTTGTTATGAGTAAATGAATAATTTACTGGTCAATAGTTAAGTAAATAATGTATTTTCTAGTAAAAAGGTTTCTAATTTTAACTGCTTCGTAAATATGTTACTTATTTATTTTAGCTTTCAAAAATATGCTGTTATATATTTTCATTTTTGACGGTATTATAAGACCTTCTCAAGGTTTGTAAACTATATATAATGCTATATTTCACTCTTTTTAATGGCATTTAACATGGAATTTTATTTTGTACTTTAATGTATCATGTTATTTTAAATGCTATATCTATTTCGTGTTATAATTATGAAGTTTTCAAATTTGTAAAGTAGACATATTTTTAAAATAGTTTGATAATGATAATTTTAGAGCAGCTCAAATTTAGTGTCAAATTAATCTACTAATATGAAATTTCGATATTCGGGTTAAACAATTTCTATCTGTCATAATCAATTTGATAATGATAGTGTTGCTAATATGAATCTCATCTCTGTCTGTTGATTCTCCATCACAATTCTTATAGGTGTTTTTTTTTTTTTTAATGCCTTACTTTTTTTTATTATTATTAATAGATATTTGTCCTTTTAGGAAGGAAATAAAATAAAATAAAAACTCCAATTAAGTAGTAGTCTAGTTATTTTGAAAATTATAAACAAAAACGTAATTTCATTAACATTACCTGACAGCTAATGTATATTTTCAAGTTTTACTGTAGAAATCTCCATAAACTTATGCTTGATAGGAGTTATTTTCAACTTTGCCTGTGAAAAGTGAAGTAGAAATTTTAAGTTGCCTAGAGACCAAGTTAGCTTATGAAAGAAAAAACAAGCTGCTGCATTGGTGATATTGCATCCGGTTTGATCAAAAATTGATTTTTTTTAAATCTCATCTAATCTAATCCGCTCATAATTGAACAACACCATCATATAAGATCCAAATTTGACATCCGAAAAGTGGATTTAGTACTTTAAATTTGGTTGCTTTTATAATGCATTACATGGATATGGATGATATATAAGTGTACATAAATTGTCTCCTGCTTAATAGTTAAACATTTCTGATAATTGTAACTTTCTAATTAACTACTTATAATAATTGATTGACTTACTTGTAATTTTATATAAAATTATAAAATAATACAATAATGTACAAAAAAAAAAAAAAAAGAAGCTACAATTCTAGCAGTTGGATAAGAAAGTATGTCTATATATGCCGTTTTTTTAATTTTTTTTAGTTTTTTAGTTTTTTAGTTTTTTGGGTAAAAACTTGTAATTAGTCTAGTTGCAGTCTATTGTATCATACATAATCCATCACATACAATTTCCCACTGACGAACTTTGCTAATACGTGGGTTACTTTATTCCCATCTCTGGAAGCAAATCAACAGAAGGTACCACCAGCAGACAATAATAAATCCCAAACAATATAAATAATTATACAGAAAAACCTTAGGACACCTAATAGTATTAATGGCCCCAAAACGATTACTTTCAACAAATTGAGGTACCAAGTCACTTGAAAGCTAAAAAATCAGTCCTCCTCTTATGGCTAAAATTTCGGTAATACGGGTTGAAAAAACTCCTTCAATCCGCTTCGACAAGGACCCCATCACAAATCCATTATGGTCTCGAATGATTGTCCTAATTCCGCAGACTTTTTGGTCATGAATCAAAGCTGCATCTGCGTTAATTTGATTTTAAGAACGCCTTTTTTTTTTTTTCCTAGTAGCTCATTCTATTTCTATTAATTTATTGCAGTCTTGGAATTGATTTTAAGAACCTTAGGAACGTGAACGTTTGATATGTTGATGATATATTGATGACTCATAATAGGATAAGGAAATCAATAATTTGCAGTTTGATTAGATTACAATTTATTTTAGGGGAAAAATTTGATTATAGACATGCAACTATTTTGCTGCAAAATTGTTCCACCAATTGCAATGACAAAGCTAGAAATCTTGATAAGGAGTTAATGACTATAAGATTTTAATTTTTAGAGGAATAAAATGAAGTTTTTAATTTTTTTTAAGGGGGTTATTTGTAAATTAAAGGTGAAAACACATACAAAATTCCAAGTAGAAAAAGTTGAGGCCCCCATGTGGAATTATAGGAAAACACAGGCTCGGGTGGAAAACATAAGAAAACGGATTAAGTCAGGTCCGGCCTCATTAAAAACAAAATATCTGCTCAGACCTAATCGTATATTTTATATGAAAAATTATAACGAAAATTGTAGCAAATAATATTTTTATGAGACTAAAGAAATAAAACAATAAGATTTTAAAATATTTGAAGTAAAGAGTTTATTTCCTTGTTCTAAATTTGTAAATCTATTATTTACTTCGAATATTTGTCGTAAAACTATTGTAGACTTTTCTATCCTAAATAATATCTTATCTTATCTTAAGATATATAAAAGATATAGAATTTACTATCTCGTCGTTCCAATACGTGTCAAGCCATAGTTTTTTTGGCTTTATTTTTACCCACTTATTTTATCATTTCATGCTCTCTTCTTCCATTTCTCTACCGTTATTAAAAGTGCCAATGGTTTTTATACAGTAATTTCGTCCTCTCTTATTTTGTTGTCACGTATCACTTCAGTTTTTCTTTCTCTCTCTCTTTTTTTTTTTCACTTACTTTGCATTTAGATTATTGAACTTCTACAATATTTTAATCTACCCTAATTAATTACCACATGCCACTTTATTTATTTTTTTTCCGTTGTTTTCCTCTTTCTTTCCTTTTCTTCTGTTTCTTTGCCCCTATTAAAACAAATTCTTTTTTTTTAATTAATAAAACACGTTCTTTTTAAATCTATCACAACATGAATATATAATATTTTCATGTGATATTTTAATTAATTTTATATGATTTACAAAATATATGTATTATTAAATGATATTTTTCCGCACGTGTTTAAATTAGTAATACCAAAAAACATGTAGATCAGAAACCTAAACCAAACCCGCCACAATGTTTGGACCCATAGAGATCCGCATATGCAGACAACCGATCCATTTAGTTCAGCTCATATTTATATCTCAATATATACATATATATATATATATATATATATATCTTAGAACTCTGTCAAACAGTCAACAAAATGTGGCCTAAGTCAAAATCATCATCAACAACATGTTGTTCACGTTTGAACATTATGACCGACTGCCCGACATGGAACAATGTTTGGCAGAATAAGCCTTTTTCCTTTTTCCCTGTCCACGCTTGTACTTCAACCAATAGATTACTAGAAAAAACTTTTCATAGTCGCTAACGAAGCATATTGCACCACACGTGCGGGTAGACCTTGACCTATATAATAAGCATGCTATTTTCGCGGGTTTTTCAAATAAGAAAAATTAGGAAAATTGTGTTAAAAAGGCACCCAAAAAAAAAAAAAAAAAACCTAAATAAAGTTTACACTTGACAGTAATCGCGTAGGATAAAACAGATAATCAAAAATCACGATTATTAGTATAAAGATGGATGTAATTAATTTAAAAATAATGGTTTGAGTCGGTAATATATAGTTTTGACTCATTAGATTACGTACATTGAATTATATATCAAAATTAAAATTAAAAAAAAAAAACTTTTTTGACTAGTTATGTCTAGATTTACTAGGAAGGAGCTCAAGCCATGTCTTTTTAGATCCGTGACAAATAATTAATTAGAATCTTAGCCGTTCATAACTAAGAACATAAATTAACAAATGTGCGCATATATATATATATATATATATAATACATATACATATGGGTGCGGATATATATATATATATATATATATACATATTGAAAACTCTTTCATAAATATATGTATGATTGTATAACCTACCTTCATCCTTAGACATTTCACCAATATTTTGTACCACATGACTTAAATATTCATGAAATGTCGTCCAAACACAGTACAAAAACCAGCTCACTCGAAAGCTATACATTTCTCAATCTTGCATTAATTTTTCTTCTAATTATTTCTAGCATAATAACATATTTAAATCGAAATTGAAAATGATCATGGAAGGACAATTCTTTTTTTAGAAAGAATTATAATTACATTATTAGAGTGCAACATATCGCTTGTTTTGTAATCTCTCTCTCCCTATATAATGTATTTAATATATGCATTTCACGCATTTAAGTATGGATTATTGACATAAATGTTTAATTTTGAAAACTATGATTTAAAAAATATTCATTTTTTCTTTTATTTATATGAATGTCTAAATTGATACTTAAAAAGACCATATTATCCTTTCATCAAGAATTGAAACTAAACAAATAAAGAATTGATTAAAAAAGGAAAGAAAAAATCTCTAAAAAATATAAAACTAAACAATTCCTTTATAAAAAGGATAAAAGACCGTTTTACTTGCTTTATTATAAAGAAAAAAGAATCATAACTGATATTAATTATATGATACATGAAAAACATTTATTATAATAAATAATTGATCATTAAAATAAAATTCACAGCGAACAGATAAATAAATAAAATAGATATTGTAAAGAAATATGAAATACTATAAAACCTAAAAAAAAACATAATGATATAGTAATTATCATAAATAAAAAGACATCATAATGATATAGTCATACCACAAAAAAAAGTATAACACATTTAAAAAAACATCATAATAAATAATAATGATCAAACAGAAATAAACAATTTCATCATACATTTAAACTTTAGAAACTAACTATTAAAACAATTCCAATAATAATAAATAAATAAATTATCACAATAATGTTACAATTATCATAAATAACCTAAATTATATTAAAAAAAATAGGTTTATAAGAAATCTAAATCATACTTAAGAAATATGTTTCTAAAAAACTTAATTATACTAATAAGTTATCATTATAATAAAGAACTAGTCATTAAGATAAAGATACAATACTGATAAAAAAATATGAATTATAATGAAGAAAAATGATGTTAAATACAATAAAAGAACAAAATAAGTATTTTAAGAAGTTGTTTTTTTAGAAATGGACATTTACATGATATTATTAAAAAAAAAAAAAAACAAACATATTTTAAAATAAAACTCTAAAAATATATATATATATATATATTTTTTTTGTGTAATTATTTGTTTAAGTATTATCATGCCTTGCCCATACATGTACATTCACGTGGGTAAAACCTCTGTTATTAGTGCATTATTAAAAATAAATAAATAAGCACTACATATGCATATGCACATGCATGCTAAATAGGATAGGTCAGCAGGTCTCGCTCCCACTGACTAAAAAAAAAAGAACTTTCTCATTTAATATTTTCTATTGAGATTTAATATTCACATATATTCCACGCTGAATTATACACTTTTTATTATATAATGAGCTATTTTAAATCTAAAACCCTTTTTTATTTATTGGCTACTTTATCTTTTTTAAATATTATATTTTCCTTTTTTTTTTCCCTGATCTTCACTCCCTTTTTCTTTTTTCTTTTTTTTTTTTTTTTTTGGGTAACTACTTCCTTCAAAGTTCTTGCTTAGTCGATTGCTTTCATTTTAGTGTGTATATATAAGTTTAACATGTCCATATATGACTTGCAAAATAAAGTTAATGAAATTATGTGTAAATACTAAGGGTCCGTTTGGTTCGCAAGTTTGAGTTGATATTTTGAAGTTGAAATAGTAAATTTTGTTGACTTTTCAGAAAAGATAAAAAAAATTTTGGGAAAAAGACAAAGACTTTTGAGGAAAAAGATAAAATTTGAATTGAAAAGTTGGGATTGAACTTGCAAACCAAACGGAGCATAAGTAGCCTTGCCGTACATTTATTACAAAATTAAGGAAGTAATTTCAAAAAGGCTTTTTAGTTTATTTTATTTAATTGATCTGAAGTCAACATAAAAGGATTCGTCAAAGTCTTCGATCATAAATTATGTCGACCCATACTGAAACAGTAATGATCCAACCACCGCTAGCTTTTCTTCAAAAGTGGAAGTCGTTCACATTGGAAAATTCTTTCTTTTGAATGTTCATCATGATGACAAGTTTAAAGATTTATTCGGCAGAATTTTCTAAAATCTGTTTTAAGTTTTTTTTTTTGCCCCCTCTCTTTCGAGATGTATTATTCATCTTAAAATCAATTATTAATGATGAAAAAAAGAGTTTTTATGATAGTAATCATTATTTTTCATTATCGGTTGTAACTTATATAATTTTAGCTATTAGATTTAATTTTTCAACCGTCATATTTATGAGTGTGTACATTAAAAAATTTGTAGCGCGTAACACAAAATTGCTCTTATTCATATGCTAAATAGTTGAAAATTTAACTAACAACTAAAATTATAGCTTTTATCAATAGTGAAAAAGGGCAATTCATATAATAAAAATCTAAAAAAAAAAAAAAAGAAAAGAAGAAGAGAGCAGTAACGGATCTAGAAATTTTTTTCAGTGGGGGCATATAGAAGGAAACAACTTTTATATTTAAAAAAAAAATGCTTTGTATGTTTTCCTCAGTACACATAAGAGGAAACAATTCTTTATGTTAAAAAAACAATGACTTTAAAAGTATAAAGAGTTTAATAATTTTTATTTAATTTTGAAAAATGAATTATAATTTTTAGGTACAACTCTTATATCTTGAATGGATTCCAAAATTTATTCTTGAACTTTATCTCAAATGTCAGAATTATGATGTAAAATGAGAGTTTTTATCCTAGAATGTGTTATAAATTATTTTCATTTTTTACTAAAATTAAGTTTCAGTTTTATTTTTTTTCACACCAATATTTTTTTCCTTTTAAGATGAATACTCTTTCCAGTAAATAAAAAATTATACACATCAATATTCTGGATGTCGATAATTACGAAGTCCATGTCTTTAAAAACAAAGAAATTTAAAAAGACTGTAAAAAAAAAAAAAGATTGTAGACAAAGAAATTGGGAGAATTAATAAGAATCTAATGTGATTATGATATTAGAACGTAAAAAATAATATACGTTTGGTTATGGTATTGAAACATAAAATATAATTTAAATATGAAGTTTAGATATATTTTTAAAACAAAACTTTTTCGTGAGGACACATTAAAACTATTAAGAAAAATATGAGGGTCTTTTTATAATTTAAAAAACTTGAGGACTTGAATCCGTACTGGAAGAGAGAGCAGTTACATATAATATATATATTAAGTTCTGTCGATGATAGTCGACATTTTTTTAACGGCTAATATTCCCCCCCCCCCCCCGCGTCATCTAATAATTGAGACTAAGAGTTTATTTGATTCGTTAGTTTGAGTTGTGTTTTTGAAGTTAAAATAGTAAATTTTGTTGACTTTTCAGAAAAAACAAAAAACTTTTTGAGAAAAAGACAAAGACTTTTGAGGAAAAAGATAAAATTTAAGTTAAAAAGTTGAGTTTGAGAGAGTGAACCAAATACACCATTAGTTTCCATGTTACATCTTTAAATTTTTGAATTTGTGCCACATAATATTCACAGCAAGTATATGATTAGTTCGTTAGTTTTTTTTTTTTTTTTTTAAAGACTTGTTTGGTTGGGTTCTAACTTTATATATACACGGCAAAAGTGGTGCTTGATTGTATTAAATGTATATCTGTAGGAAATATTTCTTAAGATAATGTTCTGGAATTAAAGGGAACAAAGTTGGTCATGGTCAAATAATGACATTCAAACTTGGAAGGGGTTCATTGATAGGACAACTCTCAAATCTTTTTTATTCATAAAAAATAAAAATAATATTAATAATAATGACATTCAAACTTCCAAGGCATTGTTTCCTTGCGGCTTCACTAATAAAAAAAAAGAAAAAAAGAAAAAAGAGAACAATAGATTTTTCTTACATGTTGAAAACAAAGGTACTTTTGATCTCTTTCACACTTCTTTTGACCCACCCATTCCCACTTGGCTTGAGTTGTCGTGTACTAGAAAACAACCAAACCATATATATATATATATATATATATATATCCACTTATAGGAAATCAAAGAAGGTTCGTGGAATACTTTTACCCATAAATCTTTTTTTTTTTTTTTGAAATTACCCATAAATCATTTTCTATGCTTGTAAATGGTTTTTTGTTTTAAATGTAATTTCGGAGCATAAGCCATAATTTCACTCAGTACAAAAGGTGTGGCACATGTCTGCTTTCATGTAGAGTTGACTCCACACAAAGTATAGAACATATACCCTCGTGCGTGCCAAAATAAACAAAAGGAAACAATTATTGTTTTCATTAGTGTCAATAGTGCCGATGAAAAAATGATTCATGTCTTATTTATGTCAATTATAACAGTACTAAATTATTAGTAGTAAGATGATAGAGATCGCGTTATAATATCATGCGACACGTATATTGTGTCTATATATTATTGTCAGAATTATGAAAGATTTTATTTTTTTCTGAAAAAAAATATTGATGTTATTATATCCCGTGTAGTCTTCGTTTATTGTAGAAATTTTAAAACTATTAATAAAACGGAAAGACGTGATCTAATTATATTCAGATTGTAACTTCGGTTAAATTCACTCCAACCACCGCACAATGAGAATTCATAAATTATAGGTAACGTCACCACCCGTGAACACATTATGGGCGACATCACCATTAATACAATAGAAAAATATTTTCTTTCAACCAAAAAAAAAAAAGATAAAATATTTTTTTTCAACATTTTGCATGTAATAATTTTATTCTGTAAACAGATGTGTGGTAGGTAAATAATAAATCGTTAATAAGTAAATTTTTTTTGAACTTCGGATGAGGAATCAAACTATCATGTATGTAATTACTGTTAAGCAATATTTTGCAATCATGTTATTAAATAACTATTAAATAGAATTTTTAATTAGGTGATATAATTTCATAATAGCTATCCAAACATAAATAAGACCTTAAAAATAAGAAACTTTAATAATAAAATTAAAAAAAAAAAAAAAAAAACGATTACATCTATTAGAAGGGCATCCAGGGAAAGTTACAGCACAAAATTTGAAAAAAAAAAAAAAAAAAAGTTTTTTAGTATTTTTATCCTTCAAAACTAACCGTTTTTCTTAAAAAAAAAATAAAAAATGTAATTTACCATCAACAATGCTTAAGAAAAAAAAAAATTAAAAAAAAGTCACTACTAGATTTCTCAAATATCCTACAAGGCAAGCATTCTTTTTAAAGGTAGAGTACTCCCTATCCTTTATGCGCTAGAGATTTAGCCATTTGTGTTCCTGTATTAGGGTTGAACTCCGGCGTCGCTTCATGATAAGGCTCCACAGTGATGGCCTTGGTAGCGGGGATGGAGTCACATAAGGAGGTGTTGTTGCACTGATGTTCGTCGGTACGAAGCATGTGGGGGCTCTGATGGATCTGCAACTTGAGGGTTTTCGTCTTCGTAGTGTAGTGAAATGATTGATGGGGTACGCTTCCTATAAGGCATTCGGCAATAACGACACGCGGATCTTACTCGCCGATGAGGTGGGGTTTTTCTCCTTTTTATGGTAGTTGTTTGTTTAAAAATAAATGTGATGTTGTTTACACCGTATAGGTGTTACATTTTGTTGTCATGTTTTTGTTTCTATCTTGTAATGGTAAAGGTGGTCTCTACATCTTTTGGCTATAGTTAGTTCTATATGGTGTTGCGGGTGACCATTTTGCCATGTATCTTTTGGTTTTGATCGATCAGAGTTTTCTATCAATTGAAATGTGTTGTTGAGAGAATCATATATACACTTGATATTTGTATGTCTTTTCAGTTTTCTATTGTTAGAATTCAAAGCATATTTTACTCGTTTGTGTGTCCTATTTGGATTTACTGATGGAATCGATTGTGATTATAGTTAATTTTTTTTTTTTTTTAATGTTATAGCATTGAGTCAATATTAATGATTGTATTTATCTTATTTGGAATTCAACTAGCCTTTCGCCCCATAAAAAATAAAAAATAAAAATCTCAAATGTCTAACAAAAGAAAATGTCACTGAATTCAAGTTTTGCAGCTCTCTATACAAGTACCAAAGTATCTTTTTTCCCCTCCTTAAAGTACCTAAGAAACCATGTGATATTGTGATGCAGAGATCCAAAATATATTTTTTGTATCTATGACAAATAATTAAGCAGATTCTCGTCATGATTGTGAATGAGGAAAAACATGTCGATAAGAAAGTAGTGCAATCTTTTCTAGCAAAAGTTAACTTTTTAAATGAAACAAAGAAAGAGTGAGAGAGAGAGAGAGTGGCAAATTGATCCAATCATTTTCCTCTTAAGTGCCGCCATCACTAAGAAATTAAACCAATAGTTACAACTTCTTCATTATGTTCTTAACACGCTCAACATGTAGCAACTTTCTCTTAAATTTTTTCTTTTTCTTTTTTAATTTAAAGATGAAGAATTAGAATTTTACATTTTAGATAGAATAAGGTACAAAATTACCGATAGATAACGCACGTAATCACTTTTTATTTTTTTCTTTTGGATGTATAAATTATATATTTATATATTCACTTTTAATGAGAAAAACTTTTATTATGGGTTTTAAAAATTAACCAAGATACATTGGACAACAAATTTCCTTACAATTACGATGTTTAAGTATTATTTGGATGAAAGAAAATTCAGATTTTGAATAAAGAACAATTTAGTCATTCAAATTTATAAGTACTTATGGCTGATATTAGAATCATTGTAAAGGCGATCGAAACCGTTAAATCTTTGACGAATTTCGTTGTATGCCTCGGACATAACTCACTTTTTAAGGGCAGAAATAGAAAACCAAGCAATATAATTTATGAATCCCTAAAGTTCGCGTAAAATAAAAAACAAAGAAAGCAACCACTATGGATGCAAGCATTCACAACAAGCAAAAGGCGGGGGGAGCTTGTGTTATTGGAAGGTGATGATGAGGTCGAGGGGAAAAAATCTCACAAGGTGGCGGCTCCTTGCGTCGCCGAATAGTTGAGGGAGAGAAGCTCTCGGGGTAGGAGGATGTTGCATCGTTGGGGGGTCAAGGTGAGAAAAGCTCGTGCAAGGGGGGTCCAAGTAGGGCAATGAAGAGTGGAGTAACGTATGGGTGACGACTCTTTTATAGGGAGTGACGACTGTGTTACGGATATGGATGACTATCATGGAAGGCTATCAAAATTTAGGGTTTCAATAAATTTGGAGAAATAATAAAAAATAATATGATATCGGGACTTAAGATTGATCTAACAATTTTTTCTTATCTTTTTTTTTTTTTTAAGCTTAAATCCTTAAGATTATTGTTGCACTTGCCTATCAATTACCAATTATGTGTGATGATGCACATTTCTCCTTCTGTTTAAAAGTTTGATAGATTTAACCATTTGAATTACTAGTAAAAAAATTAGGAGGCATTTGGGTTACATAATTCAAACCTATAAAATTCCGAATCATACTGATTTTTTTTAAAAAAAAAATAAATATGAAAAAATAAAACACTATTCGGAATTTTATAGTTCGAATTATATAACACATACATATTTGTTATCTTCTAAACTCCTATTTGAATTCACAAATTTCAAATTGCGAAAAAAGGGTTCCAATGCTCTCTCATTTGCCAACCACCACCTTAATTTAAGGAGATTTTTGTTCATTAATCAGTTCGGGATCAAAATGTGACAAGCATAAAATTCGAGGACCTATCTGTCCACATGTATGTGGCTACATAAAGTTTTCTCTCTCTGTTTTTTTTTCTTTTTTTTTTTTTCCACTTCTATTTTATTTTATTATTTTTATTTTTTTTAGAAGCTTTCTGCTACTCCCTTTTAAAATACCACTTTAATAGCCCCACTTTTCCAGATACGAAGTATCGTGGTGTTGAATTTTCGCAGGAATCCCCCATGTCCTCCAAAAGAGCACTGGGACCCATCTAAGTAACTAGCAGCCATAGACTCATAATTTGCAGAATTCCAAATAACCCACTGCTGGCAACTAGACATTGGTCGACTTCAAATTCCAAGTTGCAAATTATAATTTAAATATATGCATATATATATATAATATATATTTCACTGCCTTATAAAAAAACAAAAAAGGAAATCAACCCACAATCTCGGAAAACCACTCCTTCCATATCCCTCGACTATCAACATTAACCACCCACAATTCAAAGAAAACAAAAACAAAATCGTACTCAAGAAAAGAAATATATAACAATATCTTTTTTTTTTTTTTTACCCTAAAGATAAGAATGTCCTATAATACATTAAAATAACCAATTACATAGCAAGAAAACAGGAGCTAGTTTCACGGTCTTCATAATCATCTTCCATATCAGCATCCAATATTCAACACACCACCACCAACCCACACAAAAATATATCCACATTTTCCACATATTCTAGAAGTTCTCCATAACGACTACAAAATAATATTCTTCCTCACTGTTTTGCACATCATTTTGAGATGAAAATTTTCAATTCGTCATATAAACTCAAACCCACTTTTTAATCTTTTTCGAAATTCATAATTCACTCATTTTTCTCACCCAAATTTTGTGAAATCGATTCAATTGAATCAAATCGACTTCACATTTTTTTAAAATACAGATTACACTCAATTATTCTTTATTCCAAAGACCAATATTTTAATTTAAGTTCTTGATTCATAACGAATTTTTTTCATTTCAAAATGATGTGCCGTTGAAAGATATTAATAACTAAAGATAATAGTTACTAACAAGCATTAAAAAAAAAAAAAAGAAAGAGAAAGAGAAAAGGAAAAACTAAACTGAAGGAGTGACATTGTTTGGCTCAACTTTCCTGAGAGGAAAACTGTTTGGCTTCGGAGAATCATCCTCGTCGTGATACACATAGGCGAAGCCGCCGTGCCGGGTCAGATCCATGCCGGCCATTTCGTCCTCGGCGGAGATCCTCAGGAGCTTGAGCTTGTGGAGAATGTAAAACAGTGGGCCCATGGTAACGCTGACCCACGCAAAGATTACGAGGATCTGGATCACGTGGGCAGCCAGGAGCTTCCCTCCGCCGCCGAGGAACAGTCCATGTGGCCGCCCCGGCTTCCCCTGGTAGATCTCGTTCACGTACTTCTCCCTCGCGAACAGCGCCGTGAAGATTATCCCCCACGCGCCGCACCCGCCGTGGAGCTGCGCCGCCTCGAGCGGGTCGTCGAACTTCACCTTCTCCGCCAGTTTATTGCACGAGATCAGGACCACGGCGGCCATGAACCCGCAGATGATCGCCGCCCACGGGTCCACGACGGAGCATCCGGAGGTGATGGCAGCGAACCCTCCGAGCAGGCCGTTGCAGACGTCGGTCACGTTCCAGTGCCCGGAGAGGATTCGCTTCCCGAAGAGAGTGGTTAGGGCGGCGGTGCAGCCGGCGAGGGTTGTCGTCACGGCGGTGCGGCCTACGGCGCTCCACTGGCCGTAGTACCCGCCGGAGCCGTAGGAGATGAGGATTTTATTGAAGGAGCCGGGGTTGAATCCGTACCATCCGAACCAGAGCATGAAGGTTCCGAGGACGACGAGGCTGGCGCTATGGCCTCGGAGAGCGACGGTACGGCCATTGGAGCCGAATCTGCCGATTCTCGGACCTTCGATTAGGGCTCCCCAGAGTCCGGCGACGCCTCCGACCATGTGGACGACGCCGGATCCGGCGAAATCGATGACTCCGGTACCGAATAGGAGGTCGCCGGAGGTTCTCCCGGCGCCGCCCCAGCCGTCGACGGACCAAAACCAGTGGGAGACAACGGGGTAGACGAATCCGGTGAGGAAGGAGGAATAGATGAGGTAAGCGACGAACTGAGTGCGTTCGGCGATGGAGCCGCTGGTTATACCGGCGGCGGCGATGGCGAAGGCCCACTGGTAGAGGAAATTGGAGTAGTCGAAGCGCTCGGAGTCGGAGGGGATCTCCTTGAGGCCAAAGAAATGGCGGCCGATGAAGGCGTTGGAGGGGGAGCCGAAGGCGAAGGCGAAGCCGAAGAGGTAGTAGAAGAGGCCGCCGGCGGCGGCGTCGAGGACGTTGGTGAGCATGATGTTCATGGTGTTCTTGGCGCGGACGGAGCCTGCGCAGAGCATGGCGAAGCCGAGCTGCATGGAGAATACGAGGTAGGCGGAGAAGAGGAGGTAGGTGGTGTCGATGGCTAAGGCCGTGTCGGAGAAGTTGGAGGACACGACGGAGAACTGGTCGCAGATGAGGGACGCGGCGGCTGTGGCGTTCGTCGTGTTCGGACCCAGGAGTCCGGCCAATAGGTCCGCCGAGCAGGATAGCTTGGTCGTCATGACTCTAGAGTCTAGAGAGAGAAACTGCGATAGGGGAGAGAGAGAGAGAGAGAGAGGAGGGAGAAAGAGACTGTGTGTGTGTGTTAGTATGGAGAGTTTTCGTACGTTCCGTTCGCGACTGTAACTCTCTATAAATAGTGGAGAAGAATGACTTTTCGTTGCCGTAGTTTTTTTTTTTTTTTTTTTTTTTTTTTTTAAATTTCAGTACGGCTATTTCGGGTATAATATTACAATGATTTGCAAAGGAAAAAAAAAATAAAAAAAAAAAAAAGGAATCCCACGATTTAATTTTAGTTTTATTTTATTTATTTAAATGTATATATATATTGGTATCATTGAGATTCGGAATCCATTGGCGGTTTGTTGGTACTCCCACTCTGTGGATTCTGTTTCATTTCGTATAAACTTCGGGATTCCGTTTACAAGGTTTCGAAATCTCATTCTGTTGATGAAAGTCTGATTTGTTTTATTTTTTAAGAGAGTTAATCTCCGAGTTCATTTGGTTCGTTAGTTTGAGTTATGTTTTTAAAATTGAAATAGTAAATTTTGTTGACTTTTCAGAAAAGACAAAAAACTTTTTAGGAAAAAGACAAAGACTTTTGAGAAAAAAATATAAAATTTGAATTGAAAAGTTGAGTTTGAGAAAGTAAACCAAACGGATGCTCAGATTTTTTTTTAAATAGAAAAATTTCATTCAACTCAAGAAAAAGATACAAACATAAGTACAGCCTTCCTTAGAAATCGGTCTCCACAGTAAATATTAATGACGCCTAAGGAAAAGGGCATATCACTGAAACCATAATAAAAAAAAAAAACCTCAATACACTAAGTGCACGCTTGGCTCACCAGTTTAATTCAAATTAAATTGTACTTTTTCATTTTAATTTTTATCTTTTTCTAAAAACTCAACAAAATTTATAACTAATTTTTAAAAAGTTAATCAACTCAAACTTAAAAATTTCAACTCAAACCGTTTTACCAAACGCACTATAAGGATCCGTTTGACGAATGAGTTTGAGTTGAAAATGTACAGTTTGAGTTAAAATTTTTTGTTGACTTTTCAGAAAAGACAAACTTTTTCAGAAAAAGATAAAAACTGAGATAAAAAAATACAATTTGAACATATTCACCAAACGAGGCCTAACCCATTTCTAAAATTTAAAAATTTTTATAAAAAGGTATTCATCTTAAATTTTTTTCATCATTCTTTTATTTAAAAAAAAATATCTCATTTTAAATTATTTTGTACAGTACTCTTTTAGAAAAAGAAAATTAATCTTTTTGAAATCTTCTCATAATGCACCATTCTCCACATCATTTTTTCTCATTCTAAACAACTTTTTTTTTTTTCAAAAAAGAAACTTTTTTACAAATCCATATACCATCTTATCTCAAAATGAAAATACATTTTCATTTAAAATAAAAAAAATTTCCTTTTTCAGAAATGAATACGTAATCCAAACGGAGCCTAAGATCAAACACATGATTCAATTTGCATAGCATCAGATAGTTGATCTCTCAGTTTTCTTTTCTTTATGATTTTTTGGTATATACAGACAAGAACATATACACAATTGCTGACTAGAAGAGAACTTGTTGGCGTTTATATGTCACTCAAAGTCCTCACTTCTTGTTGATGTGGGACTCGTCAAGTCACTACCAGTTTTTTTGGTATACACAAGCAAGAACACACACACATTTGTCACGAGATAGATCGACCACAAGGGCTTTTAGGAGGATAAACCAAGTGGACCCAACTAAGTTATAACTTCCAAGTAATTGTTAACTGGAAGAAAACTTATGGACAATTATATACCATTCAAAGTCCTCACTCCCCGCTGATGTGGGTCTCACCATGCAATTAAATGAAAGATAAGATATCATGTTTTAAAATGAAAGGTATGATATCATGCATTTAAATTAATTGGTTTTTTCTTTTTCAAATTAAGGGTGAGAAATTCAAAGTCTACACCTCTAATAGAGTTATAGGTAAAACAACCACCAAATTATACTTATAACCACCAATTAATTTGTTTAAATAACTAATAAATGCCTCATTCAAAAGATTGTAAATAGTAAAAAGCTTTCTATTTTAGGAAAATTTAAGTAGCTGGATACTTTTTGAACATTTATTTTTTAAAAAAAGTCAAAATATTTTTTTTTCCTAAACAAATGACCCAAAAAAATGTTGATTGCTTCTAGATCAATCAATAATTAACTAATAAAAACACATATTGATATTAATCAATTAATGATTCATCATTTAAAATAATTATTGTTTTCTGAATTTAACGAAACTTTTCAACTTTATTAAATTCTTTTTTGTTAAAAAAAAAAAAAGGTGGCTTGGTACTGATCACGTGAATGTGAAAGTGCAGATGATCTAGAGGCTAGAGTGACAATGAAATGAACGGTAACAAAAAGGTAATCCTTTTCGTCATGTCATGTGTTCATCGCTTGGAAAAAAAGAGATATTTTTGGAATCCCAAGCCCCTTAAAACTCTTGTAGTGGTGATCTTTTATTTATTTATTTTTATTTATTTTTATTTTTTGGAGTGTCAAAATTCTCTCAAAACCTTATCGCCAATTCTATTGATTGCTATTATACTACACATGTCATACATTACTCGAATCTATTTGGTCCACCTTTTAACTCTATTTCCCTTGACTTCAGCTTTCATTTAATGGTGAAGTCTTGTTTCATTGGAATTATTCTTAAAAACAAATTGCTCTTAGATGTTTCTTTCTCTCAATTTTATTTTATTTTCAACCGAATACCAGACCATTCAAATAAGTAAAAATACAACAGTACTAGGGTGTGCAGATAAAGTTTTAATTTACACCACAATTCACAATAGTCGAAGTCAATCCGTCAAGCCATCAAGACGTAAGTTGGAAAAGCTTGAGAGCATCTTGACGTCGTATAATTCGCAAAGCGTTAACTGTCTCATAATAGCTTGATATCTTTTGTCCGGGAAAAAAAAAATTGTAAATCACTCATCTCGCAATGCAAAAGGATCAAACATATGGACAACTATTGATAGAAGGGGAGACATAGAGGAGGATTCTGAAAATTCAAAGTTGCGTTATTATCAAATTGTAACAATTCACGTCTCTTTTTGATATGATATTATTTGTTTTGGGGTTTGTGCCTGTACGGTTTTACTCTTGAACCCACTCCAAAAAGCCTCAAACCATTAGGAGGCGGTCTCTTTACTTATGAACCATCACATGTATCCATTCCCAAGTGATATGGGACTACACATTTTACCATATTTCTTGTAATGACTATTACAATCATCCATCTTTTTGGGGTCCAACGTCTTCATTGGTCATACTTTCAGTTGGGTACAAGGTTAGATATCATTTGTAAACGACTCATGTCTCTCTTTGGTATGATATTGTCCGCTTTGAGTCTCATGCTCTCACGGTTTTGTTCTTGGACTCACCTCAAAAAGCCTCATACTATTAAGAGGTGGTCTTGTTACTTGTGAACCATCACATATATCCATTTCTAAGCGATGTAGAACTATACAGCTTGTCTAATTTTTTGTTCATTGACTTAACCTCTTCTCGAATCTTTTTCTGAAACTCCAGCCATTCAGAGTTTGTCGCGGTCCTCAGTTGCGTGACAAGTGTCTTACGAGATGCCTGAGGCACAACTGTTGGGTCCTTCTTCTTTGAATATAGTTGTGCAACATATGGCTCCTTCCTTTCTTCATTAGTTGGCATCATCACAAAATACTACGGCTGTATACATTTGATTCAATAAAAATTACCACCAGGATATTATATAAATTATCAATACTGGTATTGACACTAACAAAAGTATGTTCATTGCAAAAATTACCACCCGGTCAGTATGTAAATTGATCAACACTGGTATTGATACTAACAAAAATATAGTCATTACAAGAAATTATCACCCAGTCATTATATAAATGACCAACACTTATGTTGACACTAACAGTAATAATAATATAGAAATTACATGTTTCTCGCCAACAACGGTTAAAGCCGACATCACAGTATCAAACTTCATATTATCCGTAGAAGTCCATGATAACATACGAGGAATGACCTCAACATGCTTGGTCGTGAATTTGTCTGCTATTGTTGGGATGCTCGCATATGCCCAAATGACTAAGGTATAAGAAAAGCCCGAGATAGTGTAATGCACTTTATCAGCCTTATTTAATGTTCTTCTCTTTGAAGAAAAAATGTTTTCAACTACATTACGTATTGCATCTCGGGTTGCCTCCCATGAAAGCACTCCCTACAGAAAAGCATTGAACTCCTCCAAGTTATCGGCTAGGGTAAAAAATTTCGGGTCTATCCTCATGGATTTTGAATTTGTACGAGAAATGCAAAATATCATGTACAGTAAGCCAAGCTTGACAATATCGTCGTTGTTGTCAAATTTTGCATTTGACAGTTGCTCCTCAAAATGGTCTCTCGACACAGCTCGTAATATAGAAAAATATCTACTCATTAATCGGTTATCACCCACTAGTGCGAGATAGGTAGATCTTACACATTTCATGTCAGTTATCAGGCATAACTCTTTCATGGAAAATCTGCCTACGTCTTCCCCAACCTTAAACCACAGAGCATCACCCATTTTTGAGTGATCCATCAAACGCATTACTATGTTGTTGCAAAACCTACCCAGCCTAGCCAAGCTTCTTCAACTTTAGAAATTTCTTAATGCGTAGTTACCGAATCACTTCCTTATATTGTCGGAGTGACAACCACTTTTTTAAGTTTTTACAAGTTTATGTAATGTTGACGAAAGTATTTATTTTCGCACAAATAATTTCAGTATCCGATACGCGTCGAATATACTGAACATATAATAATGGTATCACAAGAGAATAATTATATTAATTACTAACAAGTAATCATAAAAATGACCAGTCGAAAATAACAGAACTCTAAGTAATTAAATTAATGACCAGCAAGTTATTATAAAAATGACCTATGGGTAAAATTATGACATGATCTTTGATAAATAGCCACACAATAGCATTTTCAATATCACCAACAATTAACCAAACATCAGCACAAACCTAAACACCTTTGGCAACCAAAAATTTATATGAACCATGACACTTAATTTTCATCTCAATTTCGAAATACCAAATAACAAAATCAAATAAAAATACAAACTTTAGGTTTCTGATGCAAACTTTTTTCAACAAATCAATAACAAATATAGAAACTCATAAAAACACTTAAAAAAAAAAGGCAAACATTTTTTTTATATATAATCAATTTATGCAAATATCCTCATTAAAAATGCATATTTTTATCAAATATAATATAAACTTCTTAAAAAATCAATTAAAAATGCATACTCGTTACCTCTTCAACATCCACATTCTTCTCTTCTAGTTCTTTTCACCTTCTTGGATTCATTTTCCCCAGCTTTCTCTTTAACCCTTCCTCTGGTGAATTTCTTGTTTTCTTCGGTGTCGGTTTTTCAAGGTTTTTCTCATCCGGTTTTTTATTTTCTCCTCCGCTGGGCATTTCTCTACTGAAGTCATTAGTCGAGGAGACTTCCTTTCGAAAGTAATATTTTTCTCTGCCAACTTTGTGGGTTTGGACATGGGAGACCGAGGAATTTTCGACTGTGTTTGGGTGGTTTTTGAAGATTCTTCACCTATTACAAAGTTCGAAAAGCTTTATAGAGTGTGTAGTGGTTTCAGACGGTTGCGAACCATTTTTTGAGCGGTTTTAGAGCCGTTTTGGAGCGGTTTGTCTCTCTTTCTCTCTCTCGTTCGATCTCTCTCTCTCTCTATTCATGAATTTCTCTCTCTAAAATTATGAAAATGGTTTGAAAATCGAGCTAGGGCATCAGAGGGAGATTTGGACAGATGGGAAGACGAGGGTAATCCCGGAGGCATCCCTTAAAAGTTTCTGAGTCCCACAAATTAAAGAAAAAAATGACGTGGCAGTGCTAGTAATGAAAGGAAGTCAAAGTAGTGCTAATTTTAATAATTTTTTTTCCACATGTGCTATTTTTGAAATTAACCCTTCTCTTCAACCATAAAATCTTGGTCGTACCTAACTTTTTCAAACAAACAAGAAGTTAAAGAAAACAATTGTAGGGGCTAATTGTTGAACTTCCTTTTATTTTACAATTTGTTACTTTATTTAACTAAGTACAATAGTCCTTTTGAAACAATGGTTAGAGTTGGAGTTTTATAAATTGGAGTTAGAATTTTAGAAGTTTGAAATTGAAATGTGTGTATGCGTAAAATGTGAATTGCAAGTGAACTATTATATAAAAAGTAATGTAAAAATTTGAAACATATTTGAAAAAATGTTATATAGATATTGTTTCGTTACTCTCATCATTATGCGCGATTTAAAAAAATATATATCTTATTTGGACTTTAAATAAAAAATTTATGAACTTTTAAAATGTGAGAGAGAAAGAGAGAGAGTTAAATATAAATTTAAAAATTTGTTGCAAAATTTCAAGTGGAAGTATTCCAAACGGCCCTTAAGTAAATACAACAGTGCTACTAATGTGTGCAAATAAAGTTAAGTTCCTTTCTTAAACAAATAAAACAAAAGTATATAACGATTGGAGATATAAGTTATCGTTTAATTTTATCATAAATTATACAGAGTGTAAATCCTCGAATACTTAAATATTTTTTTTGTTAATTAAAAGAAATACTTTATTATCACTTCTCCTCTATTAACGTGTGATACAGTTCGTATATATCTTTTAATTTTTTAATAGTCATTTTTTTCCCTCAAAGTAAAGACTAAACATGTTTGTAATTGTTGTTATAGCTATAAATTTAGCGGTAATATCACATCTGAATATTCGTATGCACAATAATTATGAATATTCAATAGACTAAAAAATTAATTAACACTAGACTAAAAGATTCCAGAAATATGTTTTATTCAAAGAACAGAAAAAAAGATTCATAGAAGATTTGATTAATTAACTAACGGGCATTATTTTATGGAATATTTCATTTGTTTAATCATTTTGAATATGATGATCTGGCATGATTAACCGAAATTAAACATTGTTAATGAATCGACCTTCTACCTCCGTACATTCTCGGTGAATTGGAGGTCAAAGATACAAAATGACCAAGCAAAATAGGGCAAAAAAAGAGGAAAGAAATATATATATATATATATATATTTTGAAGGAAGGAAAAAAAAAAAAAGAATTTGCTACTTTTGGCAGGAAATAAACTAATACTATGAAAGGAATACCTCACAAATGAACGAATAATAATAATGAAGAGAAAACTGTCAAAGAGATCCCTCTAAAATAAGTAAATAACTAATGAAAAAAAAACAAAAAAACAAAAAAAAAAAAAAAAAGAAGGAAAGAAACAGCCAAATGGAATATTTCCTTCCCTTTTTTTTTTTTGGGGAGAAAAAATGGAATGCAAGTTGGCAACTTCATTTCTATTGTTTTTCCCCTCAATAACACAGTCCGTTTTGGCTGATGCCAAGAGCAATTACAAACACAAGAAGTAATAGGAAATAGAAAAAAAAAAAAAAAAGTACAATATTAACGTGAGAAAAATAGGAAGGAATGGGGGAGTTTTTATTTTCTGTTTGGTAGAAAGAAATTTTTAATTTAGCATATTCTGCAATTATATTTTACTTTATATAAATAAGAAGATGAATAGGGATTAAAGTCAAAATAGTTACTTTATATATCTTTTTTTTTTTCCAAAGTTAGAAGAATTAAAAAATGACATGTAGTTTGATAGATTTACAACTTCCTTCCTTCTCAATTTCCTCATAATCAAACAATTAAGATTCTTTTTCTCTCTCAAAAATCCTCTAATTTCCTTTCTTTTCCTATCCTCACAACCAAACCTAGGCTTAGAAACTTTACTTTGTTAATTAAATTTTAAATTAGTCTTATTTAACCTCTTTTATTGACATTTTTATTAAAAACAAACAAAAAAGAAAGAAATTAGTCTCACCAATCACTTAACCACTTTTGTTAGAATTTCTATTAAAAACTTAGAATTTCAGTTAAAAAATGAAAAAAAAATAAAAAAAAAAAAAACACACACACACATACAGACACGCACAACCACACTTAACTTTCTTAATTAATTTTGCTTGTTTTTAACAACAATTCTAACAAATAAGGGTTAAGTGGGACTAATTTAAAATAGAGAGAGAGAGCAAAATAGTATTTTTGAAGAGAGCAATAGTAAATATAGTGTAAATTATAAACGTGATAATGAATAGCATAATCAAATTTATGACTATACGATACCAAAAAACCCTTCATCCTTCCTCCTCAGGCCTCCTCCTCCTCTTCTCTCTCTCTAATATGAAACTATGTACATAAATTTGTCATTAAAAAATTAACCGTAATCCGTTATTTTCGAGAAAATTAAAGGATTTTCCCAAAAATTCAAGAATTTTACCAAAGAATATATATTATAATTTATCATATTTTAAAAAAACAGGCCATAAATTTCAAAAGTACCTATAAAATATGTTATTTGTTATAATTTTTCTTTAAAATATGAGTCTAACATGAGAGTAATCAAAATTTATACGATAAAATAAGAATAATCGTAAAACTAAAATATAAAGACGAGAGTAATCTCTTTTTTTTTTTTTTTTTTTTTTGTCAAGAATGTGACACATCTATTTTGAACTAGGCAGAACCTTATTCTAAATTTCTAAAATTGTACTTGTCTTCATGTCAACCCCTTGGCCTTCTTTATTCAAAAAAAATGTCCGCAGATTTCCTTAGAAACTCAAACGGTATTCCCACCCTCAGTTCTCTGTGTTATTTTTTCATAGTCAATGGCTGATATGTCATTAACCATTTAATCATTTTTTAAAACAACAATTGGTCAACCAAACTGATCAGAAAATCGAACTTCATTTTTCATTGAGAAGATTATACAGCGGAGTTAGAAAGGTGTAACATAACATCACATAATATTACGAAACATTTATTTATCTTAAAAAATAACGTTGAAAAATAATAATATCTTGAATTATTAAATTTATTGGTGTTACACATACTCAACGTCATTATTACATTAAATAAAATTATGTTACACCTTTTACATGTAACAATCGAAGTTAATATATATGATACTAGGTTAATGACATGTAAGTCATTTCATGTTTATAAAGATTAATTACATCTACAGGTAGCACTAACACACGTAGTTACAGATTCCTTTGGTTACATATAAAGTTAAGATAGAATCAATTGATGATTACAAAAGTTTATCACAAAAGTCATAAGTACCGTTCCACATAGATATCGGATATGAGACTAAATCAATATATATATTTAGATAAAATCTTTATTCTGATGACTGCACATGTCCGATAGTGTGAAATTTTTAATTATTCACATATAACCTTAACATCATTAGTCTGTAATATTTTCAATTAATGATTGTTATTTATAGTATAAGTTCTAAATAAATAATATATTACGCATAAAATTATATTATATTATATTCAAATCAACTAGTAATTATATGCGTCTGAAAAAAGTTATATTTGTTAGACTGAAAACTTATAAAGTATGTTTTATGAGAAATTGATATTTCCCAACATCCCCAGTGATGTTATTATTATTATTTTTTTAGATAACAAGTACAATATGTACAAGTCAACTCCTTCTCAAGGAAAAAAAAAATCATAGCACCAGAACCAAATTACTTACCAATGAAAAAAAATATGGACTTAAATTCAGAGAGTTGAAAGTGTGTGTGTGTATATATATTCTAAAGACAGCTCAATTAGTAGCCGCATAAATGGTTTACGTGTACGAGAGTTTCAACTGTAGGATCTTGTATTTATATATTATTGAACAGAGTTTGTTATTTTATTTATTAGATTAATTTTTTATAATTTGATTTATGACTGAAATAATTTTGTACTGCATGTTATAAATTTTTAATATAAACACTTATAAAAAATTTAATCTAATAATTATAATAAAGCAGTTTCTAACTTTCTATAATGTAAATTCATCAAAAAAAAAAAAACTTTTATATAAAATGTAAAACAAAAGCTCCCACGCTTCCTGCTCTAATTCGTTTAACACGGTTGACAAAGCCAAAGTCAAAAGAAAACTAGGTGAAGTAATTCAAAAAAAAAAAAAAAAAAAAAAAAAAAAAAAAAAAGCACTTTTAAGTGTCAAACAAGCAACTTACTAATGGGACATGCCCTTGGAAGTGGTTGGTTTTTGAGAAAAATGAAGGGGAAAAGAAAAATCTTTTTTGAAGGAGGAAAAAAAAAAAAAAAAGAGGAAAACTTGGAATGAGTTGTATATTTTTCAACAAAAGTGATTTTATCAAGTAACAAAATTCTCTTAATCATGCAAATAGCAATGACGTATTCATATGTCATGCTTTGTCATTTCTATATTTAATGTTTTAAAATAAATTCAAATAATTAAATTCAACTCTTCAGCATAGAAAAAAAAAAAAAAATCCAACTGGAAGAAGAGTATTGCATCACGCAAATTATTGGGTTTATTTCAATGCTTGGAGAACATTTTTATAATCCCATGAATCTTCTAGGATCTATTGGTGGGTACTCGGGAGAACAAGTATATTCACATTTTACTGCACAATATAAATACTTTTCACATATAGTTTTTGGCATTTAAACTCCCTAAATTTTTCAAAAATTTGATATTTTACTTCTAAAATTTTAATCTTGATAATTCATCCTTAAAACTTTCTGAATCGTTGCAAATGTAACCTCTTTTTGAATTTTAATTGGATCGAAAAAGATGGGAAGTTAGCCAATTAAGGGATCTATGTTAGGGTTTCTAATAGGATTTTGAAATTTTCAACCGCACATTATGGGCCACATTGCAACAGCCTAGAAACTTTAGGGTTTCAAATAGGAAGTTGGAGAGGAGGCGGGGTAAATTGTAAAAATTAATACTTTAGGGAACAAGTTTGCAAATGTGCAAAATATCCTATATATATATATATATATATATATATTTTTAACCCCGTACACATATAATGCCAAAGTCAAAACAAGAAGCTGAGTTCTTAAGCAACTGTAAGTTCACATAAATTTTAGGCTAATATTCATGCAAATGACAACTTATGAGAGTGATGGTCAACGCGTTTGGGGTGTGCGTCACGAATTCTGTCCCATTGTTTTCGCATTGATGTTATATTACCAGAGGCCAGAGTTAAAAAAAAAAAAAAAAAAAAAAAAAAGGTCAAAGAAACAAAGAGGGAGATTTATTTATGTAAAATTGAAAGGTGCTCTTACCATGTAATGTTAAAAACAAATGGTGACTTTTGGGATTTAAATAAGGAAATCCATTTATGAAGAGGCTAATTGTGTGAGACCTTGTTTCTATTGGATCAGGATTCGATTTAAGTATCATGTAGGCATGCCAGTTTGATGATTATTTATTGATAGACTCTGTAAGTTCCTGACATGTAAAGTGTTGAAGGTTTAGAAATAAGATCTTTTGTCATCCCATCGATTATTTTAACTGCTGCTTATCCTTTACAAGCGCCCATCGATTATTTTAACTGCTGCTTATCCTTTACAAGCGGGACCGCAGGCGTTTACGTAAAAAAAAAAAAAAAAAAGATTGTGTGGCTTTCAATCAAGGCGTACAAGTCCAACTTTCAAACAAGTTACGTCTTCATAATGAAATATACATATATTGTTATAACCACATCGATTGAATTCAGCCAAAAAATTACACACACACACAGATATATAGACGCACAAAAACAAACAAAACTAAACTAATTTTCGACTTTGTAATGATTCTGGTACTTGAACTAGCAAATCACCTACTGAACTTTTAAAATTTAAACTTTATTTGACATTCAAATTTAACTCTAACTAAACTATATTTTTTCATTTCAGTTTTTATTTTTTTCTAAAAAAACCAACAAAATTTATAATTAGTTTTTAAAAAATCAACCAACTCCAATTTAAAAATTTTATCTCTAACTGACGAACTAAACACTTTATTAGAATCATGCATGTTCTCTATTGTTATCTAAAATATCAGCTTATGCTTTCAAACAAGCTCACAAGATGTGTAATTTTGAACGTCTTTGCCTAGATTTTACTCGCAACGATCAATTTAATATTCAACAATATTTAGGGAGTAATTAGTCAAAACTAAAATTTACACTACAGTTTGCCAAATTATAAATATTCAAGGAGGTGAAATTGCAAAAAGCTTCTTGCTTGACAAGTCTTATTCTAAGATGCGAAACAATACCGTTCCTACACGGTATAAAACTTTGGCGCCAAAATACAAAAGGTTATCTTCTCTTGAATTAAATTACATTTTTTGAAAATGATGTTCCAAAAACTCTCAAAGTGAATGATATAATCTGTCAAAATTTTAAATTATAAATATACACAACGGAATTATAAATTCCACTAAAAACATTCCTATAACCAGGCAAGTCTACTGCATTACATGAAAATTTTCCAAACTCCGTAAATATGGAGAATGCATATAATTTTTTTTTTTTTTTTTTTGGGTAGTTCTCAGTTATATGTTTGAAGCAGAGGAACCTCTTATCGCTCCGCTTTCAGCTTTTTCCTCTGCTTTCTCCGTTGATCTCGCAAACCTGGAAGAAATTATATATAATCATAAACGTGCCTCCAACAAAACAGGAATACACAAGAACCAGGAGAAGAAAAAAGAAAATAAGGAATATACGTTTCTTCTCTTCTTTTCCTTTTTTCCTCAGATTCTCCATGTTTTTCCGTTTTTGCGCTGTCTCTTTAACGTCCATGTGCACCTGTGAGACAATGAGGGACAAATGTATGAATGACAAGATCTTGAAAAGGAGATATATTAGTAGTTTATGTCAGTATCATTAGTTGGTCATATGCCAGCTTGTAATTTTGGAAAAAAAACTTATTTTATCTAATAACTAGCTTCCACGATGAAGAATCAGAATCAGACAGAATTTTCCAGCATTTTTGAATTGGCGCACGATGACTACAGCAGAATGATAAACAAAACCATTTAGAATTGAACCTTGTCCAAGAATGACCATTCATTTCTCATTGGTTAACCTTTCCCAGTGTGTAGCGAAATTTCTTCTTGATAAACCAAAAAACAATTTACAGGACTGAAATTACTTCAGATCCTTGTCTCTCTCGGTCTCACTCACAATGACACACGTAATTCAGCACTTGATTGCTGCACCGATATTTAAGGATAAACTGTTTTGTCAACCAATTCCTTCTATTTTCTCATTCAGTTATTCTTATGTTGGAACCAGTCGGACTAGATCAATTAGATAGACATACTAACTAAAATTGAAGAATTTCAGCCAAAAAAAAAAAACTAAAACTAAAACTAAAACAGAAGGGTATAACATGACAACAAGCAGAATATACTTGTGCACAGCTGCAAACCGATGGGCGATAGGATATATTGACGTTGACCCCATCAATTATGATATCACCATCAAATCATAGAGAGATCATAAAATATGTACTACAGATAGTACCTCTTGACCGGCGGTCCGAAGTGCCTGGAGTGGTTCTACACAATCCTGACCTATAACAACCAATTTCCTTCTTTTGGTATCTCCCAAGTTTTTGACATCACCCAATTTTTGCTTGGCTAATTCTTGAAATTGATGTTGCAAGAGAGGTGAAATCCCGGCCTGGAAACAGAGGTGCATCATAGTTAGGACAAAATTTGAGTTAAGCCTTGCGATTAATTAAGAACAACCTCTCGTGCCTGGTTTCGAACCCTGGATTTTAGAGGAAAAAAAGATGGACATATTGCCACCTGGTTGCTTGTATTATAAACAATACTTTACATTCTCTTAACTCATGATAAGAATAAATGAATGACTTAGTCTGCTAAATGATTTTGCCAAGAGTAACAAAGTTTCGGAGACGATTACCCCTGCCAAATAACGGTGTGAAAAAGACTTTGGTTGTAGTGGACGTGAAAGCATTTCATTCAACTCCTGCAAAAAAATTTGAGATCCTCATAGTCAGATACATTGTATAGCCAATAGTGAAGCAATTAACGGATAGAAACAAGAATATTTTACGCAAGAAAGAATAGAACCTGCTGTAACTTCTTTAGATTCGTGGAGGTGGCTTTCTTTTGCTTATAATTGTTCGCTCTTTCGTCTTCACTCTCATCATTGTCCATATCTAAGTCAATTAATTCTGCATTTCGTTCAAACCAGCTTTTGTTCACCTTTTCCTAAAGAATGAAGAGGAAAGGGAAGCAACATAAGTTAGAAACTAATGAGAGAGGGAAAATAAATAAATAAAATAAAGCGCACACTATCAAACAAGAAGGGAACTTCATGTGTAGACAAGAAACGAATTCAATAATCTTATTAAAAAAAAAAAAAGAAACGAATTCAATAAAGAGGGATCAGTCCTCAATGCCACAAAATAACAGTATGACACAAGCTGACACTATACAATTACTACATCCTGCTTATGAACCTTCAAATATACCGATTCCACAGAAGTAATAAAATTGAAGACAGCAAGATCTAACTTCATTTGTTTAATAAGGTGACTCTTTCACAATTACGGGTGAGAGAGAACATTTGCCATTGCGACAGCTGATCCATAAGAACCAAAATTTGGGATGAGCCGAGTAAAATCATAATCCAACCAAAGTCGACTATGAGATTCAGGCATGCACCGGGAATCACAAGGCCTCTTTAGCTGGCCATACATCTTCCTCTTCTTTTTTTGGATACAACAGGATGAATTCCACTACCATAAACATTCAAAGTGAGGGAGTAGGACAAATTACTAGAATTCATATTGGCTAATTCAAACCCAAGTTAATACCTTGGAGTCCTTCCGTGCAATCTTGTCAATTTGTCGTGCAAGAGATAAGCGTTTCATGACCTCAGGCATGTATGAACTATCCAAAGGAAAACGCTGAAAACTTTCCTGCATGAAGGCAAAAAATGTTCAATACTAAGACTAAACTAAGAAAGGTAAATAATGCATTTCTGCAGGAACAATCTCAATCTTCCAACTCAATTAACTACTTCTCTCAATCAAGAAACAATACATATATATATATATATATCATTGTTTAAAATTGCGCAATTTGAGGTGCGCAATGAGGCGCGCCTCAGTGAATAGCAGAAAAAAATAGTAATGAGGCCTAAGCCTCAATCGCCCTCTAAATTGCGTACGCCTCTATGAATTGAGTTGTACTCAGAGACACACGCAGTTGCGCAATATTGAGGCAGTAGCCTCAATTTTTCTGAAGTTTTTTCCAGTCCAAAGAAATCGCTTGGCTACCATAAAGATTAACACATTGGTTTACATAATGTTCAACAAGAGGCTGAAAGATAGATATTTGAAGAAAAAAATTTCAATGTCATGTTATGATTTCTACATAGTATATGATTTTTCATATTTTTTCGACCTATTTTATGGTTCCATTTTGAGGCTTACCCCTCAAACTGCATTAAGGCTTATGCCTTAACATGCAAACATAAAACGCCTTAATACCCGATTGTGCATTTTTAAACCTTGATATATATATATAAATCATTGCAGAAAAGAAGAACTACCTTAGAAAATGACTTGCACAAAGAAGTAAATTTGGATGTTTCTTTGGGTGCAATTAGTGCGATGCTGCACCCATCAGAAGAAGCTCTTGCAGTTCTTCCACTTCTATGAACATATACCTAATAAGAATGGGAAATGAAATATTGTTTAGGAACAACTGATGGAACCTAAAAAAGTGCAGCACATAAGAACCATAACAAAACAATGTAAATAAGCATTTGGGTTTCAACTGACATCTGCTGAATGCGGTAGCTGATAGTGAACAACGGTTCTCACACCAGGAATATCAATGCCTCTCGCTGCAATATCAGTTGCAATAAGTATGCCATGTTCATTTGCCCGAAAACGATCGACTGCCTGCATTAAATGCACGAGGTTAATGGCAGGATATTTGCGTTGGGAATTTGGGGGAAGGAGCTGTCAAGATAGGGCTATAAGCCAGAAAGCTAGGAAATCAAGTATACAGACCTCTTTCATAAATTTCAGAGCTGTTAAGCAAGAATGCAAAAACAGATAATGAAATGACATGTATCCTTGTCCTATGATTCTCATGCCAAATGCATAAACAAAAGATACGCTAAAAAAAAAAAAAAAAAAAAAAACAACAAGTAAGAAGGAAAAAACAAACTTTTAATCGAGCACGCTGCTGCATCTGGGCATGAAGTGTCCAAACATTGATACCAAGAATGCGCAAGACAGAAGATAGGTGCCGCAGAGCTGCCACTGATGAACAGAAAACTATTGTCCGGCCTTGTCCATGCATACTCAATATATAATACAAATAAGCATCTTTATCTTCTTCCTTGCACCTGCAATACAAAGTGTTAGCAATGTTTCATTGCAGAAATTCATTATCTAATAAGAAATTTAATCATGATAAGATTGACAACATATGCTCACTCTTGGTCAAAGACGAAGGCAGAATGTCAATCCAGAAAGAAATACAAGCCATCTATAGACAAGCGACCATAAATTTCACTCCATAAATAGATGTTGGTGTCCAAGAAATACAATGGCACTTGACAAAAATAAGAACCATTCTTTTATACAAGTTGAAAAAAAAATAATAATAATAGATTGCAAAAGTACATGTGTTAAATGAGGTTGGTGTACGAATAAAGCAAACTACATGACTTCAATTGTAGAAGAACCAATAGACTAAAATGGTGTACGTGCCAGAACAAACTGATACACCTCAAATATAAAGCGTGTCTTTTTATGGGGGAATAAGAAAGAAAGAGAAAAGGGAGACCAAAAATATAAAGTCAGCATATGACAAACAAAGTATAGAACAATATAAGAAATAGGAAGTCGGGATTCATTAAGCCAAAAGGAAAAAGAAAATGAACAATAGATGAAAAGGCGCACATACTCAGTAAACGATTCTTCAAGTTTATTTGCCAAAATGGACGCGTTGGTCAAATCAATGACGGCAACATTCTCTCTCATCCCCGCTCGTTCTGAAAGAGATTCTATGGAATTGAATCCATCGGACATTGGTTGCTTTGGTTTCAGGGCACCGTGCTTCAGCTTCTTCCGAAAGTCAGCAGAGAGTGCAATTGTAGCAGAAAAAACAAATGTTTGTCTTTTCTTTCTCTGGACACTTGAAACTGTAACACAAGTTTGTGAATCTTGCGAGTGTCCTACTGTAGGACCAATTGCCAAAGGAAGCATGTCGATTATTGACTGCAATTCATGAAAATGTCCATTCTCTATCATACGATCAGCCTCATCCAGAACAAAGAAAGACAATGAATGTAACTGCAAAGCAAATAATCGGAGTTAAAACAAATACAACCACCTAGAATAAAGGAGATAAATGATGCGACACTGAAAACATCGGCAGAGAAATACAAGGCTAGACCTCCAGACCCTGAAATTACATTTTGGAGACAGCATTTTTTTCTTGGGAGATTTTATATTAAATTCTAACACTGACCTCAACAAGATGCTTTTCTCCTCCAGACATAAGTTCCCATAGTCTACCAGGAGTTCCAACAATAATCTCAGGCCTCCATTTTAGAAGTCTCGCCTGCTTTTCAGTTGACATCCCTCCAACAATTGGAACAACTCTAATGTTGGTATCCTTGCCAACAGCCTTGAGATGATCAGTTACCTGGAAAAGGGGAAAATGAAATCCACGCCAATGTATTCAAAATAGATCAACTAAGCCAAAATCCACACATCCAAAGATCCAAAAAGGAAGACCTAAGAACTCTTAACCAGTAATCCTAATCCCCACAAGCAACCGAACCAGAAATGAGCTAACTGTTGGTACAAGCATATAAATAATCTAAGCAACTTGACCAATAGATAAATTCAGAGAATTTTAAGCACTCTTCCCTAACATACATAACTTTCCAAACATGAAAACCAAGGAAAAGCATAATATAATCTGAAAGTGAAACTTGTTTAAGCATAATAAGTTTCATGGACTTGAAATTGGTTAATTGAGCTTAATCATCAATAGAATAATAGTTTTGGAAAATACATCTAATATTGCAAGTATCATGATAGATGTAATTATCCTATCTTGTCCTGCTCCTAAAAGTTTGTTTGCAGAAATAAGTCAAAAGTCTTATCAAACAGATCGACATCATAAGTGTCAACATTCTGTTAAGTCACCAAAACCATGAAAAAAGTTCGTCTGAATGCTCTCGAGGAGATTTCTTGACTCCTAAAAAAGAGAAGTTCCACTATTTCGCTAAAATCCAAAAAAGGTCACCAGTTTATTCTTCCAGTAAATACAGTCAAACCATTTTTAAGAAAAGAAGAAGAAGAAGAAGAAGAAGAAGAAGAAACAAGAAGGCCATATGCCACATAATGGTGTATGATAATCATATTGGTAATTACTTATAATTGATATTGATTAAATATGTAGGGAACAGTTACGACTTAACCTTTCTAAATTGCTAGAAGTGTCAGTACATCTAGAACCTTCCCAGTCATTCACCTGAGAAATAATATAAGTAGAAGCTATTAAACAAAAATAACAACCGTACCTGAAGTGCAAGTTCTCTTGTAGGAGTAATAATGAGAGCCCGCAAAAGTCCTTTCGGAGCAAATTTTTCTGCTTCCTCACCCCTTTGTTCAAGCATCTTTGAGGCCTTTTCTTGTTCCTCCAAGAGGCGCTGAAAAATGGGTAAACCAAAAGCCAGTGTCTTCCCAGACCCTGTCTCCGCAGCACCAACAACATCCTGTCGTGTAAACAAATCAGACTTACTAGGAACCTAATGTTCTCGTCTCTTAATAAAAAAACTTCAGTTAAGTGCCCTCACTAACCTTCCCCTGATGAGCAGCAGCAGGAATACAAGCTTTTTGTATCGGTGTTGGTTCCTTGAACCCAAGCCTGTATATGGATTTCATAATCAGAGGATGGAGCCTCAGTTCATTCCATGCATAATAGTCTTCTTCAGCGACAGGCTGTTCTTCAGCATCATTGTTGTCATTACTAACTACAATCACAAGAAACTGTGTTTAGGCATCCAAAAAGACAGACAAAATTCAATGTGTTGAAAAATTTCAGGTGAAGCTGGAAAAAAGAATAAAGAGAAGAAAATAAACCATAAACAGTTTAAAACCAAACTTCAAAACTTTAAATCATTTGAAAAAAAAAAAAAAAAGACCAAAAAAATGAAAGATATTGAGATTGAATTGTGGGGATATGTTCAGAGAGAGGAAAAAAGGGCTGGCAGCAGGCTGATCCAGGCCTTTGATAGCATACTGATTTGTCATTTTCACAATTCAAAGAGACTAAGATCAACAGGAAATCAGCAAATTATAATAAAAAAAGAGTTAAGTAATAATTGACAAACAGGAAATGCTAGAAAGGCATATCAAGTTCAACTCCAACTTTGAGTTCAATAATTAACGGTTCACTGAGGATGTATTCAAGTTCAGCATCGACTATTATAGGCAGTTAAAGAACATACAAGATGAAATCAAAATAAATTAAACGAAAACCATGACACCAACACAGGAAAACAGCTTCCTGGCAACAGTAAAGCTTAGGTAAATTAACATAAGACACTAACCGGTCATGGGTTCTTCATTTTCCCGAGTTTCGTTCACTTTCTTCTTGTTCTTAGTCTTCTTGTTCCCCTGTTCAGTCTTCACATTCTCGTCCTCTTCTTTCTCTTCAACCTCAGTCTCAACCCCATCACCACCATTGCCCTCACCACCCTCAGCTTTTTGCACTTTCTTTCCCTTCTTTTTCTTCTTCCGCTTCTTCTTCTTTTCGGCCTTCACATTCTCATCACTTTTCAGTTTCTCTTCAACTTCAGCCTCAACCCCATCACCACCACGATCCTTCTTTTTATTAGATTGTTTAGTTGACTTAGACTTTTGCTTCCCAGTTTCTCTTTCGGGTTTAGGAAGTAACAAACCGTATTTGGCTTCATCAACCTCTTCAAGTGAAAGAAACCCTGTAATTAACCCCGAAAAAAAAAAAAATTTAACCGTCATAATCTAACAATCCATAAACCTATGGTTATCTTTGTTGAGTGCGTGAAGCCTAATTATTTCCGGGATTACAAATTATAATACGGACACTTGAAGGTTTCACAATTGTATTTGTACTTTCCCTTATAATCTTCTTCTTTGCCGTAGTGAAATTCCGCAGCTAAAACGGCCAAAAGTAGGCATAGCTCTTCGAAGGTGAACTACTATAAATCTTGTATAATAGTTTGTTTGTTTTTTGTTAGAAGTAAAAAATTAACACGTCTAATTCTTAATAATCCTATTAGCATAATTATAACTACATTATCCTTAATCTGATAGAAACTGAACAATAGTTCATCTTTTTCCGACACTTCCAAAACACAAACCAAATGCAAAAAGAAACGAGCTTTCACTAGTCACTATCTCTTTCTCTACGTCAACTTTCTCGGAAACCAAACAGATTTAAAAATTTAAAAAAAAAAAAAAAAAAAAAAAAAAAAAAAAGCAAGAAAACAACAACAACAACAAACAACACTGTTAGAAAATTATAACCTTTCGTTCCTAGAATGCAAAATTTTTCGAAAGAAATCATAAGCTTAAGAAATTAAACAGAAGCTTTTTTCCTAATTCACTACTAAATCCCTAGAATGGATTAAAAAAAAAAAAAAAAAGGGTCCGAACCTCCTTCGAGCTCGCTAGAGCCAGCGAGGAAAGAGAAGGGGTCGTCGCCGGAGAGAGACGAGTTCCACGGCAGCGAGTCGAGTCGCTCGAGTTCGGCGTCGTGTTGTTGGATTCGTTTTCTCTTTGCTCGCTTCTTCGACGCAGAGTTTTGCTCGGAAGCCATGGCTATGCGGACAACTGTACGAGAAGAGAACGGCGGGTGGGTTCTTAGTACTGGACTCTTGAAAGTACTAAGAAATTACAAAATCCTCCCCTGAATTTAATTGAAATTCCATACTCAGTTTTATATTCTTAAAAATTTCTAAAATAATCCTTGAGTTTACCAATTTACAAAATATATATTTTTTAATTTGGTCAAAATAATGAGTTTACCAATTTACGAAATAAATTTTTTTCAAAAAAAAAAAAAAAAATCTACCCTAAATACGAGATTTGGTCAAAATTGGATATGAAGATGGCCATCCAGTTAGGTTAATATTTGAAGATGGAGAGCATGCCATGTGTGCTCTGAACATATTGGAAATAACCAGTTTTTTCAAGAGGTCAAATCAGCATCAAAATCAAACCTTGAAAGACCCATGGTCGAGGTCGGGATTGAGATCAAGATCAAAGACAAAATCTAGTAAGGAACAAGATTGAAACCAGACCTTGATAGAGATTGAGATAAAGATAAAATAAACCAAGAATTTTGATAAATAGTCTATTGAAATCGAGATCCCAATTATCAAAATAACCTTTCTTGATTAATGGTTTTAGTAGCATATACATCAATCGAGGGAAATTACAATAAATACCATATTACAAAGGAAATATCATGGAGTTATCTTAGCTTGCATTTAGTTTACTAGTTGGAGATGGAATTTTTAAGTTGAAAATGGTTGACTTTTCAAACAGTCGTTATAAATTTTGTTTAATTAAAAAAACAAAAAACAAAAACTGATATGAAAAGTACAGTTAGTTGGAGTTAAACTTAAATGCCAAACAGAGCATTAGTCTTTTATGAAAAGGAAAATCTCTTGATATTTTCAAAACCTAATAACAGATGACGTGTGTGTATCTATCAATACACATCTATCATATTATTTTGATCAATCAATTCACCTATAAATAAAAGCACTTGGCTCCATTCTTGGGCATCGTTTACTCTCTTAAAAAAAGTTATCCCATTCTCTTCTCTTTATCGTTTTTCTTTAGAGTCGAAGTATCTTCTGTGAGTAAAGTGTGAAGGGGCAAGTAGAGGAAAATTGATGTTGCAAAATCCACTCCAACATGTGGCGTGATATAAGGGGAAAACATTGACCCATTGTGAAAATTTCCACCATCTTTTCAAGCTCCAAGAATTTCTTGTAGTTTGCTTGTGATCGCCCTCCATCTTTTGAATAGGTTTTTTTAATTTTTAATTTTTTAATTTTTATGCATCTCATGTGTCCCTTTAACCCAACTATTATTATATTTTTAATATTATGCGCATGTCTAGGTTCGAACCTGAGACTAAGACATTCTAAGCCCTTAACTCACCTCATTCTCACTAGGCTAGCCCTAGTGGCTTATCTTTTGAATAGGTTAATCAAGGCTCGATAATGGAAAATCCAAAAAGTAGAGAAGAAAAGGAAAATTAACGTTTCATTGTATCGATAATAATAATTGTGTGAACAAAAAAACTTGTCACCATGCTTTTCCAACAAAGAACAAAGATAAATGTATGGAAGCAATTAAATTTTTTAAAATGTGTCACGATAACCTTTCCTATTTAACTAAATGTTATTTTGAACTTCACTTCACTAAAATTAAAAAAAAAAAAAAATTTTTGAAGTAAAATTGAGATGATGAAATAAATATCTAAATCAGATAAAGACTTCAATTATTTTAAGAAAATTTTTAATCTTTAACAGTGATTTTATTTAAGAGTTTAGTTTTATATTGTTTTAAATTATAATAAATTATAATTAATATAGGTTGCGAATTGTAAAATTATGAAAAATTTAATTATTTCCCCGGTATTTTGTGACTCACTTTATAAATATAGGGGTGTTTTGGATAATTGTGTACAATAAAAGAGACAAAAGTGACATTTAGGGTCCGTTTGGTGACTAAGTTGAGTTTAAGTTGAGTTGAAATTTTTAAATTTCAATAGTAATTTTTGTTGACTTTTTAAAAAAGACAAAAAAACTTTTTCAGATAAAGAAAAAAATTTGAGTTTGAACTTGAGATTTAAACTTTATAACCAAACGGGGCTTTAAACTGCACAAGGGTTGTTTGATTAGGAATTTTCCCTTGTGAAAACTCATCTTAATTTGAGGCTGACATGTGGATCCAAGCAAACTTATTGAATACACTTGGTATGTTTTCGGGGCACGGGTTAGACTTGAGTTTTTTGAATAATAATTAAGTTGAATTTAATTACATTGAATTGTGCATTTGATAAGACGTTAAAATTACTGAAATTAAAAAGTATAAAAACTTGAAATGTGTTCTGGAAAAAAAAAAATCAATATTGAACTTGTTTCCGTTCATCTCGAAATTCTATACAATTTAAAATAAAAAAAAACATCACATTTAGACTTATATATGCAAAGTTAAAAGTTTAAGTTACAAAGTTGTAATAGTAATTATAAATAGTGAAAGACTGAAAATTAGTTGATTTTTCCAAATAAAACAAAAATATTTTGATTCAAATTAGATTGAATCCGTGTTACTACTATAATTTTTCAAAAGGGTGGCACATGATGGCAGTGCGGTGGAGCGTGGGAAGTGGCGGTGGGGCATGTGGCGGCTCGTGGCAGCGCAACGATGAGTTATTGCGGCGGTTTGGTGACTAGGCCAGTGATGCAACGGAAATCAACTATGGAAGGTGGTATTTCCTTTCTGTTTTTTGGACATATATATATATATATATATATATATGGTTTTGAAAATTAAAAAAATTTCAAAGTTCAGAAATTGAAGGTAGGGGAGAAGAAAGATTTGGAATTGATAAAAAAAAAAAAAAAAAAAAAAAGATTTAGTAGGGAAAGAAAAGATTTTTCAATCAAAGGATAAAAAATAAGAGATAAAATGAAGACATACAAGTATAATCAAGATAAAACACAAAAATCACCAAAACAGAAATTAGAGATAATGTAGTTGAAATTAGAACTCAAATTTTTTTTTTTTGGTTATATATATATATATATATATATATTGAAAAATCTAAAAATCGGATAACTATTCTTTCTTCTCTGTTTTTATTTCATTTTTTTTCCTCAAAAATCTCTCTTTTTAAGTTTATTTATAAGGATAAACATAATCCAGTTCAAATAGAAAAATCTACCAAACTAATAGGACTTCGCATGCTTTAAAGATGATCTCATAAACTACATATAGGATCTGTATTCAACAGGTTTTCATATATATATATATATATATATATATATGTATGTATGTATGTATACACCTCTCAGAACGTCAAAAAACTAATTTTGTCCACAGTTTTTTCGAGTCATGAGTTCTCGTTCAACATGGCAGAGAGGCAAAACTCTTGGAACAGGAAGTTCTGGATCAGTTTACTTGGCTTTTGACACAAACAGAAATAAACTTGCGGTGAAAACAGCAAGACTAGAAAAGTCCAGTAATCTTGTCAAAGAAAACAGAATCCTCGAGTATTTTCGCGACTGTCCAGAAATCGTCGGGTCATACGGCAATGAGATAACCGTCGAAGACGGGGTTCGATACTACAACCTACTTCTCGAATACGCAGTCGGCGGAGATCTGTTAGAGTTGATCAACAAAGACGGAGGTCGTATATCGCAGGAAAGCGTCCTGCGAAGATATACTAGGATGATTTTGAACGGTCTGAGTTATATCCACGCGAAAGGAATTGTGCATTGTGATCTAAAGCCCGAAAACATTCTCGCCTTTCCTTCTGAAGATGGATATCAGCTCAAGATCACGGACTTTGGACTGGCGAAGGAGGCCGGCGAGGCGGCATCAGAGAGCAAGCAGTACAACTATCGTGGGACCCCCGGATTACATGTCCCCGGAATCTGTGCCGCCGCGTTGTGAAATCGAGACTGCGATGGATATATGGTCTTTGGGATGCGTTGTGTTGGTGATGTTTACCGGGGAAGAAATGTGGCGGGGCACGGGCGGTGAGGCTTTAGACCCGGAGGAGATCATTAGGTTGTTGGCTTCTGCGGATGTGATGCCGGAGATACCCAAAGACATGTCGGAAATCGGCAAGGATTTCTTGAGCAAGTGCTTGCAGAGAGATCCGAGCAAAAGGTGGTCGGCTCAGAAGTTGTTGGATCATCCGTACGTTAGAAGTTAGAACTCATAGGTTTTGCTAGGCACCCATTTGGCAATTTGTTGATTTAAACATGTGTAATATATTGATATTAATAGATTCTGAAACACGGAATTTTTTTAAATCAGACATAAACGTCATAACAATCAAGTAACTTAGTGCGAATAAGAAGACGAAACTCCTCATGATTGGCAAATGTTCTTTGACGGTGCAGTAAATCAGAACGAAAATGGAGTTGGAGCAGCCCCTTTCTACATGCTATCTTAAAGCTCGGGCTTTTTCTTCTTCTTCTTGGGTGGCAGTTTGTAAGTAGTTTTCTTAGGATCATCAGCTTTCTAGCTTTTTAGCTGAATCTAGGGGCAATCAAAAATGTTACTTTCCAAACAGTTTTTTCTTATGCGTTTTATTTTTAGCTTTCTCAGTAATTCCGTAGCAATATGGTTTAGGCCAAATAGAAAGAGTTGCCATGAAAAAACAGGGATTAACTATGAAATATGAAAGCTTCATTGTTTCCGGGGAATATGAGAAATGAAGAGATCTTCCATTCATACTGCACGTAGGAACATCTTCGGCGCCGTAATTTGTTCATCACATCGTTCAGCACAAGGAAATATGAAAGCACGATTATGCATCAACAGGTTCAGCAGCACAAAGTGAACCAGAGATTACGACCGTCGATCGAAATTCTATTTTCTCTTCAGTTCATCACAATTTATATTGATGATTTCTCGTTGATTTGATAACAACTAGGAATGTGGTGTATCTTTAAAAATATGCTTAAATTGCGTAAATGCAACCATATGAACAGAGAGTAGAATTAAAGTATGGAGAATGCATACGAAATCAGAAGACCAAGCAGCCAACGCCACTTTCTCATCGGCAATCCTGATGTTGTGCTTTTGCTCGTCAAGTGCCTTATCGGAGAAGCTAGCAAGTGAATTATCAGCTGCCATAATTCGACGTCTAATATCTTCGATCTCTTGCTCAAAACCTTGTTCGTTTTGGCCTTGAATATCTGCCCATGAACATAAGAACTAACAAACAACATACTTGGCCAAAGCAGAAGGGCACAATCTGAGATATCTCGATGCATGGCGCTTGCTGCTGCTTCTTCATCATTTTTTGTGTCGATTCAAATGCGTAAACTAAGAAGGAAAAACACAAGGGAATACGAGTAAAATAGCAGAATATGTTACTACTCAATAGCAACCAATGTCTCCAACTCCATCCACAGTAACAAAAGGGTTGTGTTCCGAACACCGCAAAAAAGGAATCGATAGTCATTTCCCGAAATATTACTGTACAACCTCGGTCCGAATTTCTTGCATAGAAGCATTAAATGATAACATTTCACCAACAGAATTGAGAGACAATTATAACAAATTCAAACAAATGTAATCTTTTTGTTGACACAAAAATGTCAATCATATTCATAATAAAATTAGAGCTAAAATAAAAAAAGGAACAATGCGCTCAAGTTTGAAATTAAATATATCTAAGCTTGATTGAGATTGGCTTGGAAAAAATTAGATTAAAATCAAAGCTCAAATTGATGATATTTACATTGCAATGCCGAAATTGTTTTTGCAACAAACCGGTTTACATTCTCCAGACCTCGAAATCATATGCACATAAATCTCAGCTGGCTCAAAGTCACCACTCACCAGTTTTGACTGCAAAGCATGCCATCTTCCTTGCTCATTAGAAGAAGTTTTGTCATTGGGACAAATCAACTTCTTCATCTCTGCATTTCGGATGCTCTCTCACGACGGTAGACAGAAACCAAACCAAGCACCACTCTTCCAACTCGCCTATTTCGCCGAGTTCTCTTACTCATACCTCTCTTCCTCTCCTCCCCAGAAGTTCCTTGTGACATAGGCAGATGATGAATCCAGAGTAAGGGTGCTAAGGCTGCAACGAACTGAACCACAATTCCCATGGGCAGTTTCGAGTAATCACCAGATGTTATTCCAAGCGAAAGAGCCAATCCAATGCCGAAACAACCACTGATTATTGATGATATGCACATAGCTGAAGCCAAGAAGGAGGTAAGAGATCCTTCACAACCTATTGGACATAGATAGGCAAATAGAACCGAGAAAGGTAATAGCTTGAACTGCGCAATTATTTCAGCCAATCCAGAGAAACAGAGGGCAAACATGTCATTCGGAATCCCCAGCTTAAGGTTTATTTGTTTCACTAAAACAAGGTCAAGAAGAACAGAACCGGCATAAACCATCTGAACCGTGCCGACCAACTTCCTCATGGGGACTTTTCTCCAGTAACGGTTGTAAAGTACAGTCGTGGAAAGAAGCATCAACTGACCGATAACTCGGGACATGCCTATAACCGAAGGATTGAGTTGTAAGCATCGCGTTTGGTAGCAAAAGATGGAACCTGAAAGACTTGGGACCATGACAATGGAGGCTACAATCCAAGCAAGAGGGCAGAAAATGCTGTCATCGCTGATCGCCATTCTTAATTCAGAAAACTGTTGGCTAATACTTTCCAAAATCGATTTCTTCATCAGTTTGTGGTCTGGCAATCTCGCTAAACCTAGAGATTCCTCTCTTGTTCTTAGCGAATACCCGAGTTGAAGGGAAAGTAAAAGTGTAAACAGAAGGAACATGGTTCTAGGTGGCACTTTCATCAAGAAGTACCCACCGAGTAAGTTGCCAAGGATTCCCCCGGCTGCTAAAGCCATCAACGCATAAGATTGGAGACCGTTAATGTTGTGTAATTGACCATACTCCGCAACCAGCGCGTCCTTTGCTACTTCTGTTATCGATGCTCCAAAGTTACTGAGAAGAACAAATGCCATAAGAGTGACAAGAGATTGACCAGCAACAGGGATGAGTGCTAGCGATCCCCAAGACAAGACCTGCAAAATAACTGACAAGTTTGAACCCCATCAGGGTATTCCATTGTGTTGTTCAACTATTCGGCTCTACTTGTTTACTTCATCGACATAAGTTTCACATCCTCTTCTTATCAAAGGTATAGGTTTCCATCAGTTTTACATTCTTTTTCATTTTGACATTATTTTGACCAGATCTTAACCTTCAGAAACATCCCTATCGTAGAAAGCTCGTAAAAGGATAAACTCGAAGTTCTACAGTTACAACCTTCAGGAAGAGTAAAGAGAACTAGAATCCAGACATCTTTCCATAACAAATGGAAAACAAGAATGTACAGAAGCCAAGAAAACAAACAGCAGCTATTCTAATATTTCATATATATGAATGTACAATAAGAACACATATTAAAACCGAAACTGATATCTAAGAATTCAAAGTTTAAATACCTTTCTTAACAAATAAGTATACACATATAAAAATATCAAAAGAGAATGGAAACAGAGAACAAGAATGTATGAAACAGCAAAGAAAATAGAACAATTATAAGATAACAGAATGCAAACACCAAACACAATAAAAATAATCTTAATATAGGAGAGACTATATAAACCAACAATAAGGACTCGTATAAAACTGAAAATAAAATCTAGATTATTAAGTAGAGATACTTTAAAAAAAAAAAAAGGAACACATATGAAAGAGAATGAAAGTAAAACCAAGCAGATGAAACAAGGAATATTTGTCAAAATGACAACCCTACAAATTAAAATTAATAATATAATCTTCTTTCATCTTAACATGAAAAAGAAAATACTTGAGTCATTTCGCTAATCAGGAAATAACTAGAAGCGAAGTAAAAAAGAATACACACACACACACAAACAACAACACAACTATCATAACACACTAACATAAGGAAGATGACATTGACTCACAATAACAACGCCTAATAAAAACTACATATAATCTCCCCAAAAAAAAAAAATAATAATAACAATAACAACCTTAGAATCTCCAAAATTCTTACTTATTGAAAGTTCAACACGGCAATATTGGAAGCAATTGAAAAACCAACCTCCAATGGAAACATAAGGCATTCTACGAGCACCACCAATGGAGAAAGCATCAGAGAGGATCCCATAAAGAGGCTTGGCCGCCATGGGCAAGTTACCAGAGTTCTGAACAAGCTGCAAAACGGAGGGGTTCAAGTTAAGCGAGTGAGTCATGTGGAAGTTCAGAGCCAGCCATGGAAAGCACCTAAACCCCTGAACCCAATACCCAACTCCACACAAAACCAACATCTCTCGACTTCCCACAAGTGGAGTGGGGAGAAGGACTTTCACCATCTCTTTTCTTCTCACAACCCCTCCTCTTTTTCTCAACCGTTTGCCTGGGAAAATCTCGTCTTGAGGTGGTGGTTTTGAGTTGGGCTACGCGTTTTGTTTCTGGGTTTTGAGGGACAAAACAAAGGATTGAGCTTTTCTTCATCAAGTGTAAGCAAGGTTGGTGATTTTTCTCCAATGGAGGAAGTTTTGAGATCCATGAAGGATTTTCTGAAGATACCAATTGGTAAATCATAGTAGTAATCCCAAATGGGCTTCTGGGTTTGCCTTAGAATTTGAAGATTTTTTTTTTTTTTTAAAGAAATGCAAAACAGAACAGTGTTGACCAGCTGCACAAGCTAGATTGGCATCACCAAGGAAACCAAACTTGGTGTGTTCTGGTTAATTGCTAATGTAGCAAGAAAGAATATTATTATCCCTCGTATTAATGATACCAAAGAGTGATAATAGAGAAATCTAGAAGAGTGTATTGGAGTGTGTTTTTTTAAAGTTTTATATATATATATATATATATATATATGAGAGAGAGAGAAAGAGGAGAGAGATGGAGATTATTCCAGTCCATACTCCATGATACCTAGTTCCGGAGGTTGGACTTGTCCTAGTCCACATCACGTTGCTTCAAATATATATATATATATATATATATATTTGCTATTTTGTAGGGATGTCCCTGAATTTTTTAAATTTGGTAATTTAGTTTCTAAGTTTTTTTCCTTAGCAATTAACTCTTGAATGCATAATTTGTGACATTTTCAGTTCATCTTGTTCAAATTCATTAAAATTCAGAAATTCTTTTACACCTTATAGCATAAAAAGTGTTGATTATTTTTTTCTTAATTTCAATACAAATTCGTTTTGGAATTTATGTTCAAGTTTGAGTTATAATTGAATTAGGTTTAAAATTTCAAAGAAATTTAGGGTCCGTTTGGTTTGCAGGTTTGAGTTGATATTTTGAAGTTGAGTTTGAGTTAAGTTAAGTTGAGAATGAAAGTTTTGTGTTTGGGAAAAAGTATAAGTTGAGAAGTTGAGTTTGAGTTGAGTGTTTGGATATAAAAAAGTTGAGATGAAAGTTTAAAAAAAACAAGAGCCCTGTTTGGATGATAAAAAAAGGGCAAAACAAATTTTTTTGTATGTATAGAACATTTTATTGTATTTTTGGTGCTTGTCTGGTTCAAAAAGTTGAACCAAAAATTTCAAACTTGTTTTTGGTCATTTTCCCAAAAAGTTGTTGTCTTTTGTCCAAATTTAATTTTTTTTCCGTCTTTTTTGAAACTTCCAAAAAATTGTATCATTGAAACCCACGAATTTCAGTTCAAACTTTATTACCAAGCGCATGAAAAATAGCCCAACAAACAGTACGTAATTGTCCATTACAATTTTATAACAACAAATTAATGATTACAATCGTTGTCTGGTGAGCGTAGGTAAAAACGGGACTTGCTTTCATGTGATCTATACCACGGAAATGCTTGATATCTTTCCCACATATCATCAGCTATGTGGTCTCTCATCTGATTCATTGCTTCCCTACTCGAGTCATGTTGTTGCGGTCCTGTACTTGGGCCCTCACCATCGTTCCCATCGTTCAACACGTAATCCGCGTTAACGTCAACAGTTCCCCTAACAGTCACACAATCTACCGCATACTCTTCTAGAAAGGGATCCGCATCCTGCACCATCCTTATGAAATTATGTACGACCGCACACGTCACGGGGGATCATTTTTTGTTTGTCCATAGGGTAGCTGTTGATGCCTTTTAGTATTTTAAATCTTGCCTTCCAGACACCAAATGTGTGCTCGATACAATTCCGCAGTGATGAGTGTGTGTAGTTAAAGACTTCACGGCGGTTGCCTAGCCCATTACGACGTCTTCTAAACTCTGGTAAATGGTACGTCTCCCGACGATATGGGCTCAGGAAACAATCCTTATTGGCATAGCCCGAATCTACTAAGTAGAATTTCCCTACACAATAAAAAATGCAATATGAAGTCAATGAAATTTATTTAACCGATTTATTATATGTAAATACTGACAGCAAATGGCTAAGTCTGCTTACCTGGTGGAGGTATTGGGAACCCATGGAATGCTATTACCTCTTCCAACATTCTAGCATCGTGGCAAGATCCCTCATAACCGGCCAATATGTAAGTGAATTTCATGTCAAATGAACATGCTGCTAGTACATTTTGCGAGTGATATCCCTTGCGATTTATCCAAGCGTCCGAATTTTCGCGCTTAGGGACACATGGTACGTGCGTTCCATCTATAGCACCAATACAGCCCTGCAAAAAACCATAGAATCTGGTCATATGCATACCGGCATCAACAATCTTTTTTTTATTAAAGCTCTTTCGCACGATTATGTAATTAAATTACGTATGTAACGTACATCAAACCATGGCCGATATTTGTCTGAATGCGCCAGTATCAAATTTTGAACTGATGTGTTGTCGGTTGGTCTTATGAATTCATCCTTAAGCGAACAAATAGCGGTCAACACTTTATCGAACCAACGTGAAGTTGTCTCTACCGAATGTTGGAACAAGTAAGAAATGTGCCGGTTCGTAGCACCTCGTGCATAAATGGATAAAAATATAAACAACTGCTCGTTCACATTGATGTTGCGAGTTGGCTGCAATAACTCCCGACTAGCTAACAGGTTACTTAGTGATCTGAATGTTTCTGCGTTCATACTTATCAATCCTTGAATTATTTCCGCATGACCATTCAAAATCTCGTCCACCCGCATGCTCCCAGTTAAAGTTGAGTTATGCATTGGTTGTGGCCGTCGTCGCCTGTTACGCCTGCTGGCAGTTACGGCTACCACTGCCTTCATAAGGATACTGTTATGGTCGGTACACTCGTTTTCGGTGTGCACATCATCTTGTTCCTCATCGGATGCGGAACTATACTCGTTCATTTTGAGAATTTTTTGTTATCCGCTCTAAAATTTAATTTTTACCTGGTTCAAGAAAATTGTTAGCAAACTATAAAAATTAACTTGTATTTTTTCTTATAGGCGGTACAAACCAATAGCAGTGTAACATAAAATATCAGATATACTAAAACATAATATAGCCTCACACAACAGTCTCATCTATGTTCTCAAACATGAAATACATAAATAAATAAAAGTTAATCCGATCATAATATTTAGGTCTCAAATATTAATAAGCCGCGGGTAGATGGAAAAAAAAAAACAACGAACAATAAAATCAATCGGTAGGGGGCCGGTAGGAGTCAACGACGGATGAAACAATTTCTCGCCTATCGACCTCGGGCAGCTGATAGAACGTACGTTGGAGCCGCAGATGAGCGTCCAGGTAGTGCCACATTTGACATCGTTGATTTGGTGGAACACCCATCTCTGTCATAATGTTCATGCACAGTAGCATGTGGTCCGGTCGGTTTGCGGTTTCGTTACTTGGGCCCGATTGCGACTGTCCACGGAAATGACTAACTATTTCCTGCATTGCTAAGAACGTCATCTCATTCGTTTCGTCTCTTTGCTTCCGCTTACCGGAACTTGCCCCTGACCGCGACGGACCTGCATCGGCTCCCGAACGTACGTTGCTACAACGACGCGCACCGGTGTTCGGCGTCAGAAACTCTTCAAATTCCACGCGGGCATCAGAGCAGTCCATTGAAGCGTCAACGTCGCCGTACGGAGTACTATCAGAGGGCATGGTTACTGATCCATACCCAGATGCACCGGCAGCGTGACTTTTCTCGAACACGCTATAATACAGCTCCTTGTTACGCAGCCCCTCGTAGCGTAGATGGTTGCACTCCCTATGAACCTGCAAATGAAATTTTAGCTTAGTACACGTATGATCATCGCGATAACGAACAATATAACGTAGGGCCTTATATTAGACTACGCAGTTACCCCTATAAAGCTTTGCCACGCTTCGTCAGAGCATGTCACACGATTCGTCGATGGATCGTAGCCTAGACCGGTTTTTTTCTTGCAACGCCTTCCAGCCCCTAAAAATTTTTCTCATCCTTTCTTTCTTTTGAGACGATGTCTTTGCAAGTGCTGGTACCCCACTAAACTCAGCATTAAACTGAGCGGCCCAAATTTCAAGAGTTGCTTTTGGGGGATGTTTGCTGCCACTACTGACCATGTACTCATCAAGTTTCTCCAGGAATTTTTTTTCCTTAGCGGCGTCCCAAAAGTAATGATCCCCTGATGCTCTGCGCGGCATCTCCTTCGAAAAGAGATAACCAAACATAGGAAAAGAATTTAAAAAAAAGGTCTGACGGTTGATTAATTGGCTCAGTATAAAGATGTTGACACATACGATCTAAGGCATGTCAAGCACCCAATACATATACAGCTACCAGGGCATATAAACCATGGGTTTGGGGAGAATTAGGCTTATGCCAGGCACACACCATTTAATTATGCCCCTTGACCTAAGACATGGAATTATATACCGGCACCTGACTATAAATATTGAGCAGCTAACTCACCAATCAGATACATATTACAATTTGGTTTATATTTGATGTATACATCATCGCCAACATGGGAAGTAAGTGGAACGTTAACGGAGAGGCAAATTCAAGGCCTAATGAGGTCAAATTGCATTGTAAAATGTATAGGGCTTGGGAATCCATTTAGGCAGCTTCTAAATGCGAAAATGAAGCTGTGGAAATGCACAAAATGCAGCAAAACACCAACATGAGTGATTTGGGTCACCAATGAGCAAAATTTCGGCAAAATGAAGGCCAAATGAGGTCAAATTGCAACGTAAGATGTCTAGTACTTGGGAAGTGACTTAGGCAGCTTCTAAATGCCAAAATGAAGCTGTGGAAATGCACAAAATGCAGCAAAACTGAAGAACGAGTGATTTGGGCCACCACATGGCAAAATTAGGCAAAATCAAGTCAAAATGAGATCAAATTGCAATGTAAGATATCTAGAGTTAGGGAATCCATTTAGGCAGCTTCTAAATGCCAAAATGAAGATGTGGAAATGCACAAAATGCAGTAAAACACCAACATGAGTGATTTGGGTCATCAATGAGCAAAATTTCGGCAAAATGAAGGCCAAATGAGGTCAAATTGCAACGTAAGATGTCTAGTACTTGGGAAGTGACTTAGGCAGCTTCTAAATGCCAAAATGAAGCTGTGGAAATGCACAAAATGCAGCAAAACTGAAGAACGAGTGATTTGGGCCACCACATGGCAAAATTTAGGCAAAATCAAGTCAAAATGAGGTCAAATTGTATTGTAAGATGTCCTAGGGCTAGGGAATCCATTTAGGCAGCTTCTAAATGCCAAAATGAAGATGTGGAAATGCACAATCGACGACCTGTGTGAAGGGTAAGGCAGTTACAAAATGACCGAAACCAAGCCATGGAATTACACAAAATAATCACAAACCTCATTTCAGGCAATAAATGACAAAATCAAGACGAAAGCATAGCCCTAAGAGGCCAAACCGATAACAAATTGAAGCGTGAAATACGTGGGTGGGAAATCAAACAAAGGCATACGAGCATTAACTACAAAGAGTTTCAGAAATAGGGGATGGGTCACATACTAGGCTCACGGAATTCGAACCGGAGGAGGAATATACAGGGGAAGACGTCGGATTAGGGCAGGATTTAATGGGTCTCCGAAAAGCTCCACGAATGCCAAAATAGTGGGTAATCTTGCGACCGGGTCGTCTTCGGTTTTTGATCCCCGACCGGCGACGCATCTGGTTTAAGAGGGGGGGGGGGTTGCCGAAGAGAAGCAACGATATAGCCTTACCTGAGATAGATGAGATACGAGCAGTCAACGGAAGGCCTGCTACGCAGCAGGGGCTCAGACACACTGACAGGAGCACATGGGCGCCGATGGGGATGAAGTCGAACTCGATGCACAGGAGCCCAGGCACGCGTGAGGAAGAATCAAAGCAGCAGGGACTGTTGCTGCACAGTAAACCCATTTGGGATTACTGTACAACGGTTCGAAGGGGGACTCAAGATGGACTGAAGCACCAAACACTCCCAGTTCAATTTGAACTCTAAAGGCCAGCTTCAAATGGTTTGCCAAACGTGCTCTTATATTAAAATTAAGTAAAAATCAATATTGATGTCCTTCTTGGGCTAAAATGTGCAAATTATGCGTAAAAAAAAAAAAACCGTCTAAATTTTAATAAATTTGAGTAAGAATGACAAACAATAGCAAACATTATAAGTGTAGGGGATTGATTGTCACGAAAAAAAATTTGAGAACTAAATTGTAAATTTAAAAAGTTTGGGGGTTGTCTATGCAAAATAAAGAGAGAGAAAAAAGAGAGATTTGTTGGGGTCAACAAAGGCACAGCGCCAACACGCGCTCAACAAGTCTGGACTCAATGAGAGACAAATGTGGCGCCCACGTGATGGGATTTCTCAACGTTAATTTTTCTTGATCCGATCGCGCCGGCGACGATAGTGACTTTTCCTTTATTTGGTGACTTTGAAGCTGTTTGTCCGCCGCCGAGAGAGGAAACACCTTATACGACGTCGTATGGTGTCGGGTGATTTAGCGATTGGACTGAACGGAGGAGCTGGCGCGTGGAGCTTCTGAGAGTTGCACGCTGTCGTTGCATTGTTTAATGTGATTTAATGATTTTTTTTTTTTTGGCGTTATTTAAATTGAAAACGACGATGACTTTTTTAAACGACAACATCGCTTACATATGATACAGAGAAACATCACTAGTTGAAAGAACGACAACAAGGTTCAGTAGAGCATCTATTAGAAACTAAAATGATTTGTAGACGACATATAATAAGAGGCAATGAAGCTTAATGAAGACGACAGCAAATAAAACGAACAACGTGTTTTAAGAAACGACAATGACTTTTAAACGACATCTCTAGTAAAACACCATATTTGAAAAAAAAAAAAAAAAAAAGAGCCACCTCAATTTGGAATATGAGAACCATTTTCAGAAAAGAAAATCACTGTTGGTTTTGGGTTAGGACAGAAAAATGACAAATATTTGGTGGAAAAAACAACCTGTGTCACATTCACAACCGGTGGTTCCCACATGGGATATTCTCACCGTCAGTGTTTTGCCTTTTTCTTTTTCCCCGGAAACAAACATATAAAGTATAGTGTGAGTGTGACATATTTTTTTTATTTTTCTTCTTCTTCTTCTTCTTTTAAATCAATGCGAGGGAGTGGACGGTTGTTAGTTAAGGGCTGGCTCCCTTTAATTTCCACCGTTGTTGATAATTAAAAACACATGTTTTAATTTTTCTAAATAGGTTTTTATTTAATTATCAGATTAAACTTTTAACGCTCACAGGTATAAATATTCACATTAAAAAAATACACAATATTATAAAAAAATTCTACCACTAATTGGATTGTTAAAATTTAATAACAAAAAAGATGTTAATTATAGACTTGAAAAAGAGGAGGAGGAGGAGGAGGAGGAGGAGGAGGAGGAGGAGGAGGGGGGGGGGGGGGGGGGGGGTGGGGTGGGGTGGGGTTTGTCAATCTAGTTGAAAAGGAAATGGGAGGCTCATTTTGTATGCAGCAATTGCTGAAATGCAAACGGAGAAAAGGGGAAGGATTGGGTTCTTCTTCTTCTTCTACTAAAATCTAAAAGTTTAAGAAGACACGATTAGGGTTGTGTCCGAAACCCGTGAACCCGCCCAAATCATCCGGCCCCGCCCTGCCCTGCCTAGCCCTGCCCGTTTGAACGGGTCCACGCCATCTCCTGTTTGTTTTAGGCGGGTTTTCTACCCACCCGTCATCATTATGTGCAGGTTTCACTTTTTGGCTTGCAGGTTCAACCTGTCTACCCATCAATTTTTTAAATTAATAATAATCTATTTTTCTTTAACAAGAGTATATGACTCTTTAACGAAGTTACTAGTAGTTAAATTATTTTTTGAATTTTATTATTATTATTGTTGTTGGTTTAGATATTGGTTTGTAATTGGAATCAATCTTACTCTTTTTTTTTTCACCTCTCCAAGCTTAACATTATAACAAATTCGACAATTGAATTGAAGTTCTAAGCTTTTTTTGATTAAAAAAAACAATCAAAAAATAAATAAAAAGAGAATAAAAAAGTACAAAATTGTTTTTCAAAATTTCTCTACTCACCCGCCCCACCCGTCGCCAACCTGTCCAACCCGCCTTCATGGTGGATAGGGCTGGTTTAGGATTTTGAAAAAATCGTTATCTTTCAATCCACCCCACCATCCACCCGCCACCCACTGAACCAATGCACAGCTCTAGCCACGATTACTTTGCAAACGACAACATCCTTCCGAATTATATTTTTAGTTATAAACGACAATTTAACATAAGCGACAACCTAGTTAAAAAAAAATGACATCGAATTTATAAACAACCTACTAGAAGAAGAAAGAGGAGGAAAAAAAAAACTACATCTTAAATAAGTAACGAATTTAGAAATGAAATTGAAACGTTTCTAAGCGTCAAAAGACATCAACTCATCAAGTGCAGTAGAAGAAGAACGGTCAAAGTCAAACGACACGGTCTAACACGAAGATAGCAGCTGAAAAATACCAAGGCTTGTTTATAAACGACGAATAAGCCATTCATACATTTAAAACGACACCGATCAATAAACGACAACAATTCTTCATAACGACAATGACGTTGCAAACGACAGAAAAAAGAAGTTCACTTGAGACAGTGGAACAAGATGAGTACAATACAAGTACTGCAGCTAAAATTTCATATACAATCATTTGATGAATTGAAAAGTTTTGCTGTTTGCATATTCTTCCTTAGAAACGACAATGACTTTACAAACTGCACATTCCCAAAAACCGACAGTTCCTTATATAAACGACAATATTCCTCAATGACACAAACACCACAAACCAGACTACTACAACTAATTTTTCATGTAGAACAATAAACAAAAATCGAACAGAGAAAAAGAAAAAAAGAAAAGAAAAGTTATTTCATCAAGAAATTCATTGAAGAATATATACAGAAGTAGTTTTACCCTCATTCATCACGGTTTACAGATTCCAGTTCACATATTTGCTTCCAGACCTATCAACACTACTACTAAACCAAAAAGGCAAAAAAAAAAAAAAAAAAGTAAAGAAAATGGTCCAACCAAACAGAAGTATAGAAAATATGATTCACAATTCACAGAAATTAAAGTGAAACCCGAATCTACATAAGCTTGTAGAAGCAACTCCCATCAGCAAGAAGAAAATGATATCGTTTTCCACAGTGACACTTGAACTGAACGTTAGGCACTTCCCATCTCTTTCCACGCTCAGAGACTCTTCAAATTCCTTTTCACAGTCCTGCAAAAACATAGAACATTAAGCCCGTTACGTGACAGAAAACACTGTAGAAAACTTTTTAAATGCTTCGAGAAAGTGATCCAAAACGGAGGCCAAATTTAAAAATAAACAGACACTTTTCTGTTTTGGTAAACAATTCAAATGTTTGAGTCAAGAAATTGACATAAAACATTAAAACGGACAATGTTTAATGTTTCTGTAAACAATCTAAACGTTTGAGACCTCAGTGGCATTGTTGATGATACAATTGGCGGTATTATTGACCTCAGTTACTTGGCCGTTCTCTGCGAGTTCTTCTTCTACTTGTTGTTGTTGTTGTTGTTGTTGTTCTACAAGCGATTCGGTTTGGTCCTCTTGGTCCGGATCTGATTCTTCAACTCGCATGAACTCTTCCATCCAAGTGTTCATCTCCTTCCACCAATCCCATATCTTTGTCAGCTTCTGCACATAAATTCATTCCATTTAATTAAAAATAAAAATAAAAATCAAGAATTATCTATGTAACGGCCAAGTACAAGACACACTCAAATAATGAACTTTATGGCCTAGACAATATACAGACATACTTTCATATATGTGTGTGTGTATATATATATATATTATATCCATCAATGAACGACATTAAAAAGCAGAACAGTGGCATAAAAAATGAAACGACGTACAAATAAAGAATTGTCTATGTAACGGCCAAGAACAAGAACGCACACAAAAATAATGAACTTTATTGGCCTAGACAATATACATACATACGTACATATATATATATATATATATGAACGACAATTAAAAGCAGAATAGTGACCGTAAAAGAAATGAAACGACAGAAAAGAATCAAGAACTACCAATGTGAAAAACAAGAAACACAACAGTGGCTTGATGGTGATACGAGATTCTAATGAATCAGACTTTGCATTAGAGACCAAAAAATGGAAAAAATAAACTAGCCCAGATGAGGAAAAATGAACGAAATCAAGAAACTAGAGTCAATTTTTTTAATACAAAAGAAGCGCGAAAGAAAAGAAGTTACCTTTGAATTGTCCAGGTCGTTAGAGCTCGACGTCCTGGACGGCGACTTCCCCCGGCGACGGCGAGGGAGCGGAGATGGACCTTCGGAGCTTCGGCGGGAGAGGAGGCAGTGCAGGGCCGTCGTTGGCGGAGGCGGTGGCTTTCGCCGAGCACGGCGTGGACGAGTCATTTACATTAGGAGTGATCTTGGGCGTCGGAGAAGTGTTCGACGAAATTCCCGGGACGGATTCCGGCGGCGAGTGGACTGAAGGAAGATGGTAGGCGTCGGAGACGCAGCGGCGGAGAAAAGGGTAGTTGTCTGGTTCGTCAAGAAAGAGCTTCTTGGGCTTGGGCTGTTGGGAGTTGACGGAGCTCGGCGATGGGCGTTTCAGGGAATTGTTACCACTGCCACTGCCGTTGCCATTGCTGACGCCGGCGAAGCCACAGTTGGCGCAGGGAGATTGGAGCTGACGGCGCTCGTCGGCATCGAGGCGGAGGACTGAGAAGTCCGGGGGCTCGGTGGAGTACTCCGGCGGAGCTTCGAGTGGGTTTTGCTGTATCACGTCTGGTTGTTGAGGAAGAAGCTGTTGTTGATCACCCATGGTTGTGAAAGTTTCTTTCTTTCTTTCTGTCTTTTTTGTTTTTCTCTCTCTCTCTCCTATTTGTCTCTCCGGGAGGAGTTTGTTTCTTTGTGCTTTTTGCGGAGAGGTGTAACGTAAATAGTGCGCAAAATGGAAAGTAGTTGGTCAAGAGGAACTTATATAGAGCGGTGGAAGAAAGTGTAATATAATTTTTTTTTTTTTAGAAAATGGAAGTCTTCGTAATTAGGACCTGTTTGGGAGGACACGTGAAGATGGTATTTTAGAAATTGGGTTGAAAATATGTGTTTATTGAAAAAAAAAAAACTTTTACAAAAGTTTTATTATATAGAAAATAATATAAAAATCTCATACCTGTTCGAGAAAAAAGATGCAAAACGGATTGTCTTGTTCGTTTCGTTATTATGAGCATTTTGACATAAAAATCATTTTATTTTGATTTGAAATAAGAAAGTTATGAAGATAAAGAGAAAAAAAAAATTTGATGTAAAATTGATATTTTGAAATCCATATAGTATTTTACCATACGAAAGACAACAAACGGGTTCTTAATTATATTTAAGGATTAATAGTTTGTGGAAGCATATGAAAGACAACAAGCATTTGAGATGAAAATATTTTAATGTAAAAATTCGAACATAAACAATTAAACTGCTATTTGAATGTGCATATAAATATTAATATTCCGAACATAATATTTCAACAGAGACATTTGGTCAATTTTTATTTAAATCCAAAAAAAAAAAAATTTTTTGTTAGAATTCAGAAGAAATTTTAATTTTTTACACCTTATATTATCTCACATTTTTTCTATTGTTATGCAAATGGATGGTCCCCCTATGTGGGTATTTTGTTAAAAAATGATATGAGAATTGAATACGTTTAGGTTGCTATGAGCCTTAAGTAAGGTTAAAATCGTAAATAAATGTTTTTGAGAGGAAATTTATACATCCAAAATATATCTGATGATACTTCATATCTTTACGAAAATACAATTCTATTTTAAAATATCTCTAATGAAGATACAATTTCTCTCTAAAAAATAATTAACTATGACTTTCCCATAAATAAAGCTCATGCGACTAGAAAATGTTTAGTTTTTGTATTTTTTTTATAAATATTGACAAAAGAACATCAGCGTAAAAAATAGAAAAATTCATGAGAATTTGATGCATAAAATAAAAATCAAAGACCAATAAAAGACATTTGTATAGTTGAGAAACCATCTAAAATATATATATATATATATATATATATATATATATCTCTTCCTTACCTTATCTTAACATATAAAAAAGAAACCAAAGACTTCTTAAAGTCTACTATATCTTTTCACCATGCGTCACTCCCTCAATTTGTTTTTTTAATTTGACCTTTTATTTAATAAATTAATTAAGCCGTGCATGTCATGTGCCTACAAATATAACAAATCAAAAACTCGTAACTCCCTCAGGCAAAACTCGTCAATTAACATATCCTAGTCCAACGCCACACCACAAATCGTAATTCCCGGGGCAAGGCACAAAGGTGGACTCCTAATTCTTTTCATCTTCCTCTCCAATCTCTATACCCGTTTTCTGAAAGCTGAAATCTTGATCACTCTCTAGACATAAAAATGGGGGGTTCTGTCAAAATTTTCTTTTACGTGTTACTTGGAAACGTAGTTGACTCCTAGTAAAACTCTATTTTTATTTTTTTTTTATTTTTTAATGTGTTTATATTTTTTTTTCTGCTTATATTTGTGATACGTTTGTAATTTGAATGGCAAAATTCAAAAATTTCCAGTTTTCAAATCATGATCAAATAACGGTTTTTAGTTTTTTATTTTTCCTATAAAATTTTTAAAGCTTGTAAAACTGCTTTTGCTTATCTTTGTTTTTCGGGGAATACAAATATTATAAGAAAATCATTAGCAACGAGGGGAAAAAATAGTTTTAGAAAGAAAAAATTTCGTGGCACCCCGGTGTGCACATGTCTCCAGAATCTGTGGCACCGTTTTATAAAATTGAGACTAGCATGGACATATGGTCTTTAGGGGTTGTGTTGTATTAGGAAAAGCCTTATTCAATGCCAATACTTTACAGCACATAAAAGAAAAGAAAAGAAAAGAAAAATAAACCAAGTTATCCAAAAATGACTCAACCACCTTATTAAAAGTTATTCAAAAATTTTTATTAGTAAAATGATCTCGAGCAACCAATCGTGGTTGTTCCTAGGTTAAAATGAAAGGAGGTTGGTTTGTTAATTTTAACTTTTGAAGTTGTTAGGCAAATATTCCCTGTACCCAACCTATACACAAAGAAGAATACAAATAAATCCCACAAAATCGGGGATCTTTCTAACTGAATACTTCCTTCCTGATTTCTACTGGCTCTAATACATGTTTTTCATATACTCTTGAGTGGCAAGATCATACTTTTTTGTATTCTCCATTGAAAAGAGATGTTTTTTGAGAAGTGGAACTTGGGGAAGCCGAAAGCAATTTGGCGAAACTTGGCTCATGGAGGGGTCGACGGGCACAGAGAATGGCGCAGCCACGATGACCACGACTCGTGACTCATAGAGATTCGATGTTGCAAGTTCGGCGCAGGGGCTCCGGTGCGGCACAAGGGAATTTTGATGCAATCACAACAGCGCAAGGTGCCAGATCCGCCAAGGAAAGGGGGGTGAGAGGTGTTGTCTGCTTGTGGCCGTTCCTCCTTCCTAGGATCCATATCCTCTTGTCTAATTTTGGTGTCCCAAATAGTATATAATCAGTAATATTACATCACGTCATGTTAAAAGTTTAAAATGCTCTATAATTGACTTTTTACCTTAAAAACTAATTTATTTCAATAGCTTGTCAAAATATAATTGGTTAGACACAAGAATTAAACAGAGGATGTTGATTCTCCTTCCCATGGCTCTAGGGGGTTTTTCCCCCTCTAAGGGGGTCTACCAAATGAAGGGTTATGATTTACTCTAAATCAAAATAATGGCTGAGATTTATTGGGGTATGTTAGTCATTTTAAACAAAAATTTAACAAAGTTAAGGGAAAGGGGTGTGTTAGTGTTATTAGTTTTGGTCAAGGGATGTCTTTGTAATTTTTGAAAAAAATACAGGGATGTTAGTGTAATTCTTGATTTAAATATCTTCGTTGATTTTTTTTATCTATCTTTATTTAAATATTTTTTTCTAATTAAATAAAATTTCTCAACTATGTCAAATTTTGTGCATCACACAATAATATAAAAATAGTCCTTGAGACATAAAAATGAAATTGTAATCGACCTCAAAATAAAAATATAAGTTCCATTTAGCACTAATGCCATCAAACTTGTCACATTTTGGCAACTCCCCCCCCCCCCCCCCCCCCCCCCCAAACTTTTAATTTTGATAATTTACCTACCGAACTTGCTTAATTGTTGCAACATACATCATATGAGTTAATTTTCAATTAAATTAGTAATTAAAAACCCACATGTCTCATGTAAGACGAAAAAATCCATTTCCATCCAATCATTTTCAAATCTAATATAAATCCTAATGCAAATATTCTAAGTTCAACACTTTTATTTAATGTAAATTAATTAAAAGGGATACATTACAACAATTTAGCAAGTTTAGTGGGTTAAATTATCAAAATTAAAAGTTTGGGGAGCAAGTTGTCAAAAAATAACAAGTTTAGAGGGTATTGGTGCTAAATATAAGATAAACTTCAAACACAATATCAAGAAGCCCGTCTAGCTCAGTTGGTAGAGCGCAAGGCTCTTAACCTTGTGGTCGTGGGTTCGAGCCCCACGGTGGGCGTATTTCATCGATAAACATTTTTTTTTTTTAATTTTGTTTCATTTTTAATTTTTAAATTTTTTTAATTTTTCCCTTTTTCTGGGTTTGGTTTTTCGTAAAACCATGCAACACGGACAAACATAAAACCAACTGGGAAAAAGATGTCCCAATAATATATATACAAGTACAACAACAAAGGTCGCCCTATAAGCTGCAAAAGTATCAACAGATAAGTTGGTTTACTAGGGCAGCATCCATGAATAGAATAGTCCCACCAAAAAATTCAAATAGACTAATTCTACCTCGGCGGGTTTCTGTACTACCACAAGGTTCTTCCATTAAATGCTTCCTGTTGAGCATTTGATTTTTTTTTTTTTTCCTTTTTATTTGTTAATCAATGGAGATCAAGGTGCAAGATGAAAACATGTTTCCAATACCGTGTGAACTTCAGCAACGGAAGACCACTTTGAAATCTGGTTTGTGATCCACATTGGCGTATTTGGGAGAGTCGAATCTTCCATCTTCGTCGAGCAAGCATGCATAGGCTCCTGCTCGCTTGCCACACGATACCTGCGACAGGTTAAGCATGTGTAACAATTTATTTCCGGTTCTGGTTCAAGTATTATATCACGAACACCGTCGTTTAGAATGAGAGTTTCACGTTCTACATGTCGAGATTGTTCAAAGTTTTTATTTTAATCTACTCGTTTTTATATTGAAAGGTAATAAACAGTGATCGATCAAGAATGGTTTTCCAAACTGAACTTAGTATTTTATCTACAAGATTACTTACATCATCTTTAAGACTGTCACCAATCATTATAACTTCATTAGGCTGAACATCCCAAGCTGCACATATATGAAGTAGCGGAGCTGGGTCTGGCTTACAAGGACGAAACTCCCTGCTTAGAGCTGGAGAAAATGTTATCTGCAGCCACAACAAATTTCGACAAAGGGTATGAGTAACCGTTTTCCCAGCTTCGCTTGCGCGATTTGCTCTTCAAATTGGACTCCATCCATCCCCAACTCTAATGGTAGGTCCCGAATTCCATCACACCTAAGGAGAAATGTTACTTTAAGTACATGTAAAACAGCATTTGTATAGCTATTAGTTTTTGCTCTTCAATGGCCTTACCCCGAAACGTTCATGAAACAAGTCCACTGCAGCGCTAACATTCCGTGTGATTAACCCTCTCCTGAAAAAAGATATTCAACTAAGCCCCTTTTATCACTCGTGCTGTATATTCGATATCACAACGGCACAAAAAGATGATAAATTATGCATTGAGAAGTTTTTCTGGCAATAAAAGAGTATGAATTGAACAGTGACACATTTTTTGCATCCAAAACTTGCTAATTTAGGATGAAAACGGCCGAATTTAATTAACTTACAACGAAACACGAAATGAATATGTAAGAAGAGCTAAGATTGTGCTTGACCTTATGCTTTTAGAATCGAGAAAACTGCAGAGTTCCGCAGCAACCTGCGTTCGAAAACCACTGAACAACTTCAGCTATTCCATCTCTATATTGATCGTCAAAAATGAAATGTAAAGCTCTTATCTTCCATTTTCTCATCCAGCATTTTCCAAGGAAACAAACAGAAACCGGAATCACAATATGTTGAAAACGAAAAATGTAGGTTTCACATTCTCATCCAAACATTTTCTCAGCAAACAAACGGAAACCAGAACCACAAAGTCAGTCATTATCTTATATCTAAGCGAAGTACCAAAAACAAGAAATGCACGGGTTCTGGTACACTTTCTCGACAACCAAACAAAAGCCAGAAGAACGAAAAAACCGATTCAATTCTCGAACCTGGCATGATCTGGAGGCGATCGAGTCCCTGGCGCTCGAAATCGGCGATGGTCTCGTACGCCTTGCGCTGCTTTATCGGGGCTCCAATTCTCGATTTGGTGCAAGATATCGATTCCGGAGGGACTCTCGGCCTTGATCCGGAGGGTACTCGTCGTCGCCGAGCACCGCTCTGTACATCGCCGGGAATCGATCGCCGGGGACGGTGAGAGTGCCGTCCATGTCAAAGGACGACGCTCGGAGGCGAGCTTTGGGCGGCCGAGTCGGCGCTGCGAGGTTTGGATTTGGATGAGAGATTCGCCATTGGAATTGGGGGTTTTGGTTTTGAGTGGAGGAAGAGAATGGTTTGGATAAGTGGAGTGGCATAGCGTAGAGAGAGAGAGAGAGAGATGTGGACAGTATTTATAGGGGGTCTGATTTTATCGGTAATGGGAAAGTTTTTTGGGTTAAGCTGAGAGACAGACAGAGTGTGAGATGATGGTATGGTGGTGGTGTTGAGTTGATTAACGTTGTTTGGTTGGTGGGAAAAAGTGTGAGAAATTGTGACGGAGAAAGAATTCTTCTGCCATTGTTGCCTTCTGCATTTTTGTCGTTTCCGGTTGAGAAGTTGGAACTAGTTAACGTCAGATGTAATAAGTAGAAACTACATGTGTTGAAAATAATTAAACATGTGAGCCTATATATATGTAATTAAATATATATTATATGTTATTTTTAAAGTTCAGTTCATTTAAATGAAGGGTCTGTGGTAGAGACCTTCAACCATTGTGTCATTTTTTAAACTATGATTTTGAATCTTGTGGTTTATGTTTGAGAGTGTATATTATGAAACTATAGGCACACCTATATTGTAACAAATTAAGTGAAAAAGAAAAGAGAGAGAGAGGAGAGAGAGGGGAAGAGAGAGAAAGGGGACAGAGAGAGAGGGAGTGGTGGGGGGGTCCCCGTCGGGTGAGGAACGCCGAGAGGCGCCGGGGGGCTGATGCAGGGGTGCACGGCGAGGGAGGGTTTGGGGGGGGGGGGGGGGTGGTTGCCCGGGAAGCCGCAGGCTGGGTGGGGCCCGGTCTGGGGGGGGGGGCGGTGGGTCGGGAAGAGAGGAGAGAGGGGGGGGGTCCCCCGTCGGGGGGGACGCCGAGAGGCGCCCGGGGGGGGGGGGGGTGGGTGGGGGGATGGTCGGGGGAGGGGGGATCCTTGAGTTGGGGGCGCCCGGTGGGGCTGAGGGCCGGGGTGCCGGGTGGAGAGGGTTGGGGGGGGGGGTTGCCGGGGGCCGCGGTGGGGGCGGCCGGGCCTGGGGCCGGTGGTGGGGGAGGGCCTCGCGGGGGGTCCGGCGTCGGGGTTGCCGGCGTCAGGGAAGACCCACCCCCCTCTCTCTCTCTCTTCCCCTTTCTCTCTCTCTATCTCTCTCTCTTTTTTTTTTTTTTCCTCTTTTTCACTTAATTTGTTTATAGTATGGGTGTCCCTATGGTTCTTCATGTGCACCCTCAAATATACATCATAGGATTCAAGATCAATGGTTCAAAAAATGGCTCTATGACAATGAGTCTCTACCACAGCCACACCCCATTTAAAATGATCTAATAAAGTTAATTTTTATTAGGTTTTGGGGCATTAATTAAGTATGAGTTTATTATGTATAGAGGTCTAATTTCATATTTCTAATTTTATGATGGGTCAAAATAAAAATATAAAAAGTATAGCTACTGCAGTTATTTTAAATGGTTATGATCCCCAATTCATACGATACATTTATTCATATTCTCTCTGACATCACATCATTAGTAAGGATACAGAGATTTTTCTCTAAGGAAAATCATATTGAATTAGAAGATCCATAACCCTAATCGTCTCCTTCCCATGGATCAAGATATGCTTCCGCTTTCATTCTCTTTATGATTTGACATGATAGATCTTGGATGAATAGGATTTTCTCTATTGAAGTTTTCGGTTTCTTATTCCAACAACATGAACTTTTTAGGTTTATTAGATTTGAGTTCGTATATGCTGTTTTGTTTTTTCCGTTTGATTTTCCCTTAATTTATCCTTTTGTATAAACATAACAATTTGAATTTTTGAGTAGATGAATAGGAACCAAATAATCAAAACACTAGAATAATATGAGATATTAAAAATTGATTGTTAAACATAGAAAAAAGAGACAGCAATTGAAATCCGTTCGATTTAATCAAAAATCACGTTAAAATATATCCAGACAAAATTATTTAAATTTATCCGTTAAATTTTGAAATCCTATCTTTTAATTATCTTAGCTTTCGTTTGACATTACAACTCCAATTCAAAATTTTCATATCAGTTTTTATCTTTTTCATAAAAGTCAATAAAAATTATAACTAGTTTTTTAAAAGTTAACTAACTCGAATTTAAAACTTTGAGTTGGAATTATAATACCAAATGGAGCTTAACCTATCATTGATCCTTAAAAATAAATGGATTTGTTGAAGGCAAGACTTGCATTAACATTTGTGAAGTTTCTGTTGAACTATAGTAATTTAATGAAAGAATATTAACTTTAACAGATAAGTTGAAGATTTTTTTATATTTTATTTTTCTGGTCAAGAAAGGGAAGATGAATGGACTTTCTTCAAGATGAATCGTCACGTACAGAACAAAACAAAACAGGAAAAAAAAAAAAAATGAAAATCGTTTCTAAAATGTGAATGGTGTATATCTATATGCATATTGGAACTTTAAAAATGAAATTCTGGTCAAAATGTTCTCTAGCTTCATCAAAATGGCCAATCATCTATGATGGGATTTCAAAATAAGAACATTTTGCGTCCTTCATTACAAATATGAGGTTTTCAAGCATCTCATGGATTGAGTTTGAACAAGGGTGAGCTTTATCCGCGACATAGAAACAATGAGTAGTGCGGTTGACGCTAATCCAACTGCACCCGGGTTCCTTCCTCAGCCCTTTTTCTTTCATCATCGTTCTCACTTTGGCCACGACATCCCACTGCTTGGACGAGGCATACACATTCGACAGCGAGATGAAATTCGAGGGATTCTCAGGTTCTAGTTCAATAAGGTATCTATAAGCTAGATCTTGCATCGTAGAATTCCCATGTATAACCGAAGCAGTAACAAGAGCCCCCCAAACACTTGGTCCAGGTTGCACAGGCATGTTTTTGATGAACTCTAGTGCTTGATCAAGCTGGCCTGACCTGCCAAGCATATCAACGACACAAGCACAGATCTCAACTGTTGGTTTGATTCCGTAATTGTTAATTGCCGAGCTATAGATATTCAGGCCTTCATCCACCAAACCTGACCTGCCACATGCGGAAAGGAGCCCGACAAGTGTTATCCCGTCAGGTTTGACTCCTTCGAGAACCATCTTATTATACAATGAAACAGCTTCATTGCCCCGTCCATGTAATCCATAGCCAGAAATCATCGAACTCCAAGAGATTGCATCTTTAACAAAAGAATCATCCTCAAAAACTTGCCTTGCGAGGTCCAAGCTCCCACACTTGGAATACATATCAATTAAAGCGTTATGCAAGGAGACATCATGATTCAATAGCTTCCTGATTGCAAATCCATGGATTTGTTTCCCGCCAATTAAACTAGCATGAGAGTTACAAGCAGGAAGGACACTCACAAGGGATACCCTATTGGGCTCTATTCCATCTCTCGCTTGCATCTCACGAACAAGATTCAAGGCTTCATCCGAAGCTCCATTTTCTGCGTAACCGTTGATAATTGCTGTCCAAGTGTACACATTTCTACTCTTCATTTGGTCAAAACACCCGTCTAGCCACAACAAATCTATTACTCTTCGAGTACATATCGATTAAACAACATCCTAGATGAGCATCAGAATCCACATTAAATTCCATTTCACTCTTCACAATATAACAATGAAACTCCCTTCCATAATCCGGCCATTTTCTACCATCAACGCCACACAAAGGCAAAAGACTCGTAAGGGTAAACCCATCAGGCTTAACACCATCAATCTGCATACATTTCACAATTTTCCACATTCCATCATCCAAACCATGATCCCCACAACCCACATACCCTGCTATCAGCACATTCCAAGACCCCACATTTCTCTGCGGCATTTCGTCGAACACCTTCCTGACATCACCAAAGCTCCCACATTTACCATACATGGACATCAACGAATTCGAAACAACAACATCAAGAGCAAACCCAGATCTTATACTCCTCCCATGAACCAATTTCCCAGCCGCCGAGTCCCCCGTCTCGCCGGCCACTTTCGCGAGACTCGCCAGTGTATAATCATCAGGAAACAGATCACCACGACACATTTCCTTAAAAAACTCAAAAACCTCAACGTATTCACCATTTTTCACGTACCCATTAACCAGTGTGTTCCAAAAGTACACGTTCTTGAGCTCGACTGAATCGAAAACGAGCCTTGCCCAAGTTGGGTTCTTGAAGTTAGAGTATGCGGAGATGAGTTTTGTGCCGAGAAAACGGGTTTTGGTGGAGACCCAGAGCGAGAATCCGAGCGTGGGTTTGCTGGGCGAGTTTGGAAGATTGGTGGGTGATGGAGAGCTTGAGGAAATGGAGAAGATTCAGAGCCTGGTCGGACGAAGTGGCAGAAGTGTAATAACGGGAAGATAGGAGGGTTAATGTATTGCGCGCAGAGCAGAAGTTCATCAGAGCTGGTGAGAGATGATAAAGAAAGGGAGTTTGAATTTGGCGCGGAATTCTCTGAGAAAAGTCTCCCGGAAAGAAACTATTATAGCTATAAAAACGACAGAGAACAAGTTTTTTTTTTTTTTTTTTTCCTTCCAGAATCATAATTATTTAAACACCTCATTGGAATTTAATATAATCATTTAAAAAAAGAAAATAATTTAATTTAATAAAAACTGTTTTGAAAAAAAAAAAAAGATTATTTGTGTAATATTTTTATATTAAGACAGTGGGAAATGTAATTTAAGGTAAATCTATAAAGTAGTATAAGATTAAAAAGAAAAGTTTTGAACTGGCAAAAAAAAAAAAAAAAAAAAAAAACGAAAGATCTAGTCAATATCAATTTTAGAATGAAATAATTGTTTCACTGATTCATTTTAGGAATACACATTTATTTATTTTTTTTTATGGAATAACCTTTTATAATAGGCTTTTTTTTTTTTTTTTTTTTCATTCTTGAGTGGAAAAAAAAATCAAATTGTGAGAAAGCAACAACCTACTCTCACACTGCAAAATATAGAGTTTATATTACCCCACCTAAATGTTTAAAAATAGGAAGAAAGAGGTAAATAACAATTTTGAGAAAATAATTAATGTAAATAACAAGTTTTTTAAAGTATTTAGAGTAAATAACAGAGTTACAAGGTTAATAATTTATTCACGTCATATTTACTAAGTAAATTATTTATTACATCTTGTAAATATGTCATTTATCTAGTAAATTTTTTATTACTTGGTAAATTTTTTATTTATTCTAAATATTTTAAAACATGTTATTTACTTAAATTATTTTTGTAAAAAAGTTATTTACTACTATTTCTCTTAAAAATAATAAATAAAGCAACAAACTGCAAGAATAGTTATTCTGAATATATATATATATATATATATATACATACACATATATTTATTTTGCTCAACTAAACATAAAAATAATCATGTATAAAAATTTTCATTCCATCACTATAGTCATATCATCAAACCAGCCATAAACTATATTAAAGCTTTAACTTTCAAACAAATCTAGTACAAAGATAGTGACCCAAAAAAAAAAGGCAATAAGTTTGGGATTCGTTTTGGGTGATTTTATTCATCTTGATTTGTGCTTGGATTAGAATTATGATATAATTATTTGATAGGGTACTACCATATCTTAATCAAATTCTATAAAATTGTTAGATATTCTTTGATCGGAGTACTTTTTTCATACTTTATCACAAAATTCATAAATTTGAATTTGTTAAAATTGATTATGGTATTAACTCAGTCATTTCAAACTCGGAATAAGATGCAACTAAATCAATCAATGTATTCCTAAATAAAAAATAAATCAATCAATTTTTACTTTTTTCCAAATGTGACGCATTAGTTTGTCCTTATATGGACTAGTCTGAACATAAGAAATTCAGGGAAGGCTATAATTGAACTTAAAGAAGTTAAATCATAAAATAAGCACTATTAAGAGAATCTAACTTAGTTCTTATCTGATGTTTGATATTATTGATAGAAATAAATTATAAAATAAGACATCATATACAATTATCTGTAATATTTTATGAACCAGCATAAAGAATATGGCGACAAAGATTATCATTAAAAGCATAAAAAAGAGTTGCACATTTGTTAAAAGGTATTCCGTAATTTTGTACTTTGACGCATGTTCAGAGAATCATAAACCATAAAGAAATTTATCATAAATAAATAAATAAACAAATCATAAAGAAAGCAAAAAAAAAAAAAAAAAAAAAAAATCAATCCTTCGAGCCTAGAACACGACATCCTTTTCACCATGAGGAGATGCAAGATTCCAAAACTTTGTTTATCTTGCTTATTTTCCATTCAAAGTATCATTTCCCTTAGATTTGGTTGAGAATTATACGCTAAGGTATAAAAAGAAAAAGGAAAAAAGAAATAAATAACAGTTTTCAAAAAATAATTGAAGTAAATGATATGTTTTTAAAATATTTAGAATAAAGCATAATAAATAATTTACATAGATGTCCAAATTAGAGGTATTGATTTGAAATATGTTCATTTTTTTTATTTACATAAACATCTAAAAGAGTAATTATAAATACAATTTTACTATTCGTAAAAAATGGAGAATTAACAAAAAAAGAAACAAAAAAAAAAAAAAAGGAATCTAAGATGTTTAACTAATAAGATTAAAGTTGATTTAATGAAATTGCAAATAGAATTGATAGAAAATAAAATTTTGAAATTTTTTTTTGATTTATTGTAAAGAAGGTGTAAATATTCCTAATGAACCAAAAAAAGAAAAAAAGAGAATATTTTCTCAAACTCAAATTTCACATTAATGAAAAAAGCTATAAAGAAAAAGAAAAATCTCAAAAAAAAAAAAAATTTCGTATAATGAATATGTTTTTATCATAAAGATATATTCGATTTTATTTCTACTAATTTATATAAATAATAGTATTTTATTCATAAAGAATTTGATTTCATTTATTGTGTTATTCTTCAATTTGTTTAGTTAAGACATAAATAACAGCCCTTTAATTTATAGTGGATTACATAAACAAATAGGTTTTTCCATAAAGAATTCATTGGTTTTTTATATGAAAAGTTCGAATATTTATCAATCTTTATCGTTAATATTTTGTGTTGTGTTTATTATTTAGTATGAACCATCATCTTTATACTAAATATTTTATATTTATTATAATTACTTTGATGTTTATAACTAATTTGGTTTATTAAAGGTAATTTACATTTATCAACAAAAAAATATTCATCATTAAAAAATATTAAAATATTGAATTGTTTGATAATAGTTAATGTGTGATTTTAATAAAAGGCAATAATCAGAAATTCGTTGTTGCAATAGTGGTTCCTACTCGGAGATTTTTTTTTTTTTTTTTTTTCCTACTGTAAACATCTCTTTGATTATTGATTTTAGAGAAAAAGATGGAGGCAAATAATAGCCACAGGCAAAAAGAAAAGTGAAAAAATAAAATAAAATCTTATCTAGAGTAGTAAAATCCTCATGCAAGCCTGGTTTAAAAAATAATTAAGGACAAGTCTAAATAATAGCTACCGAAAATTTGTTAAAAATCATAGGAATCTTAAGATACATTAGTTTTTCCATGCAAAATTGGACAAATTTATTGAAATATAGGACATAATTAAAAGTACTAACATCTATTTTTTACCGGATTGTATCATTCACAACCCGTTGATTTTCACACAAAATATTGCAAATCACATAATCCGAAGCTCCTGACTTATTAGAGCCTGTCCTTTTTTTTTTTCTTTACCATTAGTAATATTAGGCTTCAGAAAGTCAAAACTAAGTAGTGATCTTGATGAAACTTAGCAAAAGGGCATCACCAGATTCTGCATGCTTTGGTAGTGAAACAGGCCGAGCTAATGTTGTTACCGCCATGGAAATCTTCCATGTTCCATAGCCCATAATCCCAGAGAGTGTCCTCGTTAATGGGGGCCTCAGGCACATTGGACACATTGCTATTGACGTTGAGCATGGAGTAGAGGAAATTCTGCTCATCAACTGCTTGAGGATATGCCGGAACGGCCATTTCCGCCCTGACTTGAGGCGCGGGTTGCGTTGAGTACTTGTGTTCGCTTTCTTCCAGGAAAGCCATGATCCTTTTCATGTCCATTTGGTTCTGCTGTAACTGCTGTTGGTATTGTTGTTGTTGCTGCTGCTGCTGCTGCTGCTGTTGTTGAAGCTGTTGTTGGTGATGAAATTGCTGCCTCTTTAAGAGGCGGGCTTTCGCCTTCTCGGAGGCATCGGAAGCAGCTTTCGCTTGCTTCTTCTTGAAATGGGTCCGCCAGTAGTTCTTGATCTCGTTGTCAGTTCTTCCCGGCAAGCTTCTCGCGATTGTCGACCATCTGAAAACATTATGATATTTTAGCACTTGGGCCTTTCAAGCTCACTTTGTCATGACGAACAAACAAAGGTATAAAGTTAGACAATATTAACACATGCTTACCTGTTTCCCCACCTAGCATGAAGCTCCAGAATTATGCTCTCTTCATGGGGAGTTATTTGTCCCCTCTTCAGATCAGGCCTCAAATAGTTCACCCACCTCAATCTACAGCTCTTTCCATTCCTTTTCAGTCCTGCATAAGCAACAAAAAAATGAGAAAAACAACCATATGTTAAAAATAAGCAATAAATAAACTTCTGCAACTAGCTATATATTTTATAAGAGCCTTTAAAAGTCCAAGTTGCAGTCCCACATGTTTATCATATTGAAGTTGGATTGCCCGTCTTTTGCTATAATTCTTGACAGTAACCACTCTACCAAGGGGTCTGATTTTTGTATTTTGTTTCTTGTTTTGTCTAAGTTTTGGTGTGATTCTTGACGATTACAACTCTTCAAAGGGTCTAATTTCTATATCTTCCATATACATACAAACATATATGACTAGTTTAGTGTATAGGCTTGGATTACCAGCAAGTCTAGCGACGGAGTTCCATCGGCCTTCTCCATGAAGTCTGACATACTCAATAAGCAATCTGTCTTCCTCGGCAGTCCAAGGTCCTTTCCTCCAACCTTCATCTTCTATTATAGCCCAACCCATATGACCAGACATTGACCCCCAATACATGTAGTAAAAGCAAAGGTAAAGATACAAAGAAAAAGGCTCTTATGTATGTAATGCTTAGGAAAAGAGTGTTTTTTTTTCTCTTTTTGTCTTCCAAATTCTATGGCAATCTGTGCGAGTGTTTGTTGCATATTTATATTGGCACCAAAGGCCAAGCTTTTTCCCATCAGTCATTTTGCTGTCGTTTTCAAATCATCCCTCTATCCTTTCTACTGTTTTAAGGTACGGGTGATCTTTCGAATTCCATCACCATGCCCCAAGTTGTTGAAATGACCAAAACATGCTCGGCACATTCTTCCTTTCCCCGTGGTGTCCTAAGTAACATGTTTGTTTAGTATTTGGGTTGAGTTTGAGATGAGATGGAATTTTTAAGTTTGAGTTGATTGACTTTTTAAAAATTAATTATAAATTTTATTGATTTTTCAAAAAAAGACAAAAATTGAGATGAAAAAGTACAGTTTAGTTAGAGTTAAACCTGGATGTCAAACGTGGGCTTAATGTTTAACAACTTTATTACCATGTGTCGTGCTGTACGAACCCTTGTCATCGATTCGTTGATCTTTGCATCAGAACTTTCAATCAAGCGGCTTAGAAGAGGTGAAGATTCACAAGACAAAAATTTGATTCTCATAAGGCCATTTAGGGAATTAAAAATATCTGCCAAGACATTGGGTGACATAAGTGAACAAAGGATCCAAAATCTATTACTATTATATTTGTAAGATGCTACGGTGAGACAAAAGAGAAATAGGAATCCATATTATATGACGCCACGTATTAGCTACATTTTTGTGCATTTGGGTCACTACGAGTTCTTCTGTTAATAGCCCTATAGCATGACCTAAGAAAATGCACATATATATAATATTAAAAAAAATATGAAATCAAGTGGGTGGTGGTATTTTTTATTTTATTTTAGGTGAAAATTACAAGAGGACCAATGGGTTTTCAACAGGTGTTGTATTTGCTTGCTGATTAAGGAGATTGCCACATGTAGTCCTCTAAAAATCTTAATAAAATATGATTTGTTGGATACCATTTTTGGTATTGGGGTTATTAAAATATTGAAGGTGTTGATGGTTTTTGAAGCGTCAATAAGGGACACGTGTTCTCTATTCCTATTATTATTTAAAATGGTAATGCTTTGTGACAACAAGAGGCATGGATTTTCTATGCATGCTACAAAAACAAAAACAAAAAAAACAAAAAAAAGCCTAAGTGGGCTATGCTATGGTGTGATGCTAATTTACCCTTCAATTCTAGACTCTAGTGAAGGAGATAATTGACTTGACCAATAATTTTTAAATTTTTACTATTTATTTATTTATTTTTGTTGTCTATGTATAACATGAAGTTCATGAACAAAGACAAAAATAAGACCATGCAAAATGAGTGACCAAATTTGCTACTAATTTGCTCTTTGTCATCTTGCAAAATTAGTGACAAAATTTTGGTTTTTGTAGAACTATCTAGGGTCACCAAGCCTAGTTGCTTGAAGAATCTCATAAATTTGTTTGTGACAGTATCATTTCAGATTTCCTAGAATAAATTATTATTTTGTACTGGATACTACTAATCCTTGTTTAGTACGGATAATCAAGAAAAGTGAGACCATTATAATATTTGTTTTTTGCTTGAACTTTGTTTAACAGCTAAGCATGTATGTGTGGCTTCAAAAGCTAGCTAGGAAAAAAAAAAAAAAAAAAAAGATCTTCTTGTTTTTCCTCTTTATTTTATTTTTGGATGTCTTTTCACAGCAGATTAGGATAAAATTTTGGAGATGATGTGGGGTTAGAAGTACCATTTCTCTTTTTAACTCATTAATACTTTTGTTTTTTATTTTATTAGTGAAGAAAATGTTGTGGCATTACATGCTCCCATACGAGTTTCTAGAAAGTTATATATATAATATATATAGATTTAATTTTAAAGTATATTGTTTACAAACATGAGTTAATTCAATGATACGTGTGGAATTTGGTGTGTGATTATTTTTTCTCCCCCCTTGGATTTGTTTATTAGTTGGCCATGGACACGGAGTCTATTGTCTTATTCATGGATCACTTTTAATTAGAAGCTCATGATTTTCGTCATCAATATTTTGTTGAGTAGGAGTCTCACTAAGGAATATAGCCAATTTTAATATGCTAACTTTATGTAGTTTATCTGGATGGAATTTGATATGGTACTATAAGTAGTATGATCACATGATCTTAACACATACTATGGTGTATCACAATTGAAGATTTGCTTCCCAAAGCAATAAAATCAAATAAGATTCATTGATATATAGAATCTATGCAATTTGCTTCATGCCCTACTTTTAAATTCTTATAATCATATATGCTTAATTTTTTCTCAGGATACAGTTTCAATAGTTACTCAAGTATACATCAGTAGGTATTATTTTATGACTGTTATAAATTGGATGGTTACATTTTTGATAATGAATAAGGTATGTATTAATTATGATTTGGATGGTAACCACTAATGATAAAAAAAATAAAAAAATAAAAACATGATCATTGAATATATATATATATATATATATATACCACCAATGCTTAGTGTTTCTTTTTAATTTATTTTTAAGGATTTGAAACTCATATGTATCTTGTCCTCTTGCACTTCAAGAAATGAAAATAAATCTAGTTTAATCACATCCCTTGAGAGACTTCAAGCTAAGAAAAGAAAAATATTGCATAACTTGGTAAATAGTACTAGAAGCTTGATTTAGAACTATAATGTGTTTTAAGTTTAAGATATGAAAATTAGGTTTATGTTTTGATAAATATTATGTGCTCTCAACCACATGCTAAATTTCCCTTTCTTGTAGATTTTTCTACTTTCTTTTCAACTTAATGAGAAATTATTCGTCATTACCCGACATGTCATGTTATTATGTTCGTGTGCGTGATAACCGCAACCAATAACTAGTTGGCATGTGGTGGAACCAGACACCCCTTTCTCCGAACTAATCCAAGTTTTATTCCTTGTTTTCTGTTTGGTTATTGTAATTAACCTCTTCAAATGAGGTTAAACTATGATCTTAAGTAGTGATCTTTCTATGGCGTCAGCTGTAATATAATATTATATGATCTTCCTTAAACTAATTGTTAAATACAGGTTCTTTTTCTAAAGCTACTTTTTCTTTTTGGCCTGAGTAAGATTTGTGTTATCTTGCTTTCTCCGGCTGTGCAATGAGAGTACAAGCACTCAATTGGTTAACCCTTTTTTTACTAAGGTTGTGTGACAAATGCATATCCAAATCCTATACATATAAAATATATATATATATATATATATAATGTTAATATAGTTTTTTCTTTTGCAGCCAAACTCATCCATATATAGCTTCAACAAGGATAAAAAAAAAAAAAAAAAAAAAAAAAAAAAGGTGTTCGTATATCTTGTTAAACTTGTTTATTGTTGAAGTATGTTTAGAAAAATGCTAAAAGTATGATTTCTGATTTGCAAGATCAAAGCAAATATATATTTGGTCTTATAGAAATTTTAGTTATGTGGTCAAGATTTATGTCTGCGTAGTTGCAACCCAAATGGCACTTGAGAGAACATATTATAAATATATTAATATATTTATTAAAATAAAATCTTTACAGCTAGTAGGATAAGCATGCGAATCATGTATATTGCTAGATAGTCCTTGTAATGATGGAACTGACATTAATTTATTTGTTTAGGTAAAGGTTTAGTTCTTGACGAAAAATTAGGGTTCGTTTGGATCGCAGGTTCAGTTTGAGTTGAGTTGAGATTTTTAAGTTTGCATAGTAAATTTTGTTGACTTTTTCAGAAAAGACAAAAAACTTTTTCAGAAAAGACAAAAAACATGATGAGATTTGAGTTGTTTAGTTTGAGTTGAGATGGTGAGGCAAACGGAGCATTAGTCTTGTATATAACATGTAGAAATTATAAAAGATATAAAATGACATTTCAATATTATGGGAAAATAAAGTTTCATTCTTTATAAAGGTACTATTTGAGACAATATACATCATGTTACCCATTCTTTTTTTAAGACGTAAAACAGTGTAAGTTAATTCTTTGTGAATGATCGAAGACAAATCCCCTTTAGTGTACGTGCTCAAATATGTTATTTTTATTTATGTTATTTTTTTAATAATTAGGATAAGAACTCATATTAATAGTACACGTTTCTGATCATTATATCTGATAAAAATTACATAAAAATAAGAAATAAATATGTTTATACAGAACATACAACTTTTGATACAAATATGATGACTGAAAAAATAACCCTACTAGTAATGAATTTTTTAAGTGCTGTCATAAAAATATATATATATGGCCAAACTTATTATATGAGTTGCGCTTTTTACTTTACTAGTAGGTATTATTGTTTTAGTCATGAGATTAATTTTTTAGCAGTCTGATTTATGAATGTTCCCATAAATATTTACATCATGACACGTTGAACTGCTTTAGGTCATAGATGAGACTGATAAAAAGTTGATTCAATGGACTTGTCTCTATCATAATGGATTAGACTTTTAACTAATTTGTTTATAATGGATAATTTGATCATTAATATTTTTGGTGAGTGGTTCAACTTTTGTTACTTACCTTGGCATATAATTTTCATAGGCTTTAAGCTCAAAATTCTAAGACTTTGCTGTACAAATAGAATTGGAGGGTGTGACAGAAGAGGAATAGTTTACAAACTTTGGCCAGCTTTAGTGCGGCTTTGGGTTAATCTACACTAGTGAGCACTTAACTGGCTTGCCTCACACCAATCTTTCCTCTTGTTTATGATGATAATTAAAGATATTTTTTCTTTTGTATTTTGTTTTCTATATATATTTTTAATAGCTTGGGGATAAAGTTGGTGTAGTCTCTTTCACTCACACAAGAAGCCAGCAACAGAATCAGTATATTATTCCAATAAAGACGTATTTTATAAGGATATAATTTAATTGGAATAAAATGAGAAAATTTTTAAAGTTCATAAAGATTAAAAAAAAAAAAAAAAAAAATCCGTCTCCACTCAATTATAGGTGGCTTCATCTTGCAAAAAAACTTTCATCCACGGAGATTTTTATGATTGTAGGACCTAAAAAAAAAAAAAGTTTCTACCCGTAGAATTTGGATTTTTAATTGTAAGTTCTATATCAAAAATTGTCTATCTTAGATCTAATAATAAGAAATGTGTACAGTTAATATGAGATTCTATCGTAAAAAGATCTCTCATTAATTTAACAAAGGAAGAAGAATAGGAAAAGCACTACCAACCAAAAAAAAAAAAAAAAAGGCACAATAGAAGGAAAGTACTTCCAAAACAAAAAAAATAAGGAATTATGAAAGCACAATCGGTTTGCTTAAAGTAAAGCTTAAAAAAAATTTAAAGTATGTTCTTTGTTTTCAAGTATTCTGCTGATACAATCCTGCCCTTTATGAAAAAGGGACATGTTTTTTTTTTCTCTCCAAGTTCTTTTGCCTCAAATATTCTAATTATCAGAATATTAATCCGAATATTAATTTTTTAAGTATCATATATATATGGTATTCTCAATCTCTATTGAGTGCAGAATAAATTTATCAAAAGAAACTTAAAAGTGCAGAGTTAATGATATAATACTTCCCATAGATAAGGTTGATTTTCACCTCTATTTTATTAGAAAAAATCTGAATTATCTTTTTCATTAACGTGTCTAATTTTCACTGTGTATGAGAGATTAAAACATGCTATATTGCTCTATACATAAGCATATATGTTAGGTGGAAAAGCACTTAGGTAAGAATATATTTCATGTGCGCCTTAAAAAGTTTAACACTGCGTAAATTCGCCAAAAACGCAGAAAACTAGAAGTAGCTTCTTTGAGGGCAGAATTACGCTATAACTAGTCTTTCTCTACTCATAACATAATGCGTTGAATTACTCGAAATTTAAATTATTTTTATCTTGTGAGACCCAACAAAAAGAAATTCGAAGTTCTAGTTATTTGTAAATATCTAACATATGAAATAACATCAGATGACTAAGAGCTTGTTTTGGGTGTAAGTTTAAACTTACACCCATCAACTCAATTTTTGTCTTTTTCTGAAAAAATTTTTTGTCTTTTCTAAAAAGGTCAACAAAAATTATTATTTAAACTTATCAATTTTAACTCAAATTTACATACCAAACACCCCCTAAAGCTTTTTCGAGTCCAGAAATTGGGTACAACTAGGGTTTTTTTTTTTGTTTTTTTTTTTTTGTTAATGATCAAACAATGCATACTATCTATCATAAGTTGAATTACTCAAAATTTAAACTATTTTTATGACGTGAGACCCAATTAAAAAAAAAATCTAAGATCCAGATCTTTATAAATCATCATTTAACAACTGAAAAAACATTATACAAATTAGTCTTTTTTTTTTTTAATCATACTATACTTGCAATTCATCATACTTGAATTACCACTCGAAATTTAAACTATTTTTATCATGCAGGGATTCAATAACAAAAAAGTTCTAACTGTCCAAAACTTTATAAACCTTCATCCAACATCTGAAAAAGCATTGCACGACTGGTCAAATACAGAAAAACCCTCTCGAAGGAAGATATTTTTGAGGGGCTGATCATATTTAAAACAACATACAAGATTAGTGATAATCATGGCTGTAGAGCAGAAACATATGAACCATGTTTGGAATTGGATCTACATGTTTGACTCCAAGTCAATGGCGTTGACCGTAGCTATCTAGGCCGGTAAAAAGTAATCAAATCAAAAAGATGAGATTGATGATAGAGTGCAAGACTTCAACACCAAAGTGCAAATCGGATGGATCAAATTTATTCTCATTATCTCTTTGACCATACCTTCCACAAATATCCTTAATTTTTGCTCCTAACAACTGCAAAAACACATGACCATTGGTGCCTCTTAATTTAATATTGTTACTCGACACAACTATACATATGACGTACGCACAATGTTTTCCTCCAACATTGTTGTGCTGCCTTTTGTTTTAATCATGCAATCAACTTTCGGTTTAACCTAATTGAGTATATTATAAGTCGAATTTAATTGCTAGATTTTTTTTTCCCCCTTAAATGTTCAATCGATATAAATCAACACAAACACATATATACTTGTGTATTGGTTGAATTTTCCTTCAAATTCATTAAGATGTATTCTTCTTTTTAAGCAAAAATAATAGATGAAATGAACAAAAATGCGTATTTTTCCGAATAAATTTTTAAAATTGACTATGGAAAAAGTCAGAATTCGAAATTTCAGACTATGGAAAAAAAAAAAAAAGAATTTTTAGTAGCATTTTAAGGGTATCTCTCTGCTATTTTTTCTTTTCTTTTTTCCTTATAAAAAGAATGAAAATGATTTAGTATCAGTTGCACAATGTTTTAAACTATCATTTATTTATTAGTTGTTGCCAATTTTGTCTATATCTTTTATTTTAATATAATTTTATTCAAATTTAACATTCAAAAATGAGTATTATATAACATATCTTACCCAAAAAATATTTTTCAAACAAGGAAAAAAATAGAAAAAAGAAAAGAAAAGAAAAACACACCAAAAAAGCCTAAATAATGCAGTACTTTTTCCTCTTTTCCAGTTTTCCACCAAAAGCTAGCTCAGTATATCATTTGCAGAATCTAGCTTTGATACCATGTTAAAGAGGCTTGTGTAGAATTTATCCTCAAAAGTTAGCTCAAGGAAAGAGAAGAGTCCAATCCACATATATACACTATAACAATATAATAATTTAATGATGTGAGACAAACTCATAAACTAACAGTCTATATATCCTTTTAAGGTATCGACGTCAAAAACTTTTTGTTGGAAAGTGTTAACCAAACTTGTTGTCGTCTAACTTAACTTTGGAACTAAACTACTAATTACTAATTGCTTATGGTTGTAAGGCACTACGACCGACTAAATTCAGCTTCTGTCGGGTTTTACTTCAGCATATATGATATCATAAAGTACCAAAAACTCCTACATATATATTTGTTAATTGCCCTACTAATCCTTCTACTAATCCTTATCTTTTGCTCATTTGAAGTGCCTTGTTTCAATCAAAAGTACTTTCTCTTTACTTTGACCCCAAAAAAAAATTAAAAAAAATTAAAAAAAAAATCCAAACACCTTTTCTAAGCATACTACTTTTTGACTATTCAAAGTTCCAAGGATTTGGATCATGGTCTATTTTTGGTTCATCAGTCATACAACATAATATGTATAGCCTTTTGGATTTCATATTATTAGTCTTCTGATCTCTTTCGCTTTCTAACACGCTTGTCACACGCTTGGGTAGGCACACATTGCCATCAATATTGATCAAGTCTCTCCTCACCCCCCATTATGTGCTTGTTGTATTGTTTGTTTACCATTCTAGCATGATCACAAAGTTTTTCTTTTCGGGAAAGATGTTGAAATTATCGACCCTATAATGTATTACTTGAGTGGTCGCTAGATGGATGCCGACTTAGTTGGGTCAACGTGTTAGATTGTTAAGAATTGGCGTCCTTATTTTATACCATCAAAAGTAAGAAAATTTGTCAAAGAAAATAAACATTACAAACGTGTAATTTTTTAATAAATTCACCTCAATATGAGACTGTGTTGTTTTTGCTACAATAATTTATTATGATAATTAAGAAATTTACAAGAGAAACTCGCATACTCTCAAAACTCTCAGTGTTTCTCTCTCTAACATTTCTAATGATAATCCCTAATGATAGCGGTCGTATTTATAAAGAAAAACTAGGGCAAATGATATTACAAGTTTAAAACTTCAAAATACCCCCAACATACCATGCCTCTGCATAAGGTGTTTTCACATAGGGCATTTCAATGTAGGACATCACTTAGACTCCACAACTTAACAAAGATTTCTATACCATTAGTTATATTCTCTCATTATTTACATAAAAATAGATCATATGATGTACTATGCAGTAACCACCTTTGTAAAAAAATTTCTCTCTAAAAAATAATTCAAAACAATACAACTTAATTCTATAATGTATTACACAATAACCAATATTGTTACAGAAAATAATAACCTTTCAAAAAAATAATAAAAATATAATACAAAATGATACAATACATGAGAATTCTTTGAGGGTATGAAAAAGTTAATACCCCTATCTATAATATATTTGTTTTAAACCATCATATTTTTTTTATTAGATTCAGTCAATTTTGTATATATTTTAAATTTTAATATGATTTTAATCAGATTTAATATTTAGAAACATGCATTATTTTACGTGATAAAACATAGCTTAAAAATTGTATTGGCTTCCTCAGTTTCAACTATTCCTTTTCCATGCATAGAGATGTAGAAACCTTGTTTAGAATACTCTCTAGTTTTCTCTAACATAAATTTCTTCTTCATCATGCTATAAAACTTAGCATTATTATACGTGATTATCTTTTTTTTTTTTTGTTTTGGAAAATTATATGTGTTTATCTTGGTTGCAATAATATGGACAAGAAAACAAAGTGGTGTTTCTCATGGGATTTCCCATGAAGTGGATGAATTACTTGGTCCTTATGGAATTTTGATTATTGTGCTAAATTTCTAGAATGTTTCCAAATTCACATAACACATTGCTGAAAATTGAATTATCTAATTTCATCTGCTTATATAACAGAAAATTGATTATTAGCTTGAAATTGACTATTTGTATTAATTGAACAAAATGAATATAAAAACCATATATTATTTCGCGTTTTTTCTTCCCTAATGGTTTTTGGATTGTTTTGGTGGAAATAAACGAATATTATTGGACTAATATGGAGTTGTGAATTCCGAAAGTCCAAAGTTATGGTTGGCATGTTTCATTTTCATTACTTTAACAAATGTGGATATGGAACACAATTAATGCGCTTAATCATTTAGCTGATTACTTTCAAAAGAGATGGCCTAATTATGTTATTTTCCTTGGTGTTCTTCTATAATCTTCTTCCATTCACTTCAACTTTCTCTATTGCTTGATGAAAACTTGGTACATTTTTCGCTTCAAGAACCCCATAAATATGCAAGCTTATGATAAATATTGTTTGTAATTTTACCCAAAGAAGGGAGGAAAAAAAAAAATCCAAAACAATAATGTTTATCAGATGCAATCACAATGATCTTCTCTAGACTCCATGTCTCGGGCAAATTCCAAATTTATCACAAATTTTTGAGCGAGGAAAGAAATAATAAATATGTGTCTTAAAAGATAAAGACCCATATGAAATTTTTACTATACTATATCCACCAAACAATGTGTTTGGAAAAATGGCTAAGAAAACCCATTTTGACTTTTAATTTTGAGTGAGATCCATTATGTGTTAGTAACAGATATAAGTGGATTATTATTCTCCTCTATGAATTTGGTATTTTTCATAGGCTCAAAATGATGCATAGATGAACGAGAAATTGATTTTTAAAATACACCAATGAAGTAGGAAAAATATAAGGAAAATTATCTTGTCTCACATAGGAAAGAAATGAAAGCTTAGCCATCTCCAAGCCCTATACAAAGGGGGGTCATAGAGAAAAAATTTAAGTTCTTCTTAGTCAATTTTATCTCTGGTTTTCTAATGTCTTGGTTAGTTTTCTCTTAATGCATTACAATTAAAGTTTCATTCAATTCGATTCAATAGCATCCATATCCTCGATGTTATGTGACTACAGTCGGAGAAAAACATAAAATAAATTAACGTAAAATATGAATGTAAATGCCTAAATATTACGACACGATTTTATTATTTATTGGTTGCTCAAATTTTCAAATTAAAATTTAGTTGAAACAATAATATCTCTCGAGTCACTATCAAATTTAATAGTAACCATTTATTACTTAGAAATTGTAGTAAATATATATATACATATATATATATATATAAAATAGATAGTAATTTTTTAAAATATTTGAGTTAGATAGAAAATTTATTAGATAAATAGAAAATTTACGTACTAAATTGGTGAAGTAAATAATATATTCATAAGAAGTAAATCTAATAAAAGTGTTATTTAGTTTTTTTTAAACAAAGTGATTTTTGCTTCTTCCTCCCTTCAATACTTGTGTCATTACTTCTTTCATCCTTTATTTCAATTGTTTATGTAAAAAATAAATAAATAAATAATGATATTTACTTCTTTCACCCTTTACTAGTTGCGTCACTAGTCTAGAAACCTTGGGCCTTTAAAGGCCGTTTGGAGGCAGATGTTCCCGTGGTAAAATTCATATTATATATCAAATTTTCTCCTTCTTTTCTATTTTAAAAAAAAAATTTAAATTTTAAAAAATCTATAACTTTCGTATTTTAAATAAAAAAAGATAATTTTAATATCTAAATACTCGTATCAATGAGATGAATAAGACAATATCTATTTTGCATATATTTTTTTAACACATTTTAAATTTTTGCACTATCACATAACTTTTTTTAAAAGTTTTCTCCCCCATAAATACACATTTCTAACCCAACCTTTAAAACACCATCTCTAGATGTCCCCGCAAACGAGCCCTTAAAATTAATGTAGCCAAATCATAAATTCATATTTAAAGGGAAAATGAAGGTAAAAGAGGAAAAAGAGAAAAGAAAGTCTAAAGAAGTGTGTTGGTGGATTTCAGGTCGACGGGGATCTAGGAACCAAAAAAACCATCGCGAATGTTTAATTTAAGTATCAAGATTACAGGATTGAGGTTAAGGGTGGTGGGTGAATAACTTGTATATACATGGTTGAATTGTTTGTCATTTTACTGCAAAAATAAAAATATTCGAGGCAAAATTATTCCCAATAGTTTATAAGCTTTTTTTTTTTTTTTTTTTTGGCTCTGAATATATGTTCTTGTAATTTAATATAATTATTTTAATTGCTACAAATACTAAAGAGAGTTTTTCTTTTTGTATTATGAATATTGTAGTAAATTGCAAAATATATATTTTAGCAACTTTTACAACGAGGCTATTAATAGAGGTCTAAAATTTTGAAAACTCATTTAAAACAAAAATCATTATTTATTGAATTAAAAAGATCAAAATCAATGGAAACAAATGAAGTTTTTGTTGGTGTCAGTAAAACAAAAAAAATAAAATAAAATATAAAGAGGATATTCCAATTATTTATCTTATGATAAAGTTAGCTATGAAATTTATATTAAAATATGCATACATGATTTTAAAAAAAAAAAAAAGCCCTTTTTAAAATGCAATAAACACACAAACGACAAGGGACTTTCCTTTGGATTAACAAATTTTACGAGTCCTCGGTAAAATTAAAAAAAAAAAAAAAAAAAAAGCAACAAATACGTTTTATATATATATATATATATATATTTGAAATGTGTATACATAATATTGCCAAGTCTTTCGCCAAAAAAAAAAAAATTGAGTTTACAACATTTTGTTAATATGTTAAATGAAAATATGATTAAGTTATAAGAATAATCAAAGATTATTTGATGTCTCAAATTTTATGTCTTATTAGTTCTCTCCAATAATGTTGTGTCATATCATTTTAAATTAAAAATTTAACTACATAAAAAAAACTAAATATTAAAGTTCTTAAACAAATTAATAAATTGTTAAAATACTATTAAGAGGACAACTATTAAAACATAAAAATAAAACAGCAGATCTAGATTCAAACAACAAAACATTGTTTCTCATTGAACTAACTCAATAGGTGGAAAGGGAAAGATTTGAATGAGAACTTCTAGATTCAAAATTTGAAAGTGTTTTTATTTTTTGTTTAATTAGTGAGAATCATTGTTATAAAAAATAAAAAATAAAAAAAAAGTCATATACACATACAAGACTATATTATATGTAACCCGACTAGGGGTGACAATACGGGTCGCGACACGATGACACAACTCGAAAACGACATGAATTTCGCAGGTTCAAATTGGGAAAAATAGGGGGCAGGTCGTGTTCGGGTTGGGAAAAATTGACACGAAAAAAAAAAAAAAAAAAAAAAAAAACGGGTCGTGTTCGGGTTGGACCCGTTTTTTCATGTCACGGGTCAATTTCGGTTCGTGTCGTGTTCGTGTTGCGGTTTTGTTTCGTGTTCGGGTCGCGGGTCGTGTTCGAGTTGGAGAAGAAAAAAATCCGACACGGCTCTAACACGACATGAACCCGACACGTGACACGAATTGTCACCCCTAAACCCGGCTATATTAGAAAACCATATGTCGTTTCGGACTTTTCAATAATGTAAGTACAAGTCTACGACTCTTATTTAAAAAAAATAAATAAATAAATAAAATAAAAGTACAAGTCTACGACTTCTAACCAAAAAAAAAAAAAAAACAAAAGTCTACGATATGTTATTTTTGCATGGGGCCTGGGGATTCTAGCACCCGTGCCCCTCGATTTTTTTTGTTTTTTGTCTTTTTGGGGTAATATTAGGGCCCGTCTGGGATTTCTCCGAAAAACATTTTTAAAGATTTTTTTTTAATTCAAAATTATTTTTTACTATTCATATCTTCATAAATCTTTTTAAGAGCTTCTAAGCAAAAAAAAAATTTCCCTAAAAAATCAAATTTTAAAAATCCATAACTTTGTTATTTAAAATCGTAATAAGCTAATTTTTTAAATCACACAAAATTTTGAGAAAAATAAAACAATATGCATATTGATTTTTTTTTCCTAACACATTTCAAAAATTTTACACTTTTTCACTCTAAATAGTTTTTTTTTTTCTAACCAAACGTATATTTACAAAACTCAATTTAACTCCAACCAAAATATCTCAAAAACTCTGTCTGCAATTGTCCTCCTAAATGGTCCTTATAATTTCCATTCCTGAAATTTTTTTTTCCTCAAACTGTTAACTCCCTCAATTAAAATAAAATAAAATAAAATAACTCAAACCGTTAACTAGAGTTAAATTTCAAGGAACTTTATAACTATTCCATGGACTACAATTATTAAAAAAAAAAACCCAAAAAAATTTAAAGTGTTTAATTACTCCCAAAATAAATTAAAGTGTTAAATTAAGAGAACCAAGTTTTTTTTCCTTCTTTTTTTTTTTTTTTTGGTACATATAAAGACTAAACTGCAAAGAAACAAGTTTAAAGAAGAATTTATCAAACCACAAAGATTCTGAGGGGGCATAGATGCAAAAACAATTCTTAGGGGGCATAGATGCAAGAATAATAATGATGATGATGATGATGATAAAATTAATAAATAAATCCTTGAATTAAAAAAAATAAAAAGCAAATAAAACAAATAATAAATAATGAAGGCCAAAACACGCAACATCTTTTTGTCGTTTGGAAGGTGTTTTTGAACAAAAAGCCACAGCCCCTCCCTCCCAATTCCTCCTCACCTCAACCCTAGCCCCCGCGCCTCCGTCCCTCCCCCTCCGCCGTCGGACCTCCGCCGCCTCTCTGCCACCGCCACCGCACTCAGCGCCGCAGCTCGCCGATTCCGTCGTCAAGGTAAAGATTGCACTTCGTTTTCTCCGAATCAATTACGATTTTCTTTAATTTCTGCTTCTAATACTTCGTTATACAATATCATCTGCGTAGCTTCCATTTATATATATATATATGTGTGTGTGTGTGAATTCAGCTTTTGTTCATGTAAAATATGTTTCTCGATCGCAGTTGATGTACTTCTTTTATGTGCAAATAAAATTTCCAATTTATTTTGTTTATGCTAAATTGTAGATAAATTTTATGTTGTTATAGCTATATATAATCATTGTTACACAGAATTGATAAAGATATACTGTTTTGTTTCCGGGGAAAAAAGAAATTCTAAACTTAATGTTACTCCGATGGTGTGCATGCTTTGAATTGTAGAATTTAGATCTGAATTAAGTTGTGCATTTCGTGAGGTGTTAAATTGTTAGAGTTAAAAAGTGTAAAACTTTGAAATGTGTTATGAAATATTTATATATATATATATATATCATTATGGAGCTTGTTTTGTTTTTTTTCGAAATTTTATGTAATTTAAAAAAAATTATCTCATTTGGACTTGGACTTGTATATGTAAAGTTGTGGACTTTTAAATATGAATTACAAAACTGTAATAATAACTACGAATAATGAAACTGAGGTTGACTAGTCAGAAAAATACAAGAATTGAGTTGTATTTTGTGATCCAAACCTTGATGCCAAACATGTGCTAAATCTTGTGTTTTCGTCTTAATTTTGAAATATTGGTGTAGATGAAGAAGAAGAACGTGAAAGTCGATAAGGAATCCGTTCCCGTTGTTGACTTAAAGTCTATAATTCATCAGCATTCCTTATTCTTTGACAAGTTAGTTGAGCTTATTCCGGCGAAGTTCTATCTACCCTCCGACGACAAGGACAAGCCCTGGTTTCAGGGTTTAAGCAAGGCCGAGAAAGCTTCAGCGAAGAAGGAGACGAAGGAGAACATTAAGAAAGCACGAAGAAATCGTTTGGATCCCGAGAAGTCGTCCACAACAACCCTTGATTTGTTGAAGCAGAGTTTGGAAAAGGAGAAGCAAGATTATGCGAGTGATGACGATGATGACACAGAGATTAGGCCTAATTTCACCGGTTTGGATGATGATAATAGGTCGGTGACATATGAGGAGCTTAAACAGCGGCTGCATCGCAGAATTGAAGAGTTTCGAGCAACTCGGAACACTGGAGGCTCGGAGAAAGCGAGCAAGAGGAATGAGAGAAACGATAAGAAAGGGATTGAGCAAAAGAAACGCAAAAGGGACACCGAATCGAAAGAAAAGGAGGCTAAAGCTGGTAATTCGGATGACAAAGTAGAGAAAGATGTTATAGAAGCTTCGAAGGAGCTCACATTCAGTCATGTTAAGCTCGGGAATGAAGACGGGTACGGGAAGAAGAAAAAGAAGAAGCTTTCGAAAATGCTGGAGCTTGAGAGGGCGAAGAAGTTGGAGGAAGCGAAGAAAGATCCAGAGAAAGGAGACGTTATCTCGAAGAAGCATTCGTGGAAGGCTGCAACGAGCAGAGCCGCCGGGATCAAGGTTCACGACGATCCCAAGTTGTTGAAACAGAGCATTCAGAAGGAGAAGAGGAGGCAACAGAAGAATGCTCAAAGATGGAAGGAGAGGGTTCAAACCACACAGAAGATGAAAGTGGAGAGACAGCAAAAGAGGTCGGAAAACATAGCAGCAAAGAAACATGATAAGAAGATGAGGAAGATTGCGAAGAGGGAAAAGAAGCTCATGAGGCCCGGATTTGAAGGTCGCAAGGAAGGATTCGTCAATGAAGATACCGCTTGAGATCGATCTCCATTGACCATCATTTTCTGCAATTTTTCCGCTTAGTTTCACTAGATTTGATATAAACAGCACAATAGAGCTCAAGGGGAAAGTGTAAAATTACTTTTTTATCTTATAATCTACTCAACAGTTTTCCATTCCCCAGTTTTTTAGTAGTCGATGCTAAAATTCTATTATTTCTCAGCTCAAAACCAATCACTTCTTATGAATTGGTTGTTCTTATCTCAGTAATGCTGCTGATTATAAATTTTTATTTGTTAAAGTAAAAATCATGCATGAATTCTATAAAAGAGACTTGTTTGTTCTTATTTTGAAGTGAAAAATGTACGATTAGGTTTGGATTGATTACAATTTTATGGTACTAATAAGGTAACTTGTAATCTAAAACAAATTCCCTATTCCCTTTAGATAAAGTTTCTGCTCTCCTTTCTTTCAAGTTAAAATGTAGACCCTGACATGATTCTTGTGTAACTTTTCTATGATCTGATCTATAGCGGGAAGCGATTCTGCATTGCCCGTTGCAGAATTTTAGTAGGGACTTTCGAAAATCATACTGTTGAAAAGTTCAAAGATGAAAATAACGGTACCTAAATCAGTTTAACCTTATGTTTACTGATGTATAATAGAGAGTTTCATGACTGTCATTCAAATACCTATATGTATATGTTATCACTTATTTTCAAACTGTATTAATAAATTTTATCAACGTGGTATATAAAAAATTTAAAAACATACAAAAACTGAAATACCACTAGATTTTCATGGTAAAACTGTGTCGATGTTACATATGCTGCAAACAAATTTTTTTTTTTTTTTTGGGGGCAAAAAACATATGCTGTCAAGTGCTAACATAATTGTAGGAGAACACCCACATTTGGTTGGTCCCATAAGTTGTTTTGTTGCCACGTTGTCATTCTCTAATGACATAATTCCAAGGGAACAAATATTATACCTGCACTTCCATGTTTAGCCCATCAGAGAGCATGTGTAAAAAGCTTCCCCATAAGTGACTTCAAGATGTGTGTGTGTGTATATATATATATATATATATATATGTATTTATGAGTGTGTGTATATATGTATGGTGTCAACCCAAATTCATGCCACTGGTAGAAAGGGTACAAGCACTATTAAATACGTTTGTCGAGCAGATAAATCTGGAATCTGATTAGGACAAAACCCCACCTTTTCAGACTCGAGATTTTTTTATCAAAGATATATCTGAATTGCATGTAACATGCCACCTACACCTGTAGCAAAATTCTATGCGTTGGTGTTGGACCATTATGACATTAAAGAACGTTTTTGTATCCCATTTGTTTTTAAGTAACATGTATATTTAGCTCTCATTTAAGTATTCCTAGTACTAACAAAAAGTTTCCAAATTCCCACTAGATTTTGTTAAGACCAAGTTTCTAACTTCTCCCATTCTTCCCATTCACCATCGCCACCGATGGGGTGATACCCTTTTTTTTTTTTTTTTTTTTTTTTTTGGCAAATCACCGATGGAGTAATACTTGTTATAATGCCTTTCCTCGGACACATTAATAAACTTGCATTTGATTCAACAGTAAAGATAAAAATTTTAAATTAAAATTGATTAAAATTTTATTAAATTTTCAAAAAAAAAATTACAATTAAAATGCGAAGGGAACCATAAATTATAGAAAATTAAAAACATGATATCAAAATATTAACGACATCAGTGAATACCCTTTTTTTGTTGTCCTGATAGGCATGCCTCTTTCAATGAAAAGACCATTTTCTGTTGTACTGATAGGCAGACCTCTTTCGTTAATCATCCGATTGATAAACTATGCAAAACCAAAACCATTACAATAAAAATGACGATAGAAATTAAATGTTTAGGATTCTAATTTAAATTTTTAAGTCAACAAAATTTATAACTAGTTTTTAAAAAATCAATTAACTCTAACTTAAAAATTTTATTTCCAATTGAAAATTTTTATCATCTCCAACTTATAAATTTTATCTCCAATTGAAAATTTTCATCATCTCCAATTGGTGAACCAAACGTAAACCAAACATAGCTAAATGAAACTTAGATTATCATATCCTTTTCTTTTCGTTTCATTGATGGACGGACCCTTACGTTAATCAACATATATCCAGTAGAGACGAGATGGGGTTTGTAACTCAGAAGATTAGAGCACGTGGCTACGAAGCATGGTGTCGGGGGTTCGAATCCCTCCTCGCCCACAATCGGCCAAAAAGGGAAGCCTTTCTCTTTAGGGATAGGAAAATCATGATCAGGATTGCGGACCCTTTTAGTCTTCTTAAGAATGATAATTTTAATAATGAGTGATTCCCCTTCTCCGACCCTTACTGCCCAACCTGAAAGCGGACAGCTAAAGTGTTCCACTTATTGAACGGGGTTCTATGGTCGGTCCACGACCCCTGGATGCCGAAAGCGTCCTTAGGGTGATCTCGTAATTCCTACGGGGTGGAGACGATAGGGTCAGTCCATTGATTTTCCTTCCTGTTGTAGACTAACGCTCTTCTTTGTTTTTTTTAAGCCAAAAAACCTTAGCCCAGTCTTCTGTGTTTTTCTCAACAAGTTATAAATTTTACATGCATGACTACTTCCATACTTTCCTCTAATAATTATGAATTTTCCAAAAACCGAAAACCCACAAAAATAAAGAAATTATGAGACATTGACAGAGGCTTGTTCGTCGAACTCTATTAAGTTATTGCCACATATTAGCACACAGAATACACTTGAAACATCTTAAAAAAGGGACCAACATTCCACAAAACAACATGATATAAGGCACAACACAACCAGCAGTCAAATCTAATTTACTTACAAAGAAACCAACCAAAGACATAATAATATAGAAACGCATATAACAAAGACATAGATATATGTGTATATATCACATACATGCAACCATGGTAGTCTTATTTAAACCACCCTAGTGCCTGGAGCTGCAGTGCCGCCCTTGAGGCCGGGATCTTCTACTCCGCGTTCTCTGACGGCGTAGTCGGAGTCCCAGTAGCCGGGCCCGTACTTGCTGCTGAACATGCCGGCGTGAAGCATCAGCACGTATATCAACTGAGTGAAGGTCAGAATTATTATAAAGGCCTCCAACACCCTCAGTCTCCACCCTCTATGTCCTCCTATGTGTATTTGCTTGCAAGCAAACCTATGAAACATAACATGTATCTAGGATTAGTTACTGAATATCTGAGCTCTAACTTTCAATGGCCAACGGCCCGCCTACGGTCTGGTCTGTTTATTTCTGAATGTTAAATTTAATCAAAAGTTTTCTATGGCTTGCTTCCAAGTGTTAAATTTAGTCAAAATTTGACTAAAGACAGATTTGACGGTTTAAAACATGGGTGATTACCCGAAGGCTAGAGCAGTGATGGCCCAAGCAATGAGTGCCGAGGTGGCAGCTGCCCCTAGGCTGTCGTTTCTCCAAGCCCTGATATGGTTGCCACCTGCGAATTTCGAGGCTATGCCGAGCACAGCAGCCAGTATGGCGAAGGTCAGGAAAAACATTGTTGCACCGTTTCCTCCAAAACCTGAAACATCAACAAACAATGGTCCCCCAAAAAAAAAAAAAAAAAAAAGAGAAACGAAAAGAAAGCAAACAAACATTAAAAAAAAAAAAAAAAAAAAAAAAAAAAAAGAAACAAAAGTTTGGCTTACTATTTTGAGTTATAGGTGCAAGATAAAAAATGACGAATATGGTATCACATCTTTTGTACACAATGTTTCTTGAGTTAAAAAGATGAATCCATAAGGTATCTTCTTCAAGATTAAAATAACACTGTTCTAATTGTTAAATTTGAAAATAATCATATCATATCAAAATAAAAAATTACAGAAAACAAGGCAATTTTTAATACAAATTAAATGGTAAAAATAAATAAATAAAACCTCAAAACAGATAATTTTTAATACAGATTAGACGGTTGAAAGGGCAGAACACAACTAATAGTGATCTTCGGTTGAAAGACAGTACACTACTATTAGTGACCTTTCATAGTCTACTGCAGAAATCTCTAACCAGTAAAGCTGTGCAAAGGTCTTATAAAGTGATACTCATATATATATATGTGTGTGTGTGTGTGTGTGTAGGAATATATATGGGTGTAAAAAAGAGAGAGCGAGCTTACTAGGATGGTTGGTTTGGCCATTGATGAGGTGGTTGAGACACCAACTAGCAAAACCGAGAACAATGAAGTACATAATCAAGTTGAGAAACAGCAATGGAGCTGCTATATTCCTTCCAACCGTCTGCGCCATTTTTTTTTTATCTCTTTCCAATTCACAAACCAACAACACTCAAAAGTTTTTTGTTTTTTTTTTCCCTCCTCCACTTTCTTGAAAGACTTATAATGAACACCCACCACTTCAAACACTTCTTCAACACTAGACTTGTTTTTTAAGTATGCAGGTGTGTCCTATAATAGGAGAGCCAAGAGAGAAATATTGGATATTATTATATACAACAGCCCAAGGTTGTAGATACTTGATACGTGTTGCTTAGCTTTGTTTTGCATGTTACAGGTGGTGGGACACTTGTCAATTTTCCGCCCTATCTTTCCCATGAAATCTCTCTCTCTCTCTCTCTCTCTCTCTCTTAGAATCTGGAAGTTCATATTCATCATTATATATATGTCAAACGGTGCTTGACCTAGAGATAAAATATTACTATAACGGAACTGTCATAATAAAACTTTTATGTGTTTGATGTTTTTTGTTTTTTTGAGGTTTTAAATAGCAAAACTTGTTTTCTGTCAATTTAGTACTTGATATAGTGTTAGAATCACATTAATATTGACGTATTCAATGGAGTTAAGATGACGTATTCCTCATCGATCAATAAGATCATCTAATACACCTTCATCAAATATTTTTATCAGCTTCTAAGGAGTCCATTCAATGACACATAAAGAAAATATACCACGATAATTCACATTCATTAAATTAAAAAAACTTAAAAACAAAAATCAAATATTTTTGTACCCTCTTCACCAATTGATGTTGAAAAGGTTTTAAACACCATGAATGACATGTTAGGGAAAAAGCTCTACAATTATACATTTACTCAACAAAAAATAAAGATTATGATGTCAAGATCTCGAGATACAAATGTTTTTTCAAGTGCAGCATGTGGGCCCACTGATCAACGGCGGCAAACATATGTGATATATATGTTCATCTTTCATCAATCAAGATAAATTGGCCATATATGTACGTCGTGGTTTTTAGTGCATTCTAGAATGATATGTGCTTGGTTACCAGTGTCATTCATGAGAGTTATCCGTTGGAGATTACATCGTAAGAATATATATATATATATATATATATATCAATACAACTGTACACGTATGGGCTCAACTACGATGCATTTAATTAATGGCTAAAACTTCTTATAGTAAAATATGATTCTTAACAACTATATAATAGACTGTATTTGTATGTCAAAATATGATTCTTAACAACCATATAATATCCTGTATTTGTGTTGCGAGATTTATTTGTGTTGCGTGAAATTTCGTAAGTATATGAGTCGCATAAGTAATAAAGTGATGAATAAGGTTATCGATCTCACAAGAATTGTATTTAAATTTAAGTTCATTACCAAAATTCATAAACGCTATGATTATTTGAATGATCGATTGAAAAATAGTGAAAATACAAATTAAACTAAATACAGTAAACTAAAAGGACCAAAGGAATAAAAAGACACAAACAAACAAAGTATTAGGGTCTTGACTTCACTCTATCCTTCCTATATTCTTCCTATTAAGAAATTACTAACTAGTTTTAATCAATTCATTAATTAATAGCTCAAAATTAACATCACTACCTTTCCCAAGTGTCAAATTTATATCCCTATCTAATTTGTTTACCTACACATTTATTAAGCACACCCTTTTATGGTTATCAAAGTGTCATCGACCTCCGGAACTCAACAATAACTAAGATTGTATTTTCCGAACCAATAAATGAATTAATCTCTCCCGAGGATTAAAATTCATAAATCAAATCAACTGATTCATCTCCCAACAAATTAGAAGCATTAAGCATAGAAAAACATGAATGAATTGAATAGAGATTTCATTAATAATTAACTAAATCATCAAAATATAGTTCAAGTAGAGCTAAATCAAATCGTAGAACCAACAAAATACACAAAACCCATAAATGAAATTAAACACAAAATTAAGTAAATCAAGAGTTCAAGTATCATCCAACTACAAAAACAAAAGAGATAAGGAAAAAAAATGACAACCCCAATGATTATTTTCACAAATTTTCAAGTTTTTCACCAATTTCTCATCTCCTCCTCTTGTTTTTCAAATTCTATCTCCCTTGAAATTTGTTAAAAATAAAGTCTAAAACTAAAAATAAAAGCTAATTCCCAAACCTAAAAATCATACACGACTTTTTTTGGCTTTTTTCTATTTTTCCTTTTTTTTTTCTTTTTCTTTTTCTTCTCTTCTTTCTTCTTCTCGGTTTTTGGCCTCTGCTCCGCGCCTCCCCCAAAACCTCTCTTCTTTTCTTTTTGCTTTTCTTTCTCTTGGTGATGCAGCTGTGACACGCATTTTTTTTTTTCAGGTAAAACGTGGCAGCTCGAGGTTGGATGAAACCTGCAGGTGCACACTTGCTTGGTGGAACAAGCTGCAAGCGATCCGGCTTCTTTTAATAACAAGATATCTCTGGATGATCCTGATTTAATTTCAAATTTTGTCTCATTTATAGGCATTTTAATGACCTTTTTTGCCCCCAGTTGAATTCAAAATTTCTTTTTTGTCCATTCTCAACTAATTAGCATACACAAATGAGAAAATTAATTTTTTAGGGGGGGAATGAGGAGCAATATATTAAAATCAATATTAAACTAATTAAATAAAATTAAATAGAATTACACAAAATTAAGATAAACTAATCTAAATCAAAATTATGCAAAATAAAACTAAATTAACCTAAAATTAAGTAAAATACTCAAGAATGTGATCAATTTAGATGCATAAAAATGATAAAATAACTCTATTTTATAGAGTTATCAATTTGTTATCTAGCCTGTAAATTATATATAAATATATAAGTAGGAATTATTATCCAGCACCATTCTTACATGATTGACAATACTTGTAATTTTTTGTAATACAACGTACTATAAGATGATTTTAATATACATACAAATCAATTAGTTATTACAAATTTTTAAATAAAAAGTTACAAATATCGATACCAGATACAAGATCTAGATATATTTATATAGGATCACGTTTCGTCGTTGTGAGATAATTAGTAGCAATGAATTGGAATACTGATCCACCATTGATGGTTCTCTTCTTTATTTCGTGAAAGACATTGGAAATTGAACTCTCTATTTTTTACTTAGCCAGAAATTTGTATTTTGATGTTATAAATGATCTTTCCAAACAGATACTGGCGTATGCCAAACAATTACATTTCTCTACCGCATTTCTTGTAACCAATTTTACTTGCATATAGAAAACCTTCCTATGAAAACCTTGGAATTTTTTTTTTCTTAAAAAAAAACAAAAAAACAAAACAAAACAAAAAAAAGTTCAGCTATCTCTTACTTTGCAACCGCTGGCCCCCCCCCCTTTTTTTTTTTTTCTTCTATTATAAGGGTGATTATCAGCGGTGGCTCCAACACGAGGATATTCACTTGTCTCACGTTACCTTTCGGTATTTACTTTTTTTATAGTAGAGGTTTGAGATATATAATTTCAAACCCTTTGTTAATAAGACTATATTTTTAGATAAAATCTAGCACGACTATGGTAAATGAGGGTTTTAAGAGACATTATGGTAAGAAAAGAAAACATATACCAGATCATGTCACCCAATTGAGATCGGATTTTTCTTTTTTCAAAACTTTTATCGAAAACAATTTTTTTGTCAACAATTTTATCCTTGTTAAAACTGTCGAGTGCTTTTCTCGTTCTACATTCAACCTAGAAATAAACATATTTATCAACGGATTCAAGAGAAGTCATTTGAGAATTATATCGTGTTACTTTTCAATCCGATGGTACTTTCCATAGCAGTCAAGGGGTAGGTTTACTTTTAAACATACTTTGCTTTCCTTATTTGCATACATTTGACTTGGTCTTATAAATCTTGTTTAGAGATGTTTTTGTTGGTAGTGACCCAAATTTAGATGCTCAAGTAGAATTTTGAGCTTTTCAAAAATATATATGGATTGTAAGGATTCAAAGAGGCCTTTATCTTACGATCGTCAACTTTGATCATGCCACTTGGCATTTGATTAAAACATTGCACAATGATTCGAACACTTTATCACATCTCTTCAATACGGATACAGTAATGATCATAGCGATCTCCTCTGGTACCTACTGGTACATTAGGATCTAATGGGTCATGAACATCATAAGGTGCTGCTCTCATGAATTCCTAGCCTTGTATGCCCACACATGTGTAGAATAGATCGTTCAACACCTGCAGTACAAACCCATTTTTGACCTATTCGTCCGTATATCATAGGCGGCCGAATTGCTGCTCCCTAATTACTAGACCAACCTGCTATAATAATTCCATAAACATCTAGCGAAGATATTAGAATAGCTCAACGTTTCTTAAAAAATAAAATAAAATAAAAAAATAAAATAGGGCTTCAATACTGTTGTTGTGTCAAAGACAAATGGACCTTTTCAAAGGCTTTAGGTAAATTAGGTTAAAACAACTCATAGTGATGATTACAACAAGTGCCATTGCGTCTAGTTCATCCTTCACTTCCCATATTAAATTAAAGATTTTTCCTTTTGAACTAAGCTTTTGTGTGGCATATATATATTCGGTGTCTTTTCAGTAGTTTTAAAGTTGAATATTGAGCTGATTACAGGTATTATTTATCGGTAATTTCACACATAATTTTATCATAAGATGTAGATTTCGAAGTCCCCATCTCTAATTTATTGGGGAAAAAAAAAAAAGGAATATTGAGTAGGCCTAAAAAGATATTAAATTACATCATATGGAAAAGAAAGAACAAAAAAGGTACGATACTCGTCTAATTTTAAGATCTGAAAGTTCGAATGTCTTTGTTCTTAAGTTTTCTTTCAAAGGACAAACGTTTTAATCATCACGATTTAAACTTGTTCTTGAAGTTTTAAATTGGACTTTATATATAAAAGAGTTATAAATGATTTGTAGCATGCTTTTTATACAAATAAACTAAAGAAATCATGAACCACATGACCTTTGTACAGAAATCCTCTCCACAAACACACAAAATGAGATTATCACTCCCACCCACCTCCATCGGCTTGTTGGATCACAACCCAAACACAAAAGTCACTATTAAAGCCCACTTCAATAGAAAGAGACAAAGAGAGAGCAATGTCCATGTCAAACTTTCAAAAACATAGGCTTGCTCTTATAATGAAATGGAGAAGGAAATAAGTTATCCCCATTTTTAAAGGGAAAATAATTCATTAAATAATCTACTTTAAAAATATTTGAAGTAAATAGTTAATTTGTTAAAGTAAATATTTTATCGCTCTCAACATACTAATTTATTGCTCTTAAAATTGTTACCATTTGACCGTTCAACCTTTTATGAAAAAATAAATCATCCTTTTTATGTTAATCTAATGGAATTTATTATGGAAAATTCGACTGGATAACTATTTTTAGTCACTTAATCATAGATGGTTGAACTTTTTTTATTCAACAAAATTGCCGTTTGTTATTTTTTCAAATTTGGTCAATCAGCGATTGACTTTGAAATTTGATGATTTATGTTATGGCCAATCAGCAATTGACAATCGATTACTGATTGACTATTTTAGAAAAAAGAGTCTTTTAACTAATTTTTGAAAACTTTGGTCATTTGTTTAAAAACTTATTAAAAAAATGTTATTTATCTCTAAATCCCATTTTTTATTTAATAATTTGGAACAAGTACACAGAAAAGTATCTATTAATTGGGGTTGATGAGATTTAAATTCTACGTTTTATAATAGATATGAAATTATTTTTAAATTGTACCTATAATCACTTATTTAAGATGCTTTTAGTTACATATATTATAAAGAGCATTATTTATAACCTCTCCAACCGAGTGCCAACTTGACGCAAAATGCTAAGTTGCAAAATGCCTAGTTGGCACTGGAGAAGCTCTCCAACAAGTGGTTTGCGGATAGTTGCACTATCGTCTTTTAATTATTTATTTATTTTCAATAATACCCATAATAAATTTAAAATTTTATATTTTTACCCCAATTATATATTTTTCAAAAAAATTATTAAAATATTGTTGTACTAAAATGTTAATAAATATATAAGTAGATAGTTGATGAAATAAAATAATTATTGTATATAGAATAAAAAGGAATAAACAGGGAACTATTCTTTCTAGAGTAAAAATTTGAAATAAATGGGTTGGATATGAACTTTACGTTTGGTGCAAAAGTTATGATAAAATAAAGTTATGGTTATGGGTTAGATGTGGTCTTAGTAGTTGATACCTTTAACTGTGTAAATGACTATTTTTCTTATCCCATATAAAATAAACGATATTTAAGAATGAAAAAAAAATCAAAAACAAAACAAAACAAACTTAGGGGGTGTTTGGTGTGTAAGTTTGAGTTAAGATTTGTAAGTTTAAATAGTAAATTTTTTTGAATTTTTTTGAATTTTCAAAAAAGACAAACAACTTTTTGGGGAAAAAGACAAAAAACATGATGAAAAATGTACAGTTTAGTTTAAATAGAGCTTTTTGCCAAATAAGGCCTTAGGCTTCCTTTGGCATCCGGGTTTAATCCCAATTAAACTGTACTTTTTCATCTCAATTTTTATCTTTTTCTGAAAAGTTAAAAAAATTTATAACTACTTTTTAAAAAGTCAACTCAACTTAAACTTAAAAATTTCATCTCAACTCAAACTCAACTCATTCACCAAACGGACCTTATTGTTCTAATAGATAGAATAGAAGAACTATTACAGGATATTCTCAACTCACAATCGTTTATAGTATTATTCTTAAAATTAAAAAAGAAAAGGAAAGGAAAAAGACTAGTAGTATTTTTTTTTTTTTTTAAATTCTTTCGTTACTCGTAATTTTTTTTTTCTCGTAAAAAGGATTCAAAACACAAAACACATCACGTGAGAGTGACGTCACTTGTTTTAAAATACAAACCAGTTTTGGCCTTCCCGCGTTGGGCGGGAGAGACAAATTTTCTCCCGCCAGGCGCCCATTCTCGTTTTGTCGGTGTCGGCTATAAATCCAAGAAAATGGAACTCAAGGAAAATGTTTTAGAAAACCGAGGGAGTAGTTGGGTTATACTCACAATTTTAGTAGATCCCATTTGATAACTTTAGGACCCTATTGGGGACTTTCTGAGATAAAATTTTGTCGTTGAGACTTTTGAAGTTGAGATAAGTTTTGATTATGTAAGCTTAAGGTAAAACTTTTGGAAAAAAGTTTGTTTTAGAGTTTTTTGCTTGGTTGAAGAATAATTAGGAAAATATAAGTTTTGGAATGCACTGTGTTTGTTGGTTTTTATATAAAAGAAATTGTGAAATAGTAAATTTTTATAAAAGATTTTTGGAAATCCAAAAGTTACCCAAACGCCCATTTGCAAACCAAATAGTGCTCCACCATATGGAAAAGTGCCCCCAAATGGGGCCTTAGTATCTATCTGTCATAGATTGTATCCAACTATTCATTTTAAAAATGTTTGTATTCAAATGTAGAATTTGAATTGTTTATTCAAATTAACTACATATTTGAATAATTTTAGCAAAAACTAATATTTAAATAGAGTAAATGTAGAAAATGAGTGTGGTGTGAATTTTTAAAAAGTGAAATTTTGGATTTAATTCTATATTGGTTACCTCAAAAATATATATAGATTCTATTAGAGTTAAATATTAGTTATTGATGATGGCGATCTAAATGGCCTTTATATGATGAGATTCATTGATTGTGAGAGTAGGTTGATGGTTGAATAAGATTACTCAAACTTAAACCTCCCTGCTAAATAAATACCAACCATCTCAACAAGTTTCTTCTAATTCTGAGAGAAAAAAAAAGTTTCCTCTGATTATAAATTTTCTAAAATCTATTTTATTATAGTACTATTTTGTACTATGTTATGTCTACAAGTAGGATTTATTTGTCCTAGTATCTTAGAAGTCACTCTTGACTTTTTTAGGTTCAAAATTTTCCTGTGAAAGTATTTTTAAGATTTTCATGAGAGCTTTAACTTTCCAGAAAAGCATCCGAAGTTAACATCACAAACGTGACTTCTAAAAAAAAAAAGAAAATCTTGTGAATAGATTTTGAGGACTCGTTTATTAGAGTTTTTATTTTAATTTTTATTTTTAGTTAATAGAATAAAAAAATAAAAAATATATATGATTTTCGATAAGTGCTTGAAATCACATTTTTAAACGAATTTAATGCTTCATAATGATTATAAAATTTTGTAATTAGCCAAAAAAAATGAAATTTAATAATGTCTTATGTAAATCTAATACAAGCTTTTAAAGTATAATCAAAAAGTTTTTTTTTTTTTTTTTGTCCTTTCAGATACAACATTTGTACAATACGTTGCACTCTACTAACTCCTAGACCTTAGGCCATAGGGGAAGGCCAACTATCATCTCAAAGTACGAGACTAAAATTAAAAAAAAAAAAAAAGTTTATACCACCCTTGAGGTGTAATGATCTTTAAATAGAACCTCATAGGTAGAGAAGGTAGACCATTTTTGGCCCAAAAGAAATGGTTGAAAATGGGAAAGGAGAGAAAGGAATTAAAAGAGTAATTCCTCCTCCATCGTTAAAAGAAGTAACTAACGGATGTAGGCTCAGCGTTTGTTAGGAGCATAGACTTATTACCTATGAATATATATATATATATATATATATATCCAGCCTTTAACGATTATTTTATGACAGTCACGTCAGTGCCACATGATGATTGCTTACTTCAATTAATGTTACATGACTTTCTTTTTTTTTTTTTTTTTTCCTTTGCTTTATTTTTGTTTTGTTTGCTTTGTTTGTCTACTATACACGAGTGAAGTACATGTAACACAATTAGTTGGAATTAAAAATCTAAATTGAATTGATATTTAGAAAAAAGAACAATATAGTGCGAATCTCGAAAAAGTTAAAAAAAAATTCAAGTTTAATTTGATTTAGATTGGAATTCAATCCAAATCTTTGTTCCAAAAAAGAATTTCCTAAACAGCCGAATTTACTTTTCTCCCCTTTGCTTATCCAGCTCTTTTTTCCACCATCAACAATATTCATATTAGCTAAATGAATTAAAATGATCCTTTATATATATATATATATATATTAGGACTTCGTATTAATAATACATATTTATTATTGCGATTGGATCTAGTCAAAAATACATTAAGATTAATATATATATATATATATGCAAAATAAATAAATTATGATACGCAGATTTTACGGCTAAAAAACAGAATCCTATAGGATATGAATATTCATATTTTTTAGGTTTTCCGTGTAGATTCTCTTCAATGTGGAGCCAATCTTGATCTGATGTAATGCCTGTATCAATGAAGCTGTAAACTTCATAGCATCGTTTTGTTTAGATATTCAAGAATATTTATTATTGTATATCTTGTATTATTATAAATTCAAATCTCATGCTGAAAGGTTGCCATGTCACACATGCTCTAGTTGTTATATCAAATCATTACAACAATCTTTTAGGATTGATTTGTCTTTCACTTGAAAAAAAAAAAAAAGAGAGAGAGAGAAAGAAAGAAAGAAATTCAGGTTATGCTCAAATATAGTGGGACTTCTTATGCTGCACACTTCAATATGTTCATCGATATATTCAGGTATTCTTTTGTAAATAGATTAAAGGATTAAAAATTTAAAAGCTTAAATTGAAATTGTGAATTCAATAGATGTTTAGAAAAGATTAAAAAAAAAAAAAAGATGTAGTTTCGGATTTAAAAAAAGAAAATCTTGTATAATAATACAATTTAATCGACTTCTATAAGTTTGGAATCCTCTTAGAATTGGGTTGCAGCATACAGAAAATATTTAGTGATTCAAACAATGTCTCTTTCCTTTATCTTATGTTTGGCAGAGTGGGGGCAAAAAAAAGGAAGAAAGTTAGTGGAAGGGTTCTGGAGAAGAAAAAGAGATTTTATATTGTCTGATAAAGAAGGAATTGAGAACTGATGAAATTGTTAAAAGCCTTCCAACTTTGAAAAAAAAATTAAATAAATAAAGGGAGGATTTTGACACCAAAAAAAAAGCATCTGAAATAATTATTTTAACTTTAATCTCAATCATCTTTTTATTTATATAAGAGTATAATTATACCATAAGATGGCTACAATTAAGTAATGTTTCCATACGAGTTCCAACCCTTAGTAGGTTGAATAATAAACTTGTTCATTTATGTTATCCGTTGTGGACCTTCAACATTTCACCTTTCACAGATATGGAAAGGCGGTTTTGATCTGGGAAGTGACGTTTAGACATTTTCTTTCCTCTCGCTCTCTCTCTTTTTTTTTTTTTTTTCTATGAAATAATATGAAAGAAAATCTTCCACCACTTTTTGACCATTCTAACTCTTATTATTCTGATTCAAGCTCTTTTTAGTACAAGTTTTTTTTATTGTTATTTACAATTTTTTAAGATCTTTTCCGAGAAGTTGTTTGTTTGTTTTTTTATTTGTTATGATAACGCAGCTCAATAAATGATTTGGGACCATGACCTATTGGTGTTGGCCATCGCAATTAATAAGCAATGAGTCTTATTAGTGAGTTTCACATTATGGAACTTATTTTGTATTAAAGTGCGAGAAAAATTTATGATAGGGACTATATTTTGGTTCAATAGTTATTATTATTCTAATATTTAAATTAATTTTTTAACGATCTAATCTATAACTAGAAGAGTATCTATATCACGTGTTTCAAGTTTTTAACACGAACACTCACTGATTAAATCATTGAAAAAGCAAGCAAACGATTAAAATAATAATACATACTAATAAAATAAAAGTATAATTCTTATAATAAATTTCAATACGAGACAATATGCATGTGTTACCTGTTGCAATTTTAGCTACGCCCATGCAATATGTGCTTTAGGAGAAACGAAGAATATAGAGAACGTGATTTCTGGAATTAAAATTGCATAATAATAATAATAATAATAATAATAAAAGTCTTAGGCTAAGGGCATTGAAGATCTAAAAAGAAAAGAAAAAAAGAAAAAATTGTTGTATTGATATGTAAATGCTAGATAGCTCAGCGCACAACAGAGATATCAAATTGTTTTGCTATTATTAATCCAATTAGTCGTTGTTTTGATACTGATATTTGATTATTGAAAATCACTTGGATAATTGGGCTGTGAAATATGTAATTAACAAGTGAATCAGAGAGATTCGGATACATGTTCTACGGAGGGGGAAAAATGGACAATCCCTGGGATTGAGTGGGCCCTCTCACATGCACCAGTGGGCGTCCACTCTCTGTGAAAGCTGCGCCCGACATAAACCGACAAGTTGAATCAGAGTGCTCATTTCACAATTATCCGAATATAACGCCCGTTTGCATACACATTTAGAGACGGTATTTTAAAAATTGAAGACAATTTGAGTTTTGAAAATGTACGATTAATAAAAATAAAATATTTAGAGTGAAAAAAGTATAAAAACTTAAAATGTGTTCGAAAAAAAAATTAATAATATGAATCTTGTTTCGTTCCTATCAAAATTCTATACATTTTGAAAAAAAAATCATCTTATTTCGACTTAAAATGATAAAATTATGGATTTTTAAAATTTGAGTTTTTTTTAAATGTTTGGAAAAATAAATAGTAAAATTAGAGGAAAAAAACAAAAATATGTTTAGAAAAAACTTTTGAAAAGGCATCCCTAAACGGAGCAACGATTAGACACTTTTAGAGCACTCTTTGCAGTCGACAATATCTAGAACTTTAAACCAAAATGGAGGGGGGTTTTTTTATTTATTTAAATAATGGTAAAGTTGAATACTAAATGTACGTATTAGAACACAAAAGTTTTGTAATTTGGGAAAAGTATAAATTGTGGGTGTCAAAACTACTGGTTAGATCAAACTACTCAACGACTAAAATAGTATACCATCCAATCACTTGCAAATCTTCTTTGTAGCCTCTAGATATAATTTTGCGTACCCAAACCTTTACTTAATATGATAATATATATATATATATGTGTGTGTGTGTGTGTGTGTTTGGTTTATCGTATTGGATTGTTTAAGTTTTATACATATTTCATTATACCATGTTGTTTACCATTGCACCATATAGCATAAATTGTAAAACTTTTAGAATGATAAATTTTAGTTAATTTTAGTTTAATTTATGTTGTATTGGTTTACTGTTATTTTAAAATCTGAATCAGGGTTGGGAAATAGCACTAGAGTTGGGCTCGTGATCCAAAATCGATCAGTGCTAAAGTTGGGATCCAAGATCGAGGTCGAGATTTGGGATCAGAATTGACCCGTGGTTGGGTTCTGAAATCGAAGGTCGCGATTCAAGATCGAGAGTGGGTTTGGTTTGGGATTGAAATTGGGGTCGGGATTCAAAATTGGATTGGGATCCAAGACCAAGACTGGGGTTAAGGGCTAGGAAAGGGGGATTGGTGTTAGCCTCAATCTCTACACCAACTCCGACCCTAACATTAGTTTTGTTCAAAACAATTGGCCATGGTCCCAAAACTTGACCCCGATCCCAACCCCACTCTTGGTCCTGGACTTCTACTTCAACCTCGTCCTAAACCATAGTCCAACCTCAATCCTAGACCCCAAACATAGTCCTAGTCCCAAACCTAAACATTATCTTGGATTTCAATCTTGAACCCAAATTATGACCATCATCTCTAATCTCAATTTCTACCTAGGGGAGACCGTAGTATGATTTGGAACGGTTATTTTTAAAACACAAGTGTGGTTAAAGGAATTTTTTAAACCGCAGTCAAAAATGATAAATGCATAATAACACCAAACCACACTAATATTATGCAGTAAAGGGTGAACAACTTAGAAAATCTATACCAAATAAAACATGAATAGAAAATTAATACAACTCAAACCCATCTTTGTTAACTGATATAACTCGTTTTTAGTATATTTTATTATTTTATTTAAATTTTCTCCTTCGTATTGATTAGTTCTCCTACTCCTCCTACCTTATCTCTTCGTATTGTCCCCATATTTCTTTTTTATATATTTTCTCTCTCCTCTCTTTACCTTGCTTCTTAGTCTCTTCTTTTATCGTCTCCAATACATTCATTTTTATAATTTGTCTCTCTATCTTCTCTTTTATTTTTTTTTCTTTTTCTCTCTTTACTTTTATCTCTTCACATTTCTATTCATTCACTTTCCCCCTTTACTTTATTCTCCCCTCATTTTCTCTAGACTTTATCTCTCTTATTTTCCAGAAAAATACTGATCAGTCTTTCTTTTAAGGTTGTCTCTCATCTAATTTTCTCTAAACTTTATCTTCCCTCTTATTCTCCCGAGTTGAGCTTTGTCTCTCCTTGTTCTCTCTCTTTCTCTCTTCATTCGTCATTTATATGTTTGTTTTCTCTCTCCTCATTATCTCCCTTTACTCATTATTTAATATTTATCATAATTTATTTTTCTTTTTTCTTTTCACTTTTCTTTTATCATTATCTTACTTTCTACATGATGTGACCTAAATAAATTGATGAACCGTGTAGGGTATATCTAACTTGAATAATTGGATACGGTTACGAGCCATCATATTTCATCAAAATAATATTATATAAAAAAATATTATAAAACTTAACAAAATATGACGTGATTTTTATGATTCAGAATTATACCTATTAAAATGATATGTTTCTTACCGTTAAAACTTTTTTAAAAGGTACTTTAAAGTACAACAACCACAATTTAAAAATGGGCCTAAATAATTTAGAGAGTAGGTGTAATGCGGTCCCAAACTTTTATGTGATTATATTAAGTGTTTGACACCTTAAATTAAGAAAAGGATCACAATTTAATGAAATTTGATGGTTGCTTACTATTTCATATCTTACTAAATTTCTTTTATAAAAAAAATTACAATTGATACTTTTTAAAAGGAACAACTACGATAATTCTCATCAAGATGTATTATCGACAGTAGTCATCCAACGATTAACTTATTCGTAGGTTTAATATGGACGGTTAGATGTTATTTTGGATGTGGTTAGTGAAATAGTAGATCTTGTTTCCATCTTGTACTTTCGATTTCAAAAATATCGGTTTGAGAGGGACTTTACGCTTTTAGTTTCAAATGGTTGATCAGGCTATGTACTAGGAACACTTTTTTCCCCCCTTGAAAGAAAAAAGGTTAAAAGGGTAAAGGTTAAAGTTCTTAGATAATCTCAGATCACTTTATTTGACCCACCGACATCCTGAAAGTAATCGGACCTACTATCACAATTTTTTTTAAATTACAATTAATGATTTTTTAAAAGGGAACAACTACAAGAATCCTCGTCAGGGTGTACTATTGATAGTATTCCATCCAACGATTAACATATTGCGTAGATTTAACATGGACGGCTGGAAGTTATTTTGATTGTAGTTAGTCGAATAGTAGATCCTATCTCCATCTTGTACTTTAATTTGGTTACAATAAAATCGGTTTAGAAAGGGCTTTGACGTAATTTCAATTTCAAATGGTTGATTGAGCTGTGTATTAGGGCCTTTAGTAAAGCTAAATGTTAGAGTCCCCAGATAATCCCGGGTTACTTTATATGACCCACCGATACTTTAAAGACAATCGGATCAATATGATAAAAGTGACACAAATCCAAGACTTCTTACAAAGAAAACGAGTCCCAGCCAACCTACCTAACACATGTTGGACCAGGAGCACCATCTTTGACATCTCCAACTTAAACTGCCATTACGTGTCTTACTGATCTAAATAATCAAATATCATACGCTAAACCAAAGCCTGCTTTTGTACGTTTACTACTTCAAATGCCGCTCCACGACCATCCTTGCATTCATGTTTTTCAAATGCGTCTTTTTCATCCAAATTTCTCAAACTCTTTCTTTGCATCATCTTTCAAACTAGTAACATTCACATCACTATCATGAAAAAAGGTACCCACCAATTTGCATTTTCAATTTGGGTTTGATTTTGTTCCATGTGAAAAAATAAAAATAAAAATAAAAATTTGAAGAAGAGAATTTTTCAGAACTTGCCGGAGATTTTTCTTTTTTCACAAATCGTCTACTCAAATTTAAAAGATAGATGAGTAATTAGTGATAAATGATTTATTTAAAAAAGCAATTAACAAGGTAAATCATTTACTCATTCATAAATAAGTTTTTTACTCTAAATATGCTATTTATTTAATATATTTCAAAATCTGCTATTCATTTTTAAGAGTGTAATAGCATGTTTACTTACGCGTAATCGGAGTGTGTATGAATCAGAATGGGTAGGATTCAGAATGGGCTGGATTCGGAGTCAGAATATGCTGTTTATTTGGGTTCCAGCAATCGGAGTTGGAATCACTATCAATTTCATTCATTCGTTTACTTAGAACAGGAATTAAAGTCAGTTATTATAAATTCACTTATATACCCTTTCAGTTAATTTTGTGTTTTCAATTTAAACAAGTAGATTATATACTAATTATTTTAATACTAAAATGATTATTTTTTGTGCTTAAAAAAAAGTAAAAAAATTGGGATAAATTATTTTGTTCTACTAATTATAGAACTATTTTCTTAAAATATATGAATATTTTTTAAAAACATAATGTTGAGAGAAGATATTTATGTACTAATAGTTATTATATTCTGAATATTATTTTTTAAATAAAAAGTCAAAATTTGAGATAAATAGTTTGTTCTAGTAAATATTTAACTTTTTTCGAAATCTAAATTTGCTTAAAAAAGACTTAATGTTGAAATTAATTTCTAAAATCAAAATTTTGTTTGTATTTGATTTACTATGGCTCACTTTTTTTAATTTTGCTAGAGCATTAAAAATTTTAAAAAGCAACATTAAAAATTTAAAAACACAATAGTAGGAAGAGTGAATAAGCGTTAAAATATTAGAGTTCTTTCAATCTTTTACCTTTTCTTTTTAATCCTCATATAAGAAAGTAAAGTTGGGGGTAAAGTAGTAATTTAAGTTTAATATTAGGAGTGAGAATGCTAATTCGATGGGGGACTTGGGATTACAAATCCCCTTATTCAATCCCAAATTAATGTAAGTCCCACATAATTTTACTCTCATTTCAAGATAAAAATAGGTAAGTAAACATAGGGTTTATGCCAATTCGCCATTCTGATTCTCCATTCCTTGAAAGTAAAGAAGCCATAAATGTAAAAGATTTATGGTATGCGATACAATGTGATTTCAATTCATACTTAAAAAAAAAATAAAAATAAAAACTTGCCAATTCACACTTTTCGTCCTATTTTTGTCGGGGATTAATCTTGCGGACATTTCAATTAATAAAGTGTATTCCATTGTATAATTCATGTGGTTTAAAAAAAAAAAAAAAAAAAGAGGGTCACGCGATCTTCTTTAAAAATAGCATTTTCATTTGTCTTGGGGAGTCGTAACTCCATTTTGATCTTCTTCAAAAAGGTTTACACCTTTTTTTTTAATATTTTAAATTGGAGCACACGAATAAATATCAACTTAAAAGAAGTATGTAATAAGTAGGAATGGAAATACTCTTTCCAAAATAATGCCAAGAACATAAGAATAGTATAACCTAAAAGCCTTTTTATTGTTGTTGTTGTTGTTGGCAGTTATAGTTTATCATCGTTTGCGGAGGCACTCATGGTTGAGTGGGGATTTCTGTCTTAATGAACTTTTTTTTTTTCCATTTAAGTTTTACCTTAATTTAAAAACTTTTTATTTTTCTCATTTTGTTTTACTAAAAGATGATTATTCGTATATAAGTTTCTCTAAAATCTTTATCCTTTAGGGCACCTTCACTAATAAGGAATTCAAGGTATAAGAAATTAATTCCATGAAAACAGGGATTAAATTACGCAAAACTAAATTTCAGAATTCCATTTTGAATGTGTTTACTAATTTATTAAGGAATTAAGTTACATGATAAATTAAATTCTTATTATGCTGTTTGCGTTGTGAGAAATTAGAAGGATTGAAAATACAATTACTATAGTTACAAAGTACCCTTATAAAAAAAAGTAATTATTTAAAATAAGGGTATATTTTGTAGGGAGGGAGGGCAGTTAGTTCATACTTTTTGACAAGAAGAAATTTAATTCCATAGGTTGGCGAGATACAAGTTCCTCTTTATGAAGAAACTTAATTCAATGAAAATGTTTACTAATTTATTAAGGAATTATTAAATTACATAATGAATTAACTTCTTATTCTACTGTTTACTTTCTAAGAAATTATAAAGATAGAGAGTAAAAGTGCTATGAGGATACCCTTAAATGAAAAAAAAATAATTAAATAAAAATAAGGGTGTATTTGGTGAAAAAGCTAGTTAGTTCCTATTTCTTTAAGAGAAGGAATTTTATGCCTAGGTAGTAGGTGAGATACAAGTTCTACTTTATCAAGAAACTTAATTCTTTATTTTTAGGTAGGCCTCACATCTTTTCATTCTCAATAAAATAAATAAATAAATACTGGTATTTAAATAAGGAATTTAATTCCCTTTTCTCAAATTGAATTAATGATTAGTAAACACATGCTATAAAATTATGAAATTTAATTTTATCTAATTTTATTCCTTTTTCATGAAATTAATTTCCTATTCCTTAAATTTCCGATTAGTAAATTGTGAAGTAATCGTGTCACTTGAGAAATTAAATTCCTATTTTACTATGTACTTTCAAAGAAATTAGAAAGATTGAGAATAGAATTCTTATAGTAACTAAAATACCCTTATATGAAAAAATAGTTAAATAAATATAAGGGTACATTTGGTATATAGGTTACTTAGTTCATATTTTTTGTAGCAATTTAATTCCATAGATAACAGGTGCAAGATAAGTTCTCATTTATCAAGGAATTTAATTAATTATTTTTAAGTGAGACACACGTTATTTAATTCTGAAATGTAAAAATAAACACGAAAGATTAAAATCATGAATTTAATTTATTTTTCTCAAGTTAAATTATTGTTTAGTGTGCATGCTTATTGAGATACTAGACTGACTCTCTGCTGCTATTAAATTATCAGTATTTTGACAATTGACTCTTTCATAAAATATTAAAATATATAAAGTTCAAATTTCCTTACTCGTGAAGTCTAAAGGACAATAAAAAGGGAAAAAAAAAAAAAAACTTAAAAAATGACAATGACTAAAATAGATGTGCGATAAGCCAAAGGTCTTTAAAATGAAGGCTTTAATGTCATTTTCCGTCCTTTTTATTTTTTTTGTTGTCTCCCTATGGCCGTTGGCCCGTTGTTAATCTGGTTAAGGAGTTTTTAGGTAAAACGGAAGTCGACATCCTCCTATTTGCTTGGTTGCTTTCTTCTTAATAATAGGAGGCCATATAATTCTAAATACATATATATATATATATATATATATATTTCGATGTGATTTTATTGGGTCCTAAATGAAGCTAGATGATTTTTGTTTTGTCAAAATTATGGCCTTCAAACAGAACGAAAGCCAACAGCAAAGTGGAAAAGAAGATGAATAATTTGCGACTCCACACCAAACTCGTAATTAGATCCCGTAATTTGGGACCTACACTTGTTCGTGTGTGGGGAGGCTCCCAAGCCTCAAATTTAGAAGTCTAACAACAATGCTTAGAATTCAAATCTTCCGTCCAATTTATAATATCTCAAAGAGTGTCTAATCAATAACATTATATTACGGGGGTGTTTGGTGTCTTAGTCCAAACTAAGATTTTCAAACTTTTTTTTGTCTTTTTCTCAAAAAGTTTTTATCTTTTTCCCAAAAAGTTTTTTGTCTTTTCTGAAAATTCAAAAAAATTTACTATTTAAACTTAAAAATTTCAACTCAAACTTACACACCAAACACCCCGTATCTTTCTAAAAAGTTTTAATTACTTTATAACTGATTTTTTAAGAAACAAATAGTGATGAGATATTTATACATGAGTATCTGCCACCTAACAGGACGGTTATGAAAGGTATATTACATGGGGACAAAGACCAGAACTGAGGTTTTTTGATCCTCATACACACCCACCCTCACCCTGACTAGATATGCATATGTTTTTACTTTTCTAAATATATATATATATTAGAATTGTCTTCCATCCAGCGAAACGGCCGTGTGGCAGTACAACCCGTGTAGAGACTGGCACAATCTAAGGAAGAGCGTAGTACAACCTGTTAGAGAAAGAGGGATAGATAGAGAGAGGGAGAACTTTTCTGTCCGGTAATCAGGCAGTGCCGCATGAGAAAGTTCTCATATATATATTAGATACATCTAAAATAGATTATATCCTAGTTCAAAAAATTAGAAAAAAGAAAAATAAAGTTTAAAGTATCAACAATAATTTTTTTCCAACTCAAAATGATCATTGATGTAATAATCTTGCATAATTAATATCTTTATTATAAATAAATAATATTTAATATAAGGAAAGAAAATGAATTTTTATTAATTTTTTTTTAACTTGGGGGATTTGAACTTTACATTTTTTGGTAGAGTTAAGTTTAAAATTACAGTTTAATTATGCCTGCAACCACAATGTGTATTGATTTAGTTAAAATGAATTACTTATATAAACTTGATAAATCCACATCTTATAAGTCAATGATTGTTTAGTTATATAAAAAAGATATTTAATAATTATATTCACTAGATTTCTTTTCCTCGATTTAGTAAACATTACAAACCGAATTGGATTGTGCTCATTTTTACATTTTCACTTTCTAATAAGTAAGTAAACACTGAAAAGATTTTAATTTTTTTTTATATTCATTCTATTATCTTAATTACCAAGTATTTACTATAATAATTTTTTTCACATATCATATAACTTATATTTGCTATAATTCTTTTTTATAATAAATCAAGTAAAATAGTCATTTGTTTTATTTTTATAAAATATTTGCTTAGTCTGACTTTTTTTTAGAGATTTTTTCTTTATTTTTTTTGGTCAATTCTTTATTTATATGTTTTCAATTCTTTATTAAAAAGATAATGTGATGTTTATAAGTATCAATTAAGACATCAAATTTTTGACGGAGGCAGCCGATAATGGCTCTTGTGGTCTTATTCCTAGACATTGTAAGATGGCCGTCCACACACAGCAAAATATGCGTTTGTCCTTAACGGTGATTGTTTTTGGTTGGAATGCTTATGCTTCAGTTATTTCTAAATTTTTAAGTGCCAATATGGCTTTAATTGATTATTAATAAGCAACCATTCCGCTTTCAAAAAAAAAAAAATTAAAGAACATATAAATAAAAAGAAAAATAGATATTTTTTAAAGTAGAATGCCAAATTTAGACATTAAGGGGGTGGATGGCTCAACCACTCAAACCATTCAACTCAAACTTTTTTTTGTCTTTTTCTCAAAAAGTTTTTGTCTTTTTCCCAAAAAGTTTTTTGTCTTTTCTGAAAATTCAAAAAACTTTACTATTGAAACTTAAAAATCCCAACTCAAACTACTACACTAAACAGGCCCTAATATAAATAATATTTATTTTTATATATAGGCTTTGTCTTTTATAATGCGTTTGTTTGATGCGGTTGGTAACCAATTTATTTTTTAATGGTTTTTATTTATGTTATGTTATGTTGTGTTTTTTTTTTTTTTTTTTGTTGAACTTTTATGTTGTTATGTCAGTTTATTATATATATATATATATATATATCGCTGAATATCAGTTTTTTAATATTTGGTTGTTCGATTGAAAACTTTTATTCTTTACTATATATTTATCTTTTGCAAGAGAATGAAAACTTGTCATTTTTCTACAGATCTTTTGACTAGTGAAAGATATAAAACTCACATCATTAAGTATAAAAAAATGTTCCACATAGTCCTACCCAAAAAGGAAAAAAAAAAATATGTCCACATTGGTAAGTCAACTCTTGAGATCCCGTTATTTGAAATTCAATATATTATGGGTTTGTTTGGCCATGAGTTTAGTTTAAACTAAACTGTACTTTTTTCATCATGTTTTTTGTCTTTTTCTCCAAAAAGTTGTTTGTCTTTTCTGAAAATTCAAAAAAATTCAAAAAAATTTACTATTTAAACTTACAAATCTTAACTCAAACTTACACACCAAACACCCCCAAGATAGACAGTTAGTAAGTAAGTCTCATATGGTAACCACTTAGTAAGTCTCATATAGACAGTTAGTAAGAAGATAGAGTCAGTAATTGTCTAAAAGTTATAATTTAACGAGATCCACTTATAAGTATACCTAATTCCTCCTCTTAAAAGCCCTTTGTGACTGAATTACCAATGAATTTGAATGTTGTACTTTCCTTATGCATCAAAAACTCAAATCTATGCTCCACTTTGATCGGTTTGTTTTTTTAAAGTACCCTAATTATTTTTGATATTTTTTTATGGAGTCATGAGTTTTCTTTTAAAATCACTTATTCATGTATTAATTTTTTTGAATATATTCATGTATCAATTATGTATATATGTACTCCAAAATATATATATATATATATATATACACACACACACACATTTTGAAAGTTACATTGACCTCTCAATTTTTCATAATTGAAAAATATATATATATATATATATAATTTTTTGAATCTATTCATGTATCAATTATGTATATATGAACCAACTGCTTATTATAGTAGTTAAACTATTTCAATAGGAAATTCCAATTATAATAAGTTTTTGGTTGTTCTACTGTCAGTTGTCATTGAGTGGGATTGATTGATAGATTCATGTTAGGAGTCCTTTTTTTAATTATTATTTAATATTTTTTTAAAGGGTTCTCTCGATTTTCGACCCCTCAGTCACTAGGGTGATAATATTAAGTCTATGTTTCATAAATTAGTTAGAGATTAAATTTTAAATTGGAGTTGGTTGACTTTTTAAAAACTAATTATAAATTTTGTTGACTTTTCAGAAAAATACAAAAATTGATATGAAAAAATACAGTTTAATTGGGGTTAAAGTTGAATACCAAACAGAGTCTAAGTATGTGTTTGGTACTATAGTTTGGATCACAAATTACAATTTATTTTTTGTATTTTTCTAAAAAATTAACTTTAGTTTCACTATTCATAATTACTATTACAATTTTGTAATTCAAACTTTACATATACAAGTCCAAATTAGATAATTTTTTTAATTCTATAAAATTTTGAAACAAACGAAACAAGCTCTATATAACAAATTTCAAGTTTTTACACTTTTTAATTCCAACAATTCAAATGCTTTACTATCCAAATCATTGCACCAAACAAATACTAAATATTAAATTTGATCAAAATAAGATAAAATATATAAAATTAATCATATTTAATATATTAATCATATTTAATATAGTAACGTAGAAATTACCATTTAATTACTCAACAAATTGTCAATTTTGTTGATGATGGGTGTTGACTTCGCATGGAAGAAAAGAGAGAGAGAGAGAGAGAGAGAGATTCCTAATATTTATTAATTTTTGGTAGAAAACATCTAAAATTAAATAAGAATTTAATAATATATAAATATGACAGAATGTGATAATAGAATATTTGATTTTAGAGATAGTAATCACTGAGATAGATTGATTGAATTTGATGGGATGCAACATTTGTAAATCTAATCATTTGTTACATCACTGCGGGTTTTCAGTTTTTTTTTTTAATTGGTTTCCAGTATTATTAGCATGGTGATTATTTGGTTTTTTTTTTTTTTTTTGGACATATTACTCCTTGAATATGTTAACTTTTTAATTTATTTTTCATAATATTGGTCCTTAAACTAAATTAAGATGAAACATGTATTTTTTTTTAACATGTAATTGTAAAACATGTGATTTATAACATTTTTTTTTAACGGATGTGAATTGTGATTACGTGCTATTTGCTGAATAACATGTAATTTCACAGAAATAATTTATATAAAGTTCAAAATGTTATAAATTTTTTTTTTAACTCGGTAAAATGTTATAACTATTTAGATCTTTTATAGGAAAGTAAATAGAATATTTTTGCCTCTTTTGATATTGTTTCCAAAACGTTTTGTAAAGTAATATCCGTTTGGTGAAACGGTTTGAGTTGAAATTTTTAAGTTTGAGTTGGTTGACTTTTTAAAAACTAGTTATAATTTTTATTAACTTTTCAGAAAAAGACAAAAACTGAGATGAAAAAGTACAGTTTAATTTAAGTTGAACCGTTTCACCAAACAAGCCCTCACAGTTTATAATAAAGTTGTTTTGAAATTGGTTCTGAAATAGTATTTGTTTTGCATAAAATCATAAGACAAAAAATCATTTTCATTTTTTGTTAAGGAATTTGAAAATGAAATAAAGTTGTTTTCTCATTTCCGTTTTCATTTTCTAAAGCTTACACACTCAATAAATATTTTCAAAAACATACACAAACATAATTTTACTTTTTCTTGTACTCAAACCAATTATCTATAAAACACTATCTCAAAAAATATCTCAAAGATATTTTTAAAACATTTTCATTTTTATTTTATGTCCAAAACAACATTATTCTCAAAACACTTCCAAATGAGCCCTTTATGTTTAACATTTTTGAGGGAAACATTTAAAATAGTTTATGTAAAATTAGTTATCAAGGGATGAAAAGATTATTATATCCATTAAATTTTCAAAATTTTATCATTAATCTTAGAATTAGAGACCAATACTGCCACAAAATTATACTAAGCTACAATTAAAAGAAAAGTAATTTTCTTGACATGTCTTTCTTAGCTCTCAACACTTTGTAATAGGGGTGTTCACAGAATCCGCCAACTCGCTCAATCCAGTTCAATCCGCTGGATTAGATTGGGTTGAGAGACTAACGAATTGGTTACAGATAGAGATTTTCCCAAACCGAATGTTATTGATTGGATAATGGATTGAGAATTTCTCAATCCATTATCCAATCAATAACATTCGGTTTGGGAAAATCTCTATCTGTAATTTCTCAATCCGTGTAATCCATCAATCCATTGAATTATTTTGATATAGTATTGGTTAAGTTGATTAGTATGAACAATTTATTTTGAGTTTAATTCAAGTTTGGTGGTTGTTATGTACTGTAAGTTACAATTTAGCAAACGATTGGATTACACGGATTGGCTACATATAGAGATTTTCCCAAACCGAATGTTATTGGATAATGGATTGAGAATTTCTCAATCCGTGTAATCCATCAATCTATTGAATTATTTTGATGTAGTATTGGTTAAGTTGATTAGTATGCACAATTTATTTTGAGTTTAATTAAAGTTTGGTGGTTGTTATGTACTGTAAGTTACAATTTAGCAAACGATTGAAGACTTGAAGTTAATTGTGTTATAATTTTATTGAACTGTTTCATATTTAAGCATTATATTTTTATATTTTAGTTTCTATTTTTTTTGGATTGAATCCGTGAATCCAATATGTGTAAACCGAGATTTACATATTAGATTGGAAGTTTCACGGATTGGTTATGGATTGGGAAAATCCCAATCTGAATGTCACGGATTGATTTACAGATTGAAGCTTAATTCGTAGAAACCGATCTGTGAACACCCGTACTTTTTAAATACACTCCTTTCTTAAGTTTAAAATTAAAATTTTGATTTGTTATTATATCCCTTAAAGAGAGAGAGAGAGGGAGAGAGAGGGGAAAAAAAAAGAAAAAGAAAAAAAGAAGAGTATTGTCCTTATAAAACCTACCCTTGAAAAAGTAATTCACTTTTTTGGAAAGGAAAAAGTAATTCATCTAGAGAAATTTTACTTTTCATTTAAAAGAAAATTACGATCTTGCTTCTACTATATTTTTAATCTATGTGATCGTTATTATTTTATTAACTTTGTTAACGTTGCGGTATATTTTTTCTTTGATTCATCACCACCAAACTCATAAATTGAGTTGTTATTTTGCTTTTACAATTTTATTTATTTATTTAAAATTTTTTTTGGGGGGTAGAAGTGAGTGGGTTGGTTCAACTAAGAGATGTTATCTTTATATTTAGGGAAGATTCCCCAAGAATTTGGGATGGGGATTGCTAATAGAGTTTGGGGAGAGAATGATGACACGTTCTTATTCTCGGATCATTCCACGTTTCACTCTGATATGCATATTTAAGAAACAATTACGTATATCATTAATATTTTTAACATATATTTTAGTATTTGTCCTAATCTTAATATAATTCTTTATATTTATTTTGTTCAAATTCCATTTGTTTGGTGATAATATTGATTTTAGTATAAATTTGAATTTTTTTTTTTGTTACTAACTGGTTGAATGTTTTGTCAATGATGAATATTAAGATGAGGATTAGGACAGATTATAGAGAAGGTATCTCTAACGGACATTTCCAATCTCATCCCCGTCAATCCTTAAGCGGGAATGAAGATTATTTGAAAGGACGAGACAGGGATGGGAAAGCATTCCCGACCCCACCTACTCCGATTGCAACCCTACAAATATTATTACATTATTTCTTCACATTACTATTTCTAAGGTTTTGCTTTTGTCCTCCGGTCCTTATCGAAAAGATTGGCCTATTATGATAATTTCGTCCCAAAAGCATGTTTGTTTTAAGATTTATTTATCACTTTTCCAACTACACAAAAAGCAAAATTAAAGTGATTGCAGATTTAATCTAGCGTAAATTTACGCCACCTTCAATATCTGAGGAATATTAAAAGCACTCGCGAATATCCGAGTTGTACCTCCAATTAAGATCTTTAACATTGTCCTTTGATAAAACTTAAATTTGAAAAACTAATTGATTGCGGGATATCAAACTAATTTTGCATTTTATTAAAATGAAAAATGTGATACTACTTTAATTTTTTTTACTAGATGTGATTTAAATAAAAATAAAAATAAAAAATCTTATTAAGAATTTGCTATGTTTTTCCTTTAATTCATCACCAAACTCATAAAATTGAGTCATTATCTTGATTTTGTAAATTTTTTGAAGGAAAATAAGGCTGATTGACTTGTTTTTAGTCACCCAATCTAATGGATGATCCTTTTTTTTTTTTTACTTAGCAACATAGCAGTTTGTCATTTTTTCAGATTCGGTTAATTATTGATTGACCATTAATCAATCATTACTTGATCAAATTAACTAGATTATGTGATCAATTACTGATTGATCATTTAAGAAAATTGATTGAACGTTTAAATAATAGGGTCTTTAAACTAATTTTTAAAAACTTCGGTCATTTGTTGAAAAACTTCTTTAAAAAAAAAAGACTATTTAGCTATAATTTTTTTTAACGGAAATCGATTGAGCGGTTTGGTTCCAATTTTATATATTTGAAGTTGTACCAATTTTATGTTTATAAACAAAGTAAAAATAACTTTCATCCTACACTTTTGTCTTCTAATATCTAATCCTGTAATAAAATAAATATTAAAACCCATAAAAATAAACATTTAGCAATTAAATAATTCCTAAGGTTTAGGCTCAAATCCTAATAAAAAAAAAAATTAATGATTTACCCCCAAAAGCACGTCTTTTCTTATTACATTTTATGATTTATCATTAACCTTTCCAACTAAACAAAAAACAAATCGTATAATGATTGCAGATTTAATCGAATGTAAATTTACCATTATATAAATAAAATATTAAATACACTTGTGAGTTATGCGATGTATGATCCAAATTGTATGTTCACATATTTACCAAAAAAATGTTTTCGTTCACATGGGTCCTATTATAAGATTTGCATGGACTCCTCAAAATTTAATGGCTCAAATTGTTTAAAATCATCCTCTCTAAATTCAGAAAATAGAGGAAAAGATAATAAAATTATAGTAAACAGTTATAGGTATTTTGAAGTTTATAACAGGTTTTTTAAACGATGATAAACTATAATGTATATTTTTTGGTATATCCTTGAATTTTTGGAAAAGTCTTTGATTTTTTTGAAAATAACAGATTTATAATTCATTTTAATAATAAAATTGTATGTATAGTTTCATATTAGAGAGAGAAGAGGAGTAAGAGAGAGGAGGAAGGAGGAGGGTTTTGTTGTTATTGTGTGGTTATAAATTTGATTAAGTTGTTTGTTCATGTATTTAAAATTTTATGTTTTAATTTATTTACTATTTTTTTTTTCAAAACTGTTATTTTGCTCTTTCTCCCAATAATTATTGAAAAAAGTGAAAGATAAAAAAGTGTGTTATTTTTTAAAGGAAAGTTAAAAAAGAAAGATTTATGCTATGTTTAGTAAAATGGAAAAGAGGGAGGAAGGAAGTGAGGTGAGGGAAAATTGGATGGAAATTAGTGAAGTAGGTTGTTTGGTACGAAGGAAAGGAGAATAGAAAAGAAAATATGGTGGAAAAAAAATTATAGTGAGACCCATTTATTCTAATCATTCCAAAGTGGGAGGAAAATCAAATCGACCTGTCACAACTAATGATACTTTTTAATTTTTAAAGAGAAACAATATACATTACATGGATAAAATAGTAACTCTTCAAATATTTCTTTTTTTTTTTTTTTTTTTTTCATTTTTATCTACCAAACAATATAAAAGAAAGTTTTCTTTTCTATCATTCAAATTTTTCATCTTGTAAAAGTTTTATTTCCCTCATTTTTTCTTTCTCTCCACCAAACGGAGTGTTAATTTCAACACATTTTCACTGTTTCGTAATTTATACCCCGCTCATTTTCTCTCTCACGCAAACAAAAGTCCAAAATGATTGACATTTTGAATAATTCATTTTGAAATGAGAATATAATGCTTAGAAGAAAGAAAAATAAATATGGTGCAAAATTCGAAAAACTACAATAAAAAGATAGATTTGAATTTGAAATATAATGAATTTTTTTTGAATTTGAAATGGTGTGTGAACCCCGTAACTTTTCAAAATGAGAATTCCAAAACAGTGTACGGGGATGTTTGGTTGATAAGTCTAAACTAACATTTTCAAATTTTTTTTTGTCTTTTTCTTAAAAATTTTTTGTCTTTTTCTCAAAAAGTTTTTTGTCTTTTCTGAAAAGTCAACATAATTTACTATTTAAACTTAAAAATCTTAACTCAAACTTACACACCAAACACCCCCGTACTAAATAAGGATTGTTTGGAACAACAATCCTAATCATATAATTATAATCTAATTTTTGAAGTTTTCTTTCAGCTTTATTATTCACGCAGTTATGTAACTCAAATTTTAAAAATCTATAATTTTGCATAAACAAATCCAAATAAGATGATTTTTTTTAAATTGTATAAAATTTCTAGATAAATGAAAGTGAAACAAGCTCTATATTGATAATTTTTTCAAACATATTTTAAGTTTTTATACTTTTTAATTTAAAAAATTCAAACACTTCAATAAATTATAATCAATTTAAATCTAAATTTTACAATCTAAATATTTGTACGAAACGCATCATAATGTTGGGTATTAATTTGACAAAATTTTTAGGATTACACAGAAAACAAGTAATTCTGTTGTGGAATTAATTTTTTTCCCTGATGACGTGGAATGATTCTATTGGTTACCAACTAAATAGAGCAGAACGGTTTCAAACATTGCCTCACTATGACAAGCAAAAAAATAAAAAAAAATAAAAAAAATAAAACAAAAGAAAAAAAAATAAAACATTACCTCACTATTACCTAAACTTTTTACCGTTTTCGCGATTTTGGGTCTGTCCCAAGCTCCTTCTCAAGACTGTAATAAATATTCAAACTCGGTCCATGAGGGGCAATTCCGTCCAAACAGCTTAACTTCTTACATGTTTGTTTTGTTCAAAAACAAATTTTTTTTTTTCACTTTTCGGAAACTCCGACTAAACAAAAAGCAAAAACACCAAAAAAAAAAAAAAAAAAAAATCAGAGAAAATTAGAAAAAAACAAAAACAAAAACTTCCTTCTCTCTCTCTCTCTCTCTCTCTCAGCTCAAAATCCGCCATGAAAGCACCTTCCAAGCTCTTCGAAAAACCTTGAAGAAAAATCTCACAAATCTTCATGTAAAACCCCCGTATTCTCTGCCTCCGAACCTCGTTTCCGACTACCAAATGGGCTCTCTCCTTCCCTTTCAGGATCTCAATCTTCTCCCAGAGGCTTCGTCGACGGCGGCGGCGAAGGCCACGGCAATCGCCGCCTTGAAGGTCCCCAAGCGCGAGCCGAAGAGCGAGCCTTTCGACGAGACGTTCACCTCTCACCACCTCGAAACTCAAACACACCAGCTCCAAGAGCCGCAGCAAGTTCCTCAAGAACGGTTCTTCCCCAACCCGAGCCCTAATTCTCTGCCCCAGCAGCCGCCACCGCAGCAGGAGAAGCAGCTCACTCCTAGTCACGCTCCTCTTGCCGTCATTCAGTCCGACGAGAACAATGTCTACTCAGAGTTCTTCCGGATTTCGGAGCTCTTCAAGACGGCTTTCTCGCAGAACGGCGTCGTGCCGGACTGCGACCCCGATTCGCGCGCAATCGTCCCCGTCCCCGATCCGGAGCAGAGCAACCAGGTCACCGAGGTCGTGACTCCCCGGCGACGGACCCCCGCGGTCGGCAGAGCTCGTCCGAGTCACAAATCTCGGAATCGAGGACGAGAGGTACTTCCGCAACGTGGTGCGGCGGACGAGGATGATCTTCGACTCGCTTAGGGTTTTATCCTCGGCGGCGGAGGAGAAGAAGCAGGGCCTGGGCCTCGGCATGAAGAAGGCGCGAGGCGATTTGAGGGCTTCGTCGATCATGAGAGACCGCGATTTGTGGCTCAACCGGGACAAGAGGATCGTCGGCTCCATCCCCGGGGTTTACATTGGCGATTTGTTCTTCTTCAGAATGGAATTGTGCGTCGTCGGATTGCATGGTCAGGTCCAAGCTGGGATTGACTATGTCCCGGCGAGCCAGAGCTCCAATGGCGAGCCTATCGCCACCAGTGTCATCGTCTCCGGCGGGTACGAGGACGACGAAGACGCCGGCGATGTGATAATCTACACTGGCCATGGTGGACAGGACAAGTTCAACAAGCAATGTGTTCATCAGAAGCTGGAAGGTGGGAATCTGGCCTTGGAGAGAAGTATGCACTATGGGATTGAGGTAAGGGTTATCCGAGGAATCAAACATCCTGGTAGTATTACAACTAATGCTAAGGTTTATGTTTATGACGGCTTGTATAAGATATTGGATTGTTGGTTTGATGTGGGCAAGTCTGGTTTTGGTGTTTATAAGTATAAGTTGGTGAGAATCGAGGGGCAACCCGAGATGGGTAGCTCTGTTCTCAGGTTCGCGGCGAGTCTAAGGACTAAGCCGTTGGCGTTGAGACCTGTGGGTTATCTGAGTTTGGATATCTCGAGGCAGAAGGAGAATCACCCGGTTCTGCTTTTCAATGATATAGACTCTGATCAGGAGCCTTTGTACTATGACTATCTTGTGAGAACTGTGTTCCCGCCGTTTGCGTTTCACCAGTCGGGGAATGGTACCGGGTGTGAGTGCACTTCGGGTTGCGGAGAGGATTGCTTCTGTGCTATGAAGAACGGTGGTGAGTTTGCTTATGATCATAATGGGATTCTGTTGAGAGGCAAGCCTGTGGTGTTTGAATGTGGGCCGTTTTGCCATTGTCCCCCCCAGTGTCGTAATAGGGTTTCGCAGCATGGGCTGAAGAGTAGACTGGAGGTGTTTAGGTCGAGGGAAACAGGTTGGGGAGTTAGGTCGTTGGACTTGATAAATGCCGGTTCTTTTATATGTGAGTATACTGGGGTTGTGCTCACAAGGGAACAAGCACATGTCATTTCGATGAATGGTGATAACTTGGTTTATCCACATCGGTTCTCTGATAGATGGGCGGAATGGGGGGATTTGTCTCAAATTTTCTCTGACTATGCGCGGCCAGGATATCCCCCAATGCCACCATTGGATTTTGCGATTGACGTGTCGAAAATGAGGAATGTTGCTTGTTATATGACCCACAGTTCGACTCCTAATGTGTTGGTGCAGTTTGTGCTATATGACCACAACAATTTAATGTTTCCCCACCTGATGTTGTTTGCGATGGAAAACATCCCTCCTCTGAGGGAGCTCAGCCTTGACTACGGGGTGGCTGAGGAATGGACACCAAAACTTTCTATTTGCAACTAAGTGATTTTTGAGGTGCACGGTGTACTTCTGAATATGCAGTGGAGTTATGGAGACATGATTAACAGAGGTAAACTCAACCTTTGATCTCAGCAATAGTTGCTTTACTTGGTTCATAATCGAATCTTCTTGCACCTTTTGCCTTCTCATCATGAGAATGTTTTCACTCGATATCTATCTTCCAGTGTTCTTTTGTTGTATCCCTAGCCCAATGAGAGCTATATAGTCTTAGTCATAGGTGCTAGGTGATCTTACTATTTATTTTGTAACCATTATTGACATCAGAAAATCAAGTATAGTTCAGAGCATCGGACCTCTTAAAAATTTTGGCGAGACGAAGGAGTGCATGTGTCTCGTGATTGTAGAATTGCTAGCAATGCAAATTTTGTTCGGTTATCAATTTATTCCTTCTACACTTACATGCTAGGTGATTTCAATTATATCGGGATCTATAAGATACTGTCTTACTGTTTTTCCCTTTTCATGTTTTACCATTTAACGCTTGATCATATGTTCTTTGGTATTCATATTGATTAATTTCTCTCTTTTCTATAAGGCTTATGATTGTACTTCTTTTATATTCACATGAGTCAATCACCCTATTATGGATTGAGATCCTTTTGTTGGTTTCAATTCAATCATCAGAAATTCATCTTCTTTTCTTATTTTGTTATTTTTACACATTCAGGATTGGTTTTTTTGAGTTTGTGGAGAGATCATGCTTTAGATGTTAAATTTGCTTTCATGCGTAATGGGTACATGTTTATGCATCCCTAAGATGCTAGCGTAGTTGGTGATATTAAATTTGGTTTTATGTAAAGTGAACATTGAGGCTGGTCCGGACATTCATTGGGACTCAGAAGTTTTAGTTCTACTTCTGCAGTCGTTGACTAGATCTCTCAGAACTCTTAGATAGCAACTAAGTTTGGTCAATCTTATTGATAAGTTTTGGATACCTAGCCAAGATTTTAATTTGGATATTACTACTGACATTAGAGGATAAGGTAGGGTTTTTGTTGTTTGATAAAGATAACATTATAGTGGCAGCGACAGCAAGAAGCGTAGAGAAATAAAGTAAATAAAATGCCTCTTGCAATAACTTGCAAAACAGTGTTTGGGCTAGTTCGGATTCTTCTGAGTTCATATACATGGATTTCACTAAATGGCAATGCTTTTATAAAATGGGAGTTTTACGTAAAATAAGCGGTCATCGACTCATCGTGCTACATTTAATAGAAAATGCACATGGCTTGCAACCTGATTCTGGTTTTTCCTCTCCTGCTAAAGTAACAACATTGTTCTAAGCTCATGGACAGGACTGAAACTTGTATTGATATCAATAAGCTGAAAATATACACAACTAACACTTGTATTGAAAATACTAGTACTTGTTTTATGATGAAGTAGAAATGTATTTAGAAAACTTGCGATTTATGGTTGATAGGATGTTTATAGTCTGACCTTATAGCTTTAATTGTGACTCCCCCCCCCCCCCCCCCCCCCCCCCAAAAAAAATTTAAGTGTTATCTTCTCGTTTAAAAAAGATCACGTTCTGTTCAAACGCTTGAGACATACTAATTATTGTTATTATTTTTTTGTTTTCTTTCGGCATAAGTATGGTAAACACCTGTCTACAATCCTTCACTTAGGGTGACTTTCTAGTACCTAACAGTTTAACAGTGTGAGAAGTTATTCTTTTCTTTTATTCTTTTAGTATGCGTGACAAGTTATTCTTCGGTTGAGTTTCCAGTGTTCTGATTCTTTTCATGAAAAGTCATTTCCTTCGATTGAAAGCTGTTTGGCATTCAGGTCATCGTATCCCTTTGTTTCTTTCCATCGGTAAAGAATTATGATGACATTTTCTTCATTCTAGAAACTAGGATCCTGTTGTTGCGCTATATATCGATTAGAGGTGATGGTTCTTGTAAAACTTGTCCTTGAGAGCAGTCCGTGCTCTTAAAAGTGTCATAGGCAGAGGTACATAATATGTAGTAAACTTATAAATTAGCGGTCTTGAATTGTGAAAATGCATGTCATTCGTGGACATTTTTGTAGATTCATTAGTGCATCTGTGTTAATTGGTTTGTTTTATTCTTTCAACTGCTTGAGAAAGACCAGTAGTTCGTTAGATGGTGATAAGATGGTCACTTTTATGCTGTTCCTGCGTTCTTATTCCTGAGTAGTTATTTTGAGAGGCGAGCGTGCTTGAGTGTGTTCTTGGTTTAACTGGCTCAGATAATTTGTTGATGCACCTACTGTGCAGAAGTAGTGTATTTGAGTTGACCAGTTACCCTGAAACAGCATCCCTCTTTGTTTAGGCTCTAAAAATTGAAACGCAGGAATGAAAAACCAAACAAGTCCCATTTGGAAATCACGTGCTTCACAACATTTAGAATATTGTCTTGAACAATATATGCTGCTTGAAAACTTGTCGTTTTCCCTCTAGAAATTTGATTAAACAATAGCCTAGATCCATTCTGAATCTGATTGATTCTAGAGTAAGTTCTTAATTGTGTCTTTTACAACCAGAGACTAGTTATGAGTTTTGAGTTCGTGCTTCTGCTTGCTTCTTTTTTTACTTCCCGAATAACTAGGCAAAACTTATGATATGAACTGTACTTTTACCTTATCAGTAGGTTCTGCTGTTTTAATTATTGGATTAATTTTTTAACGGTTTGATTTGTAAGTGCCTCGTTAAACAACCCGACACACAAAACTGCTTCTAGTCATAACAATCCAACGGCTAAAACTGCAGTACCTGCCAGAACCATAAATTTTTCCTAATAGCTATTTCATCCTTTGAGAACAATTGATACTGCAAGTGCCAGTTTTTATGCACTTGCATAGTTTCAATACTCATAAGTTTCTTTTACGTTATGCAGATGGGACTCTTACTTTTTATGTTAGAAACCAAGTTTTTTGACCTGGCTCACCTGGATTTTCTGGTCCTCATCCTTTTTGGGAAATTGGGTGCTCAAGTGTGATATCAAAGGCAAAGACTTTTTTTTTGTGTTTTGGCAATGATTTTTCACTTTTATTGGCCAAGTAAAAGTGACCAGAGATGAAATGTTCCTAGTACTGAGGAAAAAAGTGAAAGGAGTGCTCTTTTGTTCCATTTTCAGGATGAAGCATTTGCACAGCACATGCTAAGAGGACCAGTCTGCCAGAAGCCTTCTCAAGCATGTAGGCCTAACTCGTCTGATAACTTTTTTTTCTCTTTCTTTTTCTCTGTCTTTTTTTGGGTTAAATTCTTTTAGCTTGTATATATATGAAGTACAAAACTGGGTAAAACTTGTATAGAAACTGATGTCTCATCAGAAAAACAGTGTTGTTTGTGTAAAAACGATCTTTTTTTTTTTTTCCTTTTATGCCCTTCAATTTTTCTAGTAAATTCTTAGTTCTGTACTTTAATTTTCCTATTTATGGGCTGGAAAACTTCATCACACTAAGCCTATGTTTGGTAGTGTGGAAAAGGGTGACGAAGGAAATCAGAGAAGGGACTATAAAAGAGAGAGAATCTTTGTTTTGTAGAGAGGAAATTCGATAGAAAGGAAGTTGTAATTGGTGGGACCCAATCATTTTTAAGTACTTCCAACTTTGGAAAGAAAATGGGAGAGAAAATGTTAACAAAAAAAAAAAAAAAAAAAAAAAAAGATATGCGAAGGAACTATTTTAATCTCGATTTTTGTTCATATAATTGTAAAATATATTCGATTGTATGTTTTCTTGTCTCTTTTCTCTCTCTTCTATCCAATAATGAGGAGGAGAATCTTTCTTTTTTCCTCCTATAGATATTTAATGTCTCCATTTTTATTTTTCATCCCTCTTACCAAATATGGTATAAAGTTTGTTCAATTTATGGGCCATGACTTTTTTAATGGCCAGCTGTCAAAGGGTACCTCTTGAAGTAAACCAAATTCTGTAAGTGAATATTTATTTGTAGTTTTTAAATGCTGAGCTTTAGTTTTCTGACTCTCATGTTTGTAAATTAATACAAACCAAGGCATCTCCAAAAAAATCAACGAGTAATCTATTGATCATTCGGGATTTAAGGCTTATTTGACAGAGCTTTTAGAGCTTTTAAAGCTTTTAGAAGTCAATGACTTTTAGAGGTACTTGGATGAAATATTAGAATAGTCTTTTTCCATTTGTTATTTTGTTTATTAGGAAAAAAAACAAACAAAAACAAAAACAAAAAATGACTACCCAAGAGTGAGGTTGATTTGAGATTTAAAAATCTGTTTGGAACTTTTTATACAAAACTATTGGAAAGTTATTAAAAAATCAAAGCAAGATTCTCAAATTTAACCAATCAACAAAAACTAAAAGAACTTTAGGAAAGAGAACAAGTTCAATCAAAGATTTTTAGTGGTTTTACGATATGCACGTCTCTTTTGTCACCAAACCACCATTGTTTAGTCTCTTATGCAACTCCAATCACTTTCGACATGATCAGAACATGTACCATGTGGTGATTTTTTTATCTGAGAGGCCGAAACTTATCACAACGTCTGTCAACCAATCAATTTATATGGAATCCATACCACTTACACATACCGAATTTAAAAAGGAATCAACACACCTAAAATAATTAATGTAAGGTGAAAAACATATGGAATTTAATGGAAGTTATGCTTGTACAATTTGGCTCTAGCTCTTTTTTTTTTTTTTTTTTTGGGTTGAAATTTCTAGTTTCTTTTTCAATGTCAAATAGTGTTTGAATCAATTTAAGAACTTTGGAGACCTAGATACGATTTTCAAAACAGCAGAGGATCAAAACTAATAAAAAGTCTTGTATTAGTCATAAACTTACGAGCAGTCATTTTAAAGTTGCAACAAAACGTCTTACATATTTTTGTCTTTTTATGAATATTTTATAAAACGACAAAAATAAAATCTCATTTATGTTTTGAAAGCTCTTTCAATTTTTTTCTTAAAGTCTAAATCATAACTTAAAAAAGCAAAAATTTTTACTTCTCTTCTTCCTACTCTTTGGCCTTTTTTTGCCCCAATGTTGCCTAGTACCTTGTGGCAAGGGCAGGTGTGAAGCTTGCGAGTCGTTGTGGTTTCGCTGATCAAATTCTTGAGTTGGAAGCGCTTAATGTGGTACGAGCCATTAAAAGAGTTTCCACTAGAGGTCTAGAAGCAGTCATGTCAAGCGCTTAATGTGGTACGAGCCATTAAAAGCGTTTCCACTAGTGGTCTAGAAGCTGTCATGGAGGACATGACGGATATTGTTCGTGGTGCTACAAGTGACTCTGTTCTCTACACCCCGTTTCGGGATATCGTTAGTATAGCCCTATAGCCCACTTCCTTGCCAGTTACACTATATCTACTTTTGTTTATTATGTTTGAGATGCTTCCATTCCGCATTTTACTAGTACCTTTGCAAGATCTGATTTCCTAGATAGTCGATAAAATGTGTTTCCGGTTAAAAAAGAAAGGCCAAGGAACAAAAGCCACCATACCTAAGGCAAACACAGTTTATCACCACTTTGCTTCTTAGCGCGGATTGCTCATCAAGCAAGTTGAAAGATCAGTTCTAACGTCGAACAGGTTGCCTCCCTAGGCGAGGCGGCGAGGCGGTGCGTGCAAAGGTTTTGTGACCAAGAAATAATCAACAATCTAATAAACAGTTTAGCTTATGGAACAACGGGAAATAAAACGAGAAATAGGCAAAGCCTTGGAACTTTTGTTACTAGAAAAAGCATTCTGTAATTACATGGACACAATTCAAGTCACTATCCTGTTATTTACATGTATAGAAGGAAGGGAAAACAAAAGGTTTCAGACAACTTGGAGTTCCTTTGTTTTCGGGATCTGACTTAGAGAACCAACCTCACATCATTATCTTCTATAGGACATTCTGTCAAGCTTGAGCTGCCAGTGTTCCGTTTCTCTCTAGTTGGCGCAGCCTAGCTCGTTCCATCTTCCGCTTACGCCACTCCTCCAAAGCTGCCAAACATTACACAAATCAGTAAAATCAAGTTGATCATAGAAATAGTATTTTGAATACCTCTGGTGTTCTCACAACATTCGAGGTGAAAGACGTCTAATCTCAATACAAACAAATAGCCACAGGCGTATTTTCGGCACTAATGCAGGCATGCTGTGTACCCAATTAAGAAGCTTTATGCTAGCTTGGAAAATTTCGATTGTGGAGCATTCCATACCATATAGTGATACAATTATATTGTGAATATTGTCAAGATTTTTGTAGATATACTAAAATCGTAAAGGGTAGTTTGGCATGGAAGTCCTTTATACTTAGTTCATGACATGAAAAGAGATTAAAGAAAAAAATTTACCGTCTTTTGACCAGATCAGCTCACACAAATTGACACATATTCTTGACTGGGAATGCAACTTAAATCAATTTATTAACACATTAAGGTGCAATCCAATAAAATAGTGGCCTGAAATAACAAACAGAACCAGGGCCGGAACTAACATCCTACATCTTTCGGTTAAAGAGTCGTTTTTATCTGTTCAAAAAAGGAAAAAGAAAAAAAGCCTCTACTAGCCATTAGAACATGCTTCCTTCATTAGATGAAAGTAAAAAATCACACAACAAAGAGATCTACTACTATGTGTTAATAATCTAGGAAGTTATATGCTGAGGACATTAGATTTCAAAGCAATGGAAGTGAATTGACCTTTCATACTATTTGCATCATTAACGGAGCGTAAATCTTTCAATCTTTTAGAAAGATCAGCTGCTGCAGTTTGCTTTGCGTCCTTCTCTTGGACTTTTTCTGGTTCTGCGTATGCCTCTTGTTGAATTTCTTTTACCTAAAAAAGCAAGAAACATTCATATCAATGCAAATGCGTTCGTTCCTTGAATTTCCAGAATTTGAACCACTAATTGATATTAAAACATAATAAATCAGCTTCCAAATGACATTTCATTAGGAAGCGTATTAAAACAATTATATGCATAAAGTTTTCAAGCGGATATCAATCTTCTGAAATAGAACAAAAGCAATTATAGTACTAATGACATACCCTTTTTATCAGTTCCAAAGGCTGCATCGCAAGGCGTATCTCTTCAGATTCCCTGATGTATCTGAGTTGGGCTGCAATTTAAATTTCCCATTAGGTTCAAGAATCCAGATTATATACTATATACACAGAAAAAAGGATGAAAGAATGCAAAATAAAATCAAGAAATCGTAACATCACAGTTACACTTAGCGCAATCCATGTCTGAAGCAGTGAGTTTTGGAAATCCATATCATTGGCTATCATGACTCGTATTCATAATCATGGAAGCATTCTAAGTAGTTTTCTTAATAACATTAATAATAGCATTACTCTTGAAAAGGAAACCGTGAAAGTTTAATCTAATTTTGGCAAATTTGATCGACCAAAATATACACAATCATAATCTATGGATTAGAATTTCGCCTGAAAATTGTTGTTTCATCTCTTTAATTCTATAGTTTGTGGAACCCTAAGTTTCCTTTTTTACACATAAGGACCAAATTTTTGTCACTTTCAATCAGGCAAGTTGATATAAACAGAACCAAGTCAAATCATTTTCCAGCCCTCAAAAAGGAACAAAACCCATCCCATATGAAAACCAAGGATTGTTCGTCCAATGATAAAGAAAATATCAAGAATCCAAAACAAATTCAACAAAAGGCCTGAAATTTATATTACAGGTAAGCATGATTCGTAAATTCTCACAATACCCAAGTGCCGAAATGTGTGATTTTTCATAAAATTGTTTAACGGCATACAGAGAAAAAGTGAAATTTCCATTAAAGGGTCAGCAAGATTAGCGAATATTCTCGACACCCAAGTTCCAAAATTTCGTTCTTTTTTCATAGAACCACATAGAGAATTGAAATTAGAGAAAACGGTCAGCATGAATTGCAAATTTTCTCAATACCCAAGTGCCAGATTTCGTTCTTTTTCAGGAATCTTTTAGAGAGAGAGAGAGTGACCTGAAGAGAGTTGGGAGTTGGGGAATTTGGAGCGAGAAGAAGTAGAGGAGAGAAAGGCCTGAAGCAAGAGGAGGACCGAGACTACGTTCACCAAACACAGCACAATGGTGGCGTTCCTAAACGACAACCTTGGCTTCCATGATTGCTGTCCCTCCATTTCTTCTTCTTCTTCTTCTTCTGTTCTTTTCTTTTCTTCTTGTTCTTGTTCTTCTGCCTTTTTTTTTTTTCTTCTTGTGTGTGGAAAATGAAAGATTTTCTCTCTTCTTCTTCTAAGCGTGTTACAATACTTATATCATCCAATAATATGAAGTATAAGGTAGAGGAGAAGGACCGCAGTTAAATTAGTTATGGCCCACCACCCCCAGTCGTTTCCGATTGAAAACCCAACCTCACTTTGTTTCTCTAAAGTCGTCTTTGCTTTTGACAAATTAATCTCACTTTAGGAAATATTTTATAGGAAGATAATTTTTTTCGTCTATTTATCTGTGACTAAAACAGAAATCCTCTATTGAAAGTTGACTTCTTTTTCAAACTTTTCTATAAAAACTTTGATAGACTTCTTTCTCGTGCTTTTTCTAGGATTTTGATAAAGAGGAGTTCAACTAAGAGCATTTTCCATGTAATGATAAACATGTACTTATTTACCAAAATGAAAACATCAAAAAGAGAAATTAGTAAAATAACCTTTTTTTTTTTCTTTTCAACATAGAAACAACTATCTAAAAACTCGGTTGTTCCTCATTATCATTGGTTGTTCCGAAATCATTTTGTTATTAAAAATTTTGGGATAACTTTTAAGAAGTGTATGCGTCATTTTACTAATTGATTAAATTAAATTTTTAACACCTATATCAAAAAATCACTTTTCTGATACAATGTTGAATTTGATAATTAGTTCTGGATGGTACATTTACCACCAAATATATAAAATAAAAAACAACGTAAAATTTGACACCTTGGTTCCTTTGAATAACATAGAAGTATGTAATGAGACCAAATTTTTGCATTTAATTGCTATTAATTGATGTCTAGATTTTTTTTTCCATTTAATCATTATACTTGTGATTTTTAAATTATTTAAATATGAGTTTTATATTTATTAAAAAACATATTAATGATGACAAAGTATAGATATATTATTATGCATGATGTTGATACCAATTTCTGCTCCGACCACAACGCACGTGATCCTGTCACCTGACTTCATATTCGGCTCCAGAGCCCTGATCGGACGGAGGTAATCCGACCATTTCCGACCAGAATCCGTTTACTAATTTGATTAACCGGTACTCGGACGTCACCGCCTTGTCGAAGTATTCCATTTACCCATGTAGGACGACCAACCGACTAGAATACCAGACGAGCCCCACACCAGTGCATTCCAGGGGCCAAGGGCCCTCGGAGCTCGTACTCCACCTGTCGCACCACTCCTGACACAAGTCCCATCTGCGGCAGGCGCCGCCTGCTCACTCCTGCAGCACGTCACATCGCCGCCACCTGCCCTTGCAGGGATTGTCCCCGCAGGCACCGATAGCGGTCGTCCTACCGCCCCATAGGCTGGACGCGTGGCGCTGCCCCTGGCTGACACGTCTGCAGGTCTAGGGCCACGTCGCCCACTCGGGTTACCAAGTAGCCGACCCGGATGGGTCGTCCCGAGTACCCGAGTCTGAAAAGGACACCTATAAATAGGGGAAAAAACCACAAATTCAGGTAAGCTCATTCCTGCCTTGCCAAAGCTCTGCCCCTCCTGCTGCTCATCAACTCCCGAACTGACTTAAGCATCGGAGTGCCTTCGGCAGACACCACACCGGTATCCCCCTGAGCCCAATGTGCTTTCATTTTGCAGGGGATGGCGGCGGAGTGACTGGTCGGACTTGATCGGACCACCCGACTACATTGGGTGTTGCTGTCGGAGACGTTTTCGACATCAACACATGATAAGATGATATTGATATTAACATTTACATCAAGATGGCATAAACTGAAAAAAAGAATTTGTGACATAAAAATGAGAAAAGCAAACTCACACAATACTGACACAGTTAATGATGAGTACATAGCAGATATATTTACAAACTTGGAAAGAAAAATAATGTGAACAATTCCAACATTTTGATGCTATGAATGGGGTCCCAAAATGATCCTTGACAAACCTTACAGCCCAAATGACCAATTTCCTCTTCCCTAAAATAGCAAAAGAAAAAGAAAGAATTAAAAAAGAAAAAAAAAAAAAAGCGTGAGCGGCAGGATTCGAACCTGCGCGGGCAGAGCCCACATGATTTCTAGTCATGCCCGATAACCACTCCGGCACGCCCACCTGCTTTATTGTTTTTGTTTTCATTTTTTATTTAAACTTTTTTTTTAAATCGAGACTGCTCAGAAAAAATTTTGAAGTGAAAAATCGTTCTTTGAAGTGGAGTGCTATGGATGACTGTTGGAAGGCTGTCAGAAGCCCCCTCCTCTGCCTCTCTTTGCCGCTTATCACCACCTCTTCTTCCCCAAGTACGTAAAAATGGAGTCTTTTCTTAATATTTCTTCACTCTTCTCTCTCTCTCTCTCTCTCTCTCTCTCTCTCTCTCTCTCTATAATTGGTTTCAAGTAAAGTATTCTAACTGGTATCAAGTTTTGTTTTCGGTAGCAAGTTTTCTTGCTTGGTAATATATCTCATCTGGGTGTCCAATATTTTCACTTGTTTGTATTGATTGCAGCCTCAAATTCTTATACTCGTTTAATACTTTCCTGACACAGGTCTTGTCAATTCTGATTGAAACCCAATTGAATTACCAACATTATAATGGCTTCCATAATATTCAGAAGCCTCCAAACCCTCCCTTTTTGCTTCCACCCAAAAGCTCTATTCAGAAGAAAAAATGGGATTTTGTGTTGCGCAATGAAAAGCACACAATCCCAAACAGCTACACAAGAGAAGCCCGGTTCACCTGAGGTCAAGAATACTCTCTCCCACCCTGCCAACTTCAAAACCATTGATGAGAAAATCCTCAAGGACTATGAAGCAGTCATTGGCATAGAAACCCATGTGCAGCTCTCAACTCTCACCAAGGCCTTTTGCAGCTGTGCCTACAGCTACGGCACGCCTCCGAACACCACTGTTTGCCCGGTTTGTATGGGCCTGCCCGGCGCTTTGCCGGTTTTGAACTTGAAGGTCATTGAGTTTGCACTCAAAATGGGACTTGCACTGAATTGTAAGATGTCTTTGAACTCCAAGTTTGATAGGAAACAGTACTTCTACCCGGACCTTCCAAAAGGGTACCAGATATCTCAGTTTGATGTTCCGATAGCGAGTGGCGGGTACATTGATGTCGACCTTCCGGTGGAGTTTGGGGGTGGGCATAGGAGGTTTGGCATTACAAGGGTGCACATGGAAGAGGATGCAGGGAAGCTGATGCATTCGGAAAGTGGAAGTTTTTCTGAAGTAACTATTTTCCACCTCTTTGAACTAGATTTTTATTATAGACTTGCTTTCCTGTTTCTCTGGTGATGATAGGATGTATGGTTTGAGTCCATTGTTTGAGAGTCCTTTTGTTTGACTAATATCCGATTGTATAACAAAAGGGCTTCTCCTTTTATGTTATGTTAACTTAGAAGCATTTTCGTAAAGGAACTCTAGAAAAGACAGGGAAAACATTGGAATATTGAGTTCCATTTCATTTATGGGATTCCACCGAGGTTCCCTTGTTTAGTTGGGGGAAGAATCCACATGAATTGGATTGATTCAGGATCATCTCAAGAGAGAATTGGATTTGTTTAGACAATGTGGGGTTGGAAAACAAGGATTGATCTTTTAGAAATGTACAAAATGTATCGTGCAATACGGTTCCACGAGATCTAGTTTCGTTCAAGTAAGGGATTTTGACCAATTGAAAGGACCTTCTGGTCGGTCTAAAGATCATTTTGATTCCATTTAGTAATGGGATCCAATTCAGAAGATCACAGATTGAAAGAACCGTGGTTGGAAATTTGGAAAATGAATTTTGTTGCATTCCAAATTGTGAGAAACAAAGGTTATTGCTTTGTCCATGGAATGGGAAAGTAGTCATTTTCAAGAGTATGATTTGTTAACTTTTTTGCTCTCAATTGTTTCTACTTGCAGGTTGATCTAAATAGAGCTGGAGTGCCCTTGCTTGAGATTGTTTCGGAACCTGATATGAGAACAGGTATTGAGGCTGCAGAATATGCTGCAGAATTGCAGCGTTTGGTTCGATATCTGGGAGTTAGTAATGGCAATATGCAAGAAGGGTCACTTCGTTGTGATGTGAATGTCTCAATCAGACCAATTGGACAATCAAAGTTTGGGACGAAGGTAAACTAACTTTTTCTCCCCTTTCTTCGTGAGAATTAGGGAACCTGGAATCCAAAAGAAATAACATTGATAATTACAATAGAAACATCGAAGGAAAAGACAGTAGAATTTCGTTGGAGGTCGTGGATACTTTCCACTAATTCTTATGTTGTGAAAATGTCATTCATAGTTTGTGAGTGGTTCATGATCTTTGAAATACAACGTTACGAAGGTACAATGTTAATATTTCAGCCTGTGGTTATTCTTGAGGCTAGATATGTCTATAAAGAGGGGGCATAAGTATTCCCTATTGGCGTAAGTAATTTCTTTTTTGTTTTCTCTCTCTGAGGATTGAACTAGTTTTTATCCAAATGCTTCATCCAATGGGTATTGAAAAGGTTTCTGCCATTGGTTCTATTTTCCAACAAGTAAATTAACTCCATGTTGTTATTTCATGTGGCACAAGTGTTTGTCGGTGATGGTGTGTGAGCGGATACAGATACGCTGATGCCACAATTCCTGACAAAGAAGGAAACCATACGTTTTTATTTTTTTTAATAAATTTTTGCTACTTAAATGTTTTTAATTCTAACTACAAATTTTGACATTATTTGTAGTTACAATTATAGTCGTCTGCACTGAAGATAATCTGTATTGACATTTTGAGGTTTTGTTATATTTGTTTTCATGTGAATTCTGATTGCACTATGTTTTGGCAGGTTGAGATAAAAAATGTAAATTCGTTCTCTGCAGTGAGCAGGGCAATTGATTTTGAAATTTCAAGGCAGGCACTTCTTTACAGTCAGGGACGGGAGGATGAAATCGTACAGGAAACTCGTCAATGGGAAGAAGGTGCTCAGGTTATTGCTGAATCTTGTTGCTGTATCAAGTTCTACAAATATACTTTGTATAAGTTACTATTGCTCTGAGTAACCTTTCTTCTATATTTCAGAAAACTGTTACAATGAGGAAAAAGGAAGGCCTTGCCGATTACCGATATTTCCCAGAACCAGACCTCCCAGGAGTTACCCTCACTCAAGAATATGTTGATAATGTTTGCAGTTCTCTGCCTGAACTTCCGGAAACAAAACGACGGAGGTACGGAAATATGGGTCTAAGCATGCAAGACGTTCTGTTTCTCACAAATGACATTGATGTAAGTCGCCTGAAATGATATGCTGAATTACTGTACTGGTTGATATGATTCTTTTTTGTATATTGAAGTCCCCAAGTAAGTTATGGTAATTGGTCTGAGATGAAGCTTAGTGCTGACTTTATGTCTAGGTTGCAGAATTTTTTGATGCAACCATAACGAACGGTGCGGAAGTGAAGCTTGCCGCCAACTGGATAATGGGTGATATTGCCGCCTATATGAAAAATGAAAAGTTGACTATCAGGGAGGTTAAGCTTACTCCTCAAGAGTTGTCTGAGTTGATAGCTTCTATAAAAGGTGGAACTATTAGTGGGAAGATTGGGAAACAGGTAAATTTTCACCTTCTCAAATCTTTGATCTTCAACAATTCCATATATACATATATATGTGTATAGTTACATTTTCTCTTCTTTCCGTCCTTTGCGTCCTGGTATGGATATTAACGGGTCTGGCATTTTCTATGAGATACAATGCCCATCTTGTAAGAATATAAAACTAATGTTAGCCCACCTCCTGACGGCAAAAGCTTTTGGGACATGGTGTAGATCAGGAAGTTCTGAGTTCAAACTCTTATAATTGAACTCTTTAAAATTGTCATTACGTGTTGAGCTTTATGATAAGTTTCGGACTTATAATTTAATATCCAAGTTTTAGGCATGTCCAATATTTTGCCCCCACACGATTGGCTGCAGACCTTTTCTAATTCAGTATCTGGTGGGCCAGTGAGACATTTATTGTAGCTTGGGGTGGGGTTTGAGTTTCCTTAGGTGGTGGCCTTTTGCATAATAGTATTACATTAATTTGCTTAAACGGACCAAAAGTAAAAACACCTTGTGACGGGTTTTTCGCCAAGTAGTCTTTGACATACTATATGTTTATTTACTATTTTTTCTAAATTCTCTCTCTGTACAATTTGTAGATATTGTTTGAGCTACTGGCTAAAGGTGGAACCGTCAAGGGAATCATAAAAGAAAAGAATTTGGTTCAGGCAAGTTATTCAATTTATTGTTGAAGGTCGTTCCGGTGTCAGGTTCTTTAATGGTCATCTTCTAGGTGTAATTTTCATACATACGTACTACTGTCTTAAAATTTGAAAATACAGTTGCTAATTAGAACTGAATCTTACTTATGATTACCGAAAAAGATCTCAATCTTGCTTGAACTTGGTTTGTTTGATATCATATGTTGGTAGATATTTAGTATAAAGGAGGCACTATGGATCAAACATAATAGAGCAGAAAAATGTTTACATCTAAAAGATATATTCTTGGTTGAAGTTGGTCGAGTTCTCTCACGAGTTTCGTTTACAGATAGCGGATCCTGCAGAAATCGAGAAAATGGTAGACAAAGTGCTTTCTGAGAATCCAAAGCAGCTAGAGCAATATCGCAGTGGAAAGACCAAGCTACAAGGTTTCTTTGCCGGACAGGTAGTACAGAATTCAGTGTTTGGCCTTATTTCTATATTTGGCTCCTTTCCCTTACCTAGTGATAATATTTTCCTATATGCAGATTATGAAATTATCCAAAGGTAAAGCAAATCCTGGGCTTCTGAACAAGATCCTCCTCGAAAAATTAAATGCCAAGAGTTGATATGGCCAAAAGCTTGTCTCCTCTCGTTCAGGCTCATTCAGATTCGCACGGCTTACATTTTTTTCGAGTTTCATCAAAGATTTGATCCTGCTATGTCATAATTAACATCACATACCAGGCAAACCAGTAAGGTGTTGATGATATGCGTCGGTAACCGACGGGAAGCTAAGGGGTCTCTGCTTGTGGATAAAATTGTCTTCGCCATTGCCGGTAAAAGCGTGTTTTAGTTTAGCATGTTGACTTCACAACATTTCTGTAGCAATTGGAAATTCTATTTCCCTAAGTTAAATAAAGGAAGCATGGAGTTGCTGGGGAGAATAAACAGTGCTATTTAATTTTGGCTTAATCTTTTGAGGGCCTTCACATTTGTACACCAAGATTCCAAGCACTTGAGTAATAACTTTCATTGTTCTCTGGAAAAAATTTTCTGGGCACCATGAAAAGAATTAGAGATAACTTTTAGTTGAATACTGAATAGATTTTAATTATTGATTGAGAGTATAAATACTTTTTTTTTTATTCGTTGGGCCATTACTGAAATTTTAAGAAAATATTAGAAGCAAAAGTTTAACTTTAAAAGTTTGAGTGGGTACATGCCACTCATTGTTCTGAAATGTGTTTTTTTATTTTTATTTTTGGAAATTATAGTAAATAACATTTTTACAAAAATAATATTTTTTTTGATAAATTTATGAAAATGATTGAAGTAAATAATAAGATTTTTACATCTTTAAAGTAAATAATAAATTTATTAGACAAATGAAAAATTTACTATTAAATTTATTATTTACCAGAAGTAATCATTTACATGATAAGTTTATTATTTATTTCGAATATTTCATTTTTTTTTTTGAAAACTGTTATTTACTTATTTCTCCTGTGTTTCGAGACGAGGGAAAAAAACTACTGGGTGGTGTTACTTGTGGCAATGACATGTCAAATTAGGATAAAAGTGGCTCTATCATGAACCATTGAGGTTAATGGAATTGACCAAGTCTAAAAGATGGTTCCAGCAAAGCAAGACCCCTCTAAATTTAGGATAAATTCCCAAAAATGCATAAATTTGTTAAGAGCAAAAGCCAAGCAACAAGCTGTTAATGCAGTTTTACTTCGTTTGATAAACACAACAAAATAATGACCACATTGCATTTTACGTTCCACTCCCATCCTCCTTTCCAAAGCCCGCTCAGGTGGCGTGGAGTCGGGGCTAGTTCTGGCTGTTGTGGCCACCGCAGAGGGCAATGGAAGGGGGTGGGAATGCGCTGCCACGCAGAGTAATGGTTGTGGCGGATCCAACAAGAGAGTCTGCCGGTGCACTTCAATACGCACTTTCTCATGCAGTTCTTGAACAGGACAAGCTGATCCTTCTCCATGTTGAGAATCCGTGCTCGTGGAGAAACACGTTATCGACATTCCTCAGACGGCCAAGCCAGTCAGCGAGCTCCGCCACCGTGGCTACCTTCTTAGAAGGTGGCGCGGGGGATCCCGTGGATTTTCTTGGGGAAATGATATGTGCTTGCAATGTAGCACAGCCAAAGGTACGTGTGCGTGTAGAGAAGGTGCCAATGCTGCAAGGCAGAGAAAAGGCGGCCACTAATCTGTTCCAAAGCATGGCTCTTGGGGTTGATGTCCTGGTTATCGGGCAGCGCCGGAGTCTCTCCTCTTCAATATTGGGGTAAGTTTTGTCCTTAAAAAACAAGCTTAACAAGTATTTCACCATGCAAATGCTACGAAAAAATGGCGTTAGTTAACGAGGGAGGGAATGTTTCTTGTAGCACAAGCAAGAAACTGTTGTTCATGTGTAGGAATTTATCTGTGATTCTGTATGAACTTTCTACGCCTTTTTTTGTTTCCACTTGCCATAGAACAAATGATGAGGGAGGGAAAAAAACGGAGAAAAGAGAGAACGATTAATTTGTTGCAGATTTAGCTTGGATTATTAGTTGATGATGTTCTTAACACAGACACCACAAAATTTGTTGCCACAAGAACGAGTATTCTCTAGAAAAATAAAAAGGTTTCTATCACATAGGTAACTTCATGTTGCCTAAATTCGGATCACAGGCTTTAGCGTCAGGATGGATTCTGGACAACCCTCCGGTTCCTGTTTCTGTGGGGGTACTATTTTCCTTTGTGATATTTTGTGAATTGTGCTTGCAGATATAAGCGACCGGGAGGGTCATTGAGAGGGACAAAATCAATAGACATAGCGGAATACTTGATTGAGAACAGCAAGTGCACCTGTGTTGGAGTTCAGAAAAAGGGCCAAAATGCAGGCTTTGTTCTCAATTCCAAGACCCACAAGAACTTCTGGCTACTGGCTTAAACCACCAATCTAGCTCAGATTTGCCACTCCTCCATTCTAGATGCCACGGTCACAATCAGTCTGTTCACTTCGGTTCTCAAGCTTGACCTGTTTTTGTGGAGACGAAGAACAGATCAAAATTGAATGCCTGAATCTGCTAAGTTGGTTCGGTAATCCAGTGAGATTGATATTCTTTCATTTTCTCTGATTATGTAGTGAACCACACAACCATATTTTTCATTTCTAAGTGTATTTGTACACACTTGAACACGGCGGACTCATAAAAGCCAACCAGAGGAATATGCCATTCACAGACCAGAAAATATTTGCTCGCTACGGAAGTGAACTTTTCCATTTTCCTTTCCAGTTTTATCCTTTGAAAATGAATAGTCATTGAAACTCGATGAGAGATAGAGGAAGAGGGAGAGAGCCAAGAGGATAAAGAAGAATGTGGGCTTAGTATATAATTATAACACACTAACCATAAAGGCTCGGGTTAGCTTGCAGAGCCATATCATAGAACATTTGTAGCCGTAAGAGAGAGTATAGAGTTTCACAACTCATCACGCATTATTCTTTCTAATGGAACCTCCAACCTATTAACTGCATTGTCTCGGACATGGGCTTGATTTATAGCATCCACAACAGCTCCAGCTCCATGTTCTGCTTGTCTGACCATACCAGCCTTAATTGCAGCGGTGACTGTCCTTTGCAACTTTAGCAATCCAATACGTTTTGAAAAGACATAAAGAACAGCACAAGAGAACAAGAAAAATCCTACAGCTAGTATAACCCTGTCCAGATAGAATCCACAATAAGTTTTGGCAGATACAGATAAATGTCTATACGAAAATGTTTATAGGAAACTTGAGACCGCTTTCTCTTTTTACCTGTCAAGTACATCTTGCCGTTGCATCGTGGAGAGTAGGTTTCTGGTTCTCATCAACAACGATCGGTGGCCTCTGTACTCACTTTCAGCCCTCTTTAGTACTCCCGTTGAATCCTCTGCAGAATCAACCACATTCATATTCGTTTTAGACAAGTAGAAAGAACTTGGAAAGGAAGGCAAAAAAGAAACCAACAAGTTATTCTGCAAGCAACTTGACAAAGACAACCATGGTTCATTGTGCCATGTATACGATATCCTTTGGCCATAACGTTTTGAGTCCATATAGTCCAAATTATATGCTAGCATAAAGAGATTGAAATTATAAAAGAGAATCGATAACATGGATAGTACTCCAGATCAGGTAACATTTTTCGAGTCACGAATCTAGAATCTACAAGAATGGCGTATAGTTCCCAAAAGAGGTGATTATGCAGAATTTTATACGCTATCTTCGAATGAGAAGAACTCACCATTGGTCATCAATACACTAGCAGTTCTTTCCACCTCCTATACAAACACACAAATAATTATGAGAAAACTGGATATGAGAATGTAGAAAAGTAAATTTAATTATGAGAAAAACTGGATATGAGTATGTAGAAAAGTAAATTTATCGAAATAAAGTAACGAAAAAAAGAGAGAACAAATTGTTACTGAACCTGAACCATAAGTTGACGAGTACGGCGAAGGCTCTCTGTGATGCTTTCTGCAGCAGATGTCATACCAGCTTTAGTCCTGAAAGACGAATCAGATACAAGCTTTAAATCGCCAACCTTGGTAATAGATCTTCATCTTTACGAAACAAAACCTCTAAATCGTAAGAATGTCGTTTCAGGAAAACCACAATTAAAAACATAGACATACTGTAAGTTGCGCCTGCGAATCGTGGAGTCGCTTCCACCACCAAGAAGGAGTTCTCTCTGCACCAAATCGTCTCAGCAAACCACAATTTTACTCCAATTCCATTTTTTCACATGACATCACATGTAAAAAAACAAAGCTATATCACAAAAAAGAAATTAAAAAAGAAAACAACTTTCTAATTACCTCTTCCTGAGCAGCTTTCCGCATGTTAGCCTTTGCTTGTAAATTGGCATTTCTCAAACTCAACCTCAAACTGATAACAGAAATTTCATTTAAAAAAACAGGCATTAACAACATAATCTAAAGCATAAAAAATGGATAAAAAAAAAAACAAAAACATAAAATCTGAGACGAAATCTGATTAGCTTGATAAAAAGAGTTCAACTTAACAAATTCCAATGCATCAAATTTTCCAATTCTCAAACTTTAATCTATTCAAAATTCGATAATTTAACTCCGCAAATCTCCAATCTCCAATCTTTCAATTCATTCCAAACTTCCAGACGTTTTTCCCTCCACTTTCTCAGCAACCAAACACAAGCACATTCCGAGAACGCGTACCTCTGGGACCGATTCGTCCACGACTCAAGCAAGGACTTAGCCGACTGGACCTGCTCATCGGTGGGCAACTGAGGAGCGAGCAGATCGAGCTTGAACTGCAGCGAATTGAGCAAAGCCAAGCAATCCTGAGCGACACCGTTCATTCTGGGGAGAGAATCCTTCCTCTTCTCCTCCGATTCCGTCGAATTGGATTTGCCATAGCCTTCGATGGCCTTAATTTGTTCGACCAGCTTGACGTAGGCCTCGTCCCACTCCTTCTTGGCCTTCTCCACCTCCTCTTCGACTTTGTCCATCATCAACTCAACGTAGGAAAGAATGACAGAGGAGGACAAGGATCGCCCGTTGGCGCTCTGTTTGGCTTCCGAGAATAAATTTTTTCGCGTCGGAGTTTACTCGAAATTGAAGAAACCGATAATGCAAGGATCTAATACGTCGTTTTCTTATATTGAAGTTCCTTTTGAGTGTCGTTTTATTTTATTGTTGTCTCTTTAATCGTCGTTTTCTGACATTGTCTTCCTTTTGAGTGTCGTTTTCTTTTTTAATGTTGTTTTAGCACGTTTCTGTCGTTTAATTTTTTTTTATTATTTAGTCTTGTCTGATTTGTCGTCGTTTGCTCACTTGCAGGCTTTCTTTCAATTTTATTTTGGTTTACCAATAGTAGCTCAGTTTTATGTCGTTTCCAATATTGCCGGTGCAGTCGTCTTCTCTTTTGCTGTTGTAATGTCGTTCTCACATTGTTCTCATTCTTCTTTGTCGTCGTTTTCTGACTCTAGCTTTTCTGCATTTCTATTGTTTTCTCATTTTACTGTCGTTTTATCATTATTGTCAGTCGTTTCTTTCATGTCGGTTGATATTCGCTCAACTCTTATTCTTTAGAATAATTTTGCCATACTTCTCCATAGTCCTTTTAAGATTGATGCACAGATGAAAACAACTAGATTTCGTTTTACAACTTATAATGCCAATTAATTTCAAGCATGTAGTATTCTTGGCTCGGAATCAATGCTCGTAAAACCGGCAAAAGTTAAAAAGACAAACTACTATATTTTATTTTTAATCTTTTTTTTTTTTTTTTAAACTTACTATCTATCTTTTTTTTTTTTGAATAAATTATGGTGACAGAAATAAGTAGGGAAAAAGAAAAATCCATGAAAAGAAGAAGGCTAAACGCCTAATAAAAGACTAAAGATAGTCGGAAGTAAGTTTAATAGAATCGAGTTGAAACTTTTTTTTTTTAGAATTAGCCTTCAAATATGTCTCATTAAAAACCATCTAGTCTAATGATAAAGTTGAAAACAAAAGAAAAATAAAGAATGTGGGAAAGAGCTTTCCTATTAGAATGATGTAATTGAAAAAGGAATTTTACAGAGAAAAATCCCAGGTTGGTCCTTTTGCGTGGCCACCACCCACAGGGCCGCCTTCTCCGACCGGGAAGCATACATTTACTTCAACAAAATTCCGAATTCCACCAATGGAGGTGAAAAAGGAGCAACAGCCAACAAGTGGAGCAAGCACATAGCAAAAACCAAAATTGCTGCAGCCACTGCTTGTTCAATTTTGTGTTGCTCTTTTGTCATCAAAATTACAATCATATACATACATATATATATATATATATATATATATATATCATTGGAGCACAAACCATTCCTTTTTCTTCACTAACCGGCGTAGAGAAGATCACAAAAAACCGGAAGATGCTCGGTTTACAAAACAAGGAAAACGGATCGTAGATGCCCGACGGCGTATTCATGAACAAACAGTCACGCTTTCCAAAGAAAAGGAAGATGTGCCGAAATTCCTATGTTTACCATCAGCAACATTTGCGAGATCGAATCCTTGGTTGGGAAGCTGATTGATGAGAAGAGTCTCTAGTTGACATGCCAAGCTCTTTCCCGAGACTGTGAAGTAAAGGAAACCGGCTTTCTGCATTCCTTCCTTTGAACGGTGGGCTCGGACTCTGCCCTCCAAATCATCAGTCTACAGCAACAGCGGACAAGGAAATTAGTTTTTCGAATTAGCATACCAATACTAAAAGACAACAACAATTTTCAGCCACAGTCGTTAACAATTAATATCAATTCTACGAAAAGTACCTGTCCGACATAAAGTCTCTTGTCGGGCCTGAGCATCACATAGACGCATGAAGCGCCTACAGTTGACGGAGGAGGTTGTTCCCTGGCACCGATTGGAACACAGTGAATCTCGGTAAGTTCTGATGTATTATCCTTGTAGAGCTCTATCAACTTCCTTTGGCATATCATCATAACAGCAGTCTCAACTTCCTTTTGCAAGACTTCTGTTTTGTATATCGGTCTGCTACTTTCGGAATCTTTTTCACCAGTGTTTGATTGAAGGTGGGATCCGTTGCAACCGTTTAAACTCGTATAAGAGCATATGTTTTGTAGTTTAGCATCATCTTTCCCGGGAAGCACGTCTTTTGCATAGACTGAAGCGTAAAGCTCCTCGGCTCTTTGGATTATTGTTTCAGGCATGCCTTCTCTCTTAGCAGTCTCGAACGCAAGGCTCTCTCTGCAAATCCCATCTATTAGTTTCCACGTGGGTTTCGTCTGGCCATCAACATAAACGGTTCCCATGGCCTTAAACGCAGTGTTCTTTGCATTGAGCGGCAAACTAAATATCCCATGCAAGTGAGTGGACACAATTCCTAGACATCCTATTTTGTCAAGGGTTTCGACAATGCTTCCGGCAATACAAGTCCCTTTAGCTGTTTCTGTTCCTCGACATATTTCGTCTACAAGCACAAGGCTGCGTTTACTTGTCGCCGAGACAATTGATCGAATTTCTGACATTTCAACCTGACATAAAGAAATTGGAGGAAATGAATACAGTAAATGAATTTTGAGCTAAAACCATTGGCCTTGAGAGCAATTGTTTCAAGATATTCTACGACTTCCAATAATAAGCTAATTTATGAAGAAATGAAATGAATAGAAAAGTACAAAAATGCCTCGGATGATACCTGAAAAGAACTTTTGCCATCGGCCGGGCTATCATAAGATTTCATGTGAAGCATGATAGAGTCAAAATGAGGAATTAAAGCTGATTCTGCAGGCACCATGAAACCACATATTCCAAGTAATGCAGCAGCACAGATTGATCGAAGCAAGCTTGATTTACCACCGCCATTTGGTCCGGTCAAAAGAAGTAGTGATTGCATATCAACAGTATTATTTACAGCACTACCTTCCGCAACATCAAACCAGTATGGTGACAGACCAACTAGCTTCATTCCATCTGCTCCACTCAATGGTTTTACATCCTGCATTCAGTTCATCAATATATGAAAATTGGAAAATTTGAATCAACATTTTTCGAAATAGATACATTTTCGTTTACAATTTTTTTCTTCAAGAAAATATAAAACTTGTATTTATATTGTGTCGAAAATGTATTAAATTGTCTCACCGATCTAGTCTTCCCACTTTTAACTCGAACATCTTAGCCTGAGTGGGGTGACACACATTCTAATAAAGCTTTGCAAATCCAATGCATAGAGAAGGTAAATATCCTTCCAGGTTTTAAATTTTCGACAATATCGCAAGTAAAGGACTATTTTCCTTCAACGAAAAAATCAAGAACATTATTTGAAACTACAAGCTGATGACATTGCAAGATTTTCAAAGCCTTGTGGAATTAAAAAAAAAAAAAACCCTATAAAATAACGTTCCCTACATGGAAAAAAAATTCTACCTTAGACATTGGGGACTCGGTAAGAGTGGGGAAAACCCATTTCCTTCTTCTGCCTTCACTGCAAGATAACCAAAACGCAAAATTTCTGTAAGCCATCATTTTTTACAATACAGTACAGTAAAGTATTAATGACTTCAGAAAGATCACAGGATAAAGATTGACCGAGTTTGCAATGAAATTGACCAACAAACCAAATTTATCTATAAACCAAAAAGCCAAGTCAAAGACATGAAAATGTTTAAAGGCAGACAGCATATGTTTATGTAGCATAAATTGATAATTCTGAAAACTATCAACTTGAAGAGTTCAAGAAAAACAACCGGACTATATTCAAAAAGTACTGTTGAAAATATTTTGTTAAGCTGTCAAAACAACTTTGGCAGGAACCCAAATTGGAATACGAAATTTTACAAGACAGAAAAAGCATTCTCACTTAAATAATTATGTCACTAGTTCTAGAGAAAGTCTGTCAAACCAACCATTGAAGAATAAAACACAACACTAGGTATATTGGTACGGAGTTGTGGCGGAGTACTGATTTAAAGCTTACTAAAGTTATTTGCACCCGACCTCACATGAGAAAATAGCGCCTTTGCTATAACTAGAAGCATTGAAGCAAATACTAAAACGTTAGTCTTTGCTTGCAATTCAGAAGAAAGTCCCCTCAACAATTCCAAGACCCTTGCTTTTGCCTTGGCACCTGCCTCATGGTACCTAAAAGAGAGAGAGAGAGAGAAAAAATTATTATTACACTAATGTCAGTATAACACATACACAGTCTCATACAAACGTGCGTGTGTATAAAGCATTCAAAGAAACTTTAATAGTGCACACAAAAGACACCTTGTTAAAGCATCTTCCACCTTCATCGTAGTAAACCACTCTTCTCCGACCTTTCTTCCTTTTGAATCCAAAGCGGGTTTAAGAAGTTTAATCTGTTCTTCCCCTCGGGTACCGGCCCATACCGCAGGTGAAAACCTTTTCCCCTTGAACCAAACAGCCTCATGCTCTCTAGCATATAATATTTCTCCCTTTGGGCCGCCAAGTGGGGCTGTGGTAGCCCTTATTCTTGTAATGATGGGCAGGAAAGCCTCGGTAACCTGCCAGAACAAATGAGCCCAAGAATTATTGGATTTAAAACTAATTCCTGAAATAGTGAACAGTGTTGCAACTCGAACTGAGGGGTTAGTACCCATGGTGTTGCCAAAAAAAATCTGTAAACACAAGTCATTGATAAGAAAAGACTAAACATAAGCCAAATTAAATTTTTGGATGATTGAGAACGAAGAAACACGGGATGGTTATAGCCTTTAACTTTCTTAGCAAATGCGCATTAGGACAAAAGAACAAATGCGATTTCAGGTAATATGATCTTCTCTAGTATATTTTAACAAAGCCCAGTACTGAGATAAGCAACTGTGAAGGTGAAAGTGAATTCTGAAGACTCACTGCTAGAGTTAAAGCTTCAGCTGCCCTTTGCACTTCTGCAAATTCTTCCTCTATATGGGCCTTCTTGACACGACCTTTCCACGAGGACTCCATATCCTCGAAAAAATCATTAGGAACAATAGAAGAGGAACTGATTTTCTGATCACTTTCACCATCTAAAGAGATCGTTTCATCAATTTTATCTGAAGTCCATTCACATTCATTAATCTGGGAAAAACAATGGCGTTCAGAATTTCATGATAACAGATAAGACCTAGAAGGATCAGAAAAACCATTAAAATGAAATCCTGTAACAAGTCATATTTTGAGTGCATGTGTGAGCGCACATGCGTAAAGTCAAACACTAGCAGACACCGACAAGAATGTACAGTAATTAATACATTGAATCACCAAGAAAAGAGCAACTGAATAAAAACATGAAATAAAAGAAACTTACTAACGTCTCAAAATCAATTTTCAAGCCAGTGGCCACCCACGTAGGGTCCATCAATAACTTCAGGATTTCACTGAGCTCTGGATTTTTAGTCATGTGCAAAACTTCATCAACTACATTTTTAATTCTACAAAACTCTATATGATTGGCCTCCCTTAATTCAAGTAGCTTCACAAGCTGTTCAACAAATAGAATTAGATACCGAAAAGAGCAACTGAACTCGTTTGATTGCATTAGCAAACTTAGCATAGAACCTTTGCAGGTGACACACAAGTAAACTCCGGAATCGAGCAAGTCACGTTGCTCATAAGCTTGCACGTTGCTGCTCCAATTAAAGAAGTTCAAATTAGCAAACTTCAAGAACAAAAAGAGAGAGAGAAAAAAAAACAAAAAAAAAAAAAAAAAAACAAAACAAAAGAAAAGAAACAGAAAAGTGACATGGCTTTTTCTAGTGAACAACTGTAACGTAAATGCATAAAAGTCATCTCCGCGATTCAAAACAATCAAACATTAACTATCCCAAAAATATGTCAACTCACATCTGGAGAATATTATGACTCATTTTAAACGCCCATCATCTTGGTTTATATGGTTCTTAACAAATTAAAAGGTTCTTTTTCTTTTTTCTTCTTTTTGGTTCAATTACTACATTTATTCTTGTTTAACTATATCAAAACCCGTACCAACAATGACACGATTTTAGCCCTGTCCTAGGATCAATTTAACTGATCATCAATCTTTCTTATTTTTGTGTTGTGTTGTGTGTCCGAAGAGACCTTACATAGAGACACATCACTGAACCACAATGTCAATTAGCATCTGACATGCAACAGGAAATAAGTCATTTGTTTTTTTTTTTTCCTTAAATATACACATACATACATACATACATACATATATATATATATATATATATATATAGACTTTCTGATCAAAACAAAATAACCAGGTCAGATAGTAAGCATCAAGCAGTTAAAATGCATATCATATTCAAATAAAAAGGCTTCATTGATGTGAAATGAAATTACCACTCACCTTGAATTGTGGATGCGATCTCATATGCAGGAGGATTAAGAAGAAGATCTCTTACGTAACTGCAAAATAAGAAATTGCACATTAATGAACCAAAAAGTTGCTAGCAGTTCTTAAGGTTTTCAATTTTGTTTTTAGCTCTAGCGGTGAAAGCATTCTTGAAATTTGCCCCAACATAATTCCTAAATTAGTTTCAACTATAAAAATGAGTTGAGAAAGTCGTAGTAAACTCACATCACAGGAAGACCTGAGCAATTTGGAGGAAGCAACACCTTCAACAAGCATGGAATTCCCTCGGTTGGTATCGCACCTGAAAAGCATTGAAACCAGCAGACTTGTTGAATATGTTCTTTTGTTGGGTATCATCACTATTACAGATTTGATATAAGTGATAGAAAAAAGACCAATTGAAACAAGACTAACCTATTTGGGTTGCTGTTCCTAGGGTCAGCGGACGGGGCCTATTTTCTGAAGTCACGGTGACATTCCTAAACTTAACTTCACCGTCAAGACCATAAAGCTCCTTAACCTAAAAACTTAATGGAGTAACTGCTTATTTGTTTTATTCATAAAACATAAACTGATAACCAGAAATGATGATATCAATAAATTCTCCAAAAGCATGAACCTTAGACAAGAGGTCCGTAACGGGATTGCCTTCAAACCATTCAAAATGTCTGGCAGTACATTCTCCCCAAAGAAGGCCTCCCTCCCCAAATTCTCCCCAACGGCAAGTGCCTGTAAGGCGGCTCCAAATGTTGAGAACAGCATATGAATACAAGAAAAGGAATACAAAGAACAGGGGAGAGAGAGAGAGAGAGAGAGAGACGTGACAAGTTAATAGTAGTTATTATGAGCACTAAATGAAAAACAGAAATGCCGATGTTCTATTAGCATTTATGAACAATTTTCATTTCATCTTATCTAACAATAAAAAAGAAGTCATACTTATAATTGCCTTGACAAGTAGTTAAGAATTTTGTACGAACCTGATGAATTGTGCCTCAGTGATGAATGCAAGAACAGATGATGGTACCGACATGTACGAAGCTTGGTGACTAAGGCCTCTTCAGTCAAACCATCTTCAGATGAATATGTTTTCATAGTCTCCAGGACTAAATTTATGCAATATCCTCTTGCAGAACGAGAGATCCCTAAAAATGCCACATATGGTTAATTATTTGATCAACTAAAACTGCTTTGATTAACGTGCAATAGATTTTATAGCCCTAACTATCGGGCAACGAAAAACACAAGCACACTACATTCAAATAGTCAAGGACGATAAAATTATAAGTGCTGATGGGAAACAAAATGAGAAACAATAATTTAAATAATGAACCAAGATAAACTCATTAGTTTAAAGATGTGTTTTAGTCATACCAACAACAGGCATTGGTTCGGGAAAGTCAAGATCATGATCGAGACCAACAAGTCCAAAGACATAAGGGCTACCAGGATGTGCATGCCTGCAAGCTTAAGGAAACAAGTTAGATGCAAGATCTGCACGTCAAAAGTTGAGCCAAAACCCTGGCCATCAGACAAAAATAAATTTTAAATCATGCAGCCTTGGTGTTAAATATTAAATGACGTATAAATCACGGCACACTTTAAGAAAAGTATTAAACCACAAGTGGTTGAACTTTGTAAGAAGCAATCTTGGAAGAAAAACTGACACATGGAAGCTTTCCAAATTCCTAGATAACATATGTATGGAAGTCTAGAGTTGATGCTCTTTTTCATAAAATGAATACCCGTCAAGTTAAGAAATGTGACAAGCTATTATTACTTAGGTGTACAAAGCAGAAAATCCGCAAAACTCAAATCTTAACTTGCTTCTGGATTCAATAATCATTTTATTTCTTTGTTTAGAATAACCAAAGAAAGCTCTTTTGATCAATCACATCTAGAACATTAACAACAAGTCTAAACAATAAATGAAATTACACTGTATCTGCCATTCAATTACCCAGATATAAAACGACTTTTGCGAGACCGAGCATTTGTTGGACCCTGAACTTCTTCGACTATGCACTACAAGGACCAAAACATGAGCAGTCAACAACTTAGTCCTTTTGTTAAAACACTTATGTTCGCATAGACATAAAAAAAAACTGATGATCTCAACTGTGAAAGATGCTAACATACCACCGAATATCCATTACGTGTCAGGTCGTCTAAAGTTTGCCGAAGATTCTGCAAATCAAATGCCATAAAGCAAAAACTATCAAAGAGGATGAAGAGAAAAAACCATCCCCTTATTAATTGCATACTAAGTAGTGAAAAGGGAAAAAATTCACCACCAAAAACTTAACAAGAACTATTCTTATGATTGTTAAACTAGAAATTCTTCCAAAAAAGAATAGAAAAAATAAATTAAAAATCATAAGGAAAATCACTCTTATGCTTCATGCTCTACCACAAAGGCTCCATAAATTTCATTTCTTTTTGCCTCAGCAGAAAAGATTCCGATCTTATGATGCATGCCATTCCTAAACTTAAGGAAATCTATTCATAGCCTCATTAATCATGCAACCTCAATGCAAAGTCCATACGAGCCTTTTTTTATCCAAAAAAGAAAAAAGACAACCTTACATTGATAAAATCAAATACTCTACTACCACTATTTTAAGATCATATGGTGCAATGAAATCTTAAGTAAAAGACTATATGAACCATATAAAATCAAAGATAACATTCATATGAAAATAAGGTCAATACCATAACCGGACAACCAGCTCTTGGAATACTATCTGAACGCAGACCTCCAAAAGGATTCAAACCCGCATATTCAACTAAGAGGCAAGCATCTATCCCAATGGCTTCGTAAAATTCCCCAACCTGAAAAAAATGAAAAATACTTTTTACCCTATCACTGAATTACAATAGCTAACTTCTCAAAAATCAGAAAGGGATTCAATGAGGTAAAACTGGTACCAACAAAATGTAGGGAAAAAAAAAAGTACGTACTCTGCAGACCAAAATCTCATGAGGAAACTTTGACTTGAACTGCAACATCTCCCAGTTGAGCGTTCCTTCTTTCAGACTAAGATGAATACGTGTCTTTAGTGAATAATTTACAAACAAGGAAAACATCCACTGTGAAGCTTTCAAGAAACAAGGTTTCACTAAAAACCAACTAAAACAAAGAAAGCTTCATAAACACATTTCATTGAAATTATTGTGCAAAAAGATGTTAAACTAATAACCTATGTCACCGCTGCCCAACTTACGGCCATTGCATTTCTGTGATGCAAGCAGTTCAAATTGGTCTAAGGGTCTTTCCCGATTACACCAATTGGAACTAGCACACAGCACTTGTACATAGGTACATGCATTAAGGTTTGAAAACTACACAGAAGCCTTTTTTTTTCAGCTGAACCAGTGAATAATGCTAACTTCTATACCCAATTGGGTTCGCTTATATAATGATATCAATTGGTTTTGCTACATATTGCTAACAGACCAGACCAGCATGCAAACTATTATTATATTATTTGAAGGATAAGAAACATAGAAAACTTCTAAAAGCACTAGCATAAAATTTTCATCTTTCTTTTATGGAAAGTTCTAGAGTCATGAGAATAAAAAAAAAAAAAATATATATATATATATATATACACATACAAATTAAGTAAAAGCTCACCTCCCATTTTTCAAGTTAACATCCAAGCCCAACAAATTTGAATAATCGAGCCTTTTAACTAGCAGGACAGTTGAAGGCTTTCTGCAGTTTTGCAACCTCTGCAATAAAAGAAGGCGTGGTAGAAAATCCTATCAAATTAAACATATAAACAATGGAAATCTTTCCTCGAAACTTAACAAAACATGTTTACCAGCATACCTCCTTCCACCACAATATGTTAGAAAGCTCCTTTTCTGTCAAGACAGCATTTGAATGCTTGAGTTTCTTTGAAGCCCTTGTGCTTCTTTTCAAAGTCTTCTGATCTTTGAAACAAGAAATCCGCCCAAACGGTCTTCTATTATCCGAGGAAAAAAAAAAACCCACAAGTTAGAAAATTAAATTTCAACAATGAAGATTCAACACTCAAGTGTAGCTGTAAACCAAAAGCACCATTGGCAAATTACATTGTTTTTTTTTTTTTTTTACCATTAAATCCAACATCAAGGTGCACAAATAAACAGTATCAGAATTAGGTATGTGACTAAGGCACACTAAGGAGAAACAGTCATCATTGCCCTTTAAGCGGCGAAAAAGATGCTACATCTGCTTTCAGATGCTACAGTCTATCGTAGTAATTAGACAATCCACTCAAAATGCCTCTCAGTCTCCCTATTTCTCTCTGCAGATACAATCAACTCAAAAAATTGATCATCGTGCAAACTCTGCGCCTTTTCTTGTAGTATATCTAAATTTGTTTAAAAATACCATTTGAAAAAAAAAAAAAAATTATCGGGTAAAGAGTCATGACTAGGCTCATCTGGTTTATAGGTTCAAACTCAAAATTTAAATGGTAAATTCAAATTTTGGTGAGAGAAAACACTATTTGTTTTAAAACGAGGTGCCAAACGTCAGCTAAGATTTTAAATCAAATACACAAAGATCCAAAATCTGCCCAAAAACTATAAACAAAAAAAGAACCTATACATTTTGTTCCATTGAAATAAAATTCCTGTTAATAGTATACCCACACACATAAATATAGAGAGAGATTTTTTGCATATAGAACAAGGCACATTGTGCTCGAGCTTCCTTACTCTTAAGAAATGGAAAATGGATAAAACATTTTCCTTGGGATTCTATTGAAATATTTTCCGACAAAACAAACAGACCTAAATCGCAGGTAGGAAACAAACAACCTTAAACACAGTTGAGAGAGAGAGAAAGAGAGAGAGATTACAGGGTAACTGGTGAGGGAGAGAAAGAGCTGTATCTAGGAGGAGGAAAGCGAAGGAGAAGAGCGAGAGAACGCCAGCGCGGGGACAAAACGACAACGTTTCGAGTGGCCAACCAGTACATAGTGATAGTGAACTGACTTTACCAAATATCTAAAACGAAACAGGAATTTCTCAGAAGATTGGGAGAGACAAGAGGATTTTCTAGGGTTTATGGAAGATTTTCTTTTCTTTTCTTTTCCATTCGTTTCTTGTCTTCTGAGCTCTGCTCTGTTCTGAGCTTCCCGCCAGAAGAGAGAAAGAAACACCCACGGCAGCTGTTTTTTTTTGGGTGTCTGATATTTTATTTTGTCTTTATTTATTTATTTATTTTTACCCATTTACCCATTTATTTTATTTTTTGTCTTTTATTTTATTTTATTTTTGGATTCGAAAAGACAAATCTTGGTCGTGTACGAGGGAGTGTTTGGATGTTGGAATGGGATTGCGCTTTGTTCGAACCCCAAATCTGGAATTTTAAGGACGGAAGCAACAGCCACGTTTGGATAAGATGTCCAAGAGGCGTACAAAGGAGTTTCTGTTCTCTAACATCCACACGTGTGGCTTTTTTCTGTTGGATTTTTATTAAAATTATTTTTTTGATTAATTATTTTTTCAGTAATTGCACTATCTAGCATAATTAAAAAATACTAATGAAAATTATAGTATATTTTGAAATTGTGATAAATTATAGCATATTTTTACTTATTTTATATTTTTATTCCAATTTTACCCTTTTCTTTGTCTACATATCCCATGCCTTCTCTAACTTCACCCTCACCACGTCGCAGCTCTTCTTCACTGCATGTCTTTAACATCTCCGGTGAGAGACCGTCGTCGACGATCATCTGATCTTAGCATCTCAACTCATCTCTCTCTGATCCTTATTCTCGCTCAACATCATAGCTTTTTTCCCCCGCATCAGGTCTTCTCCATCTCCGGCGAGAGAACGTTGTTGTGAACCTCCGATCTCACCCAATTTGACCTTTGTTTTGGTCGCGAGCCTCTGAATCTGGCCACACTGTCCTCATCGGAGCACATGCAGCGACATCTTTTTCTCATCACGAAGATCACTATAGCAAGCAACTCGCGATTTCTCCAGTGAGTAACAAGCGATTTCTCCAAAACGAAACTCGCGATTTATCTAGATTTGTTGTTTGTTTTAGTAGGTCCGCTCGCGATCTCCCTTAATTCCAACACCGGAGGTGTCGTCTGCTCCGGCGGCGGCAATTTATTGATGGGGAATTAGGGTTAAGTTTGAAGTTTGGTAATTATTTTATGGGGCTAATTTGAAATTATTTATTTTTGTGGGATTTATTGTAAAATAATATAACTTTTTTGGTAATTTATCATGTATTACCATTATATAGAGTAAATACTTGTATTATTTATAAAAAAAAATACAAGTATTTACCAGTAAATACCCGAATTTACTAGTAAATAGAGGACACATTAACTATATAAAAGTTTACGAATAATATGTAAATATAGAAAATCTAGGTATTTACTAGTAAATCTAGTTCTATAAATTATGTAAAATTTTATAAAATTGTGTAAATACAATAAATCCAAGTATTTACTAATAATAAAAAAAATAAAAAATGTAAATATCCGGATTTGTTATTAAATATTGTATTTACTAGTTCCAAATATACTAATAAATATAGAATTTATCGTAAATAATTGGATTTATTGATTTGTATAATGTTTTCTTCCTTTCTCTCTGGACGACACTTTTTCCTCACCCTACAACCTGCCACAGTCAGATTTTTAACTGACTACCCCTTGATTTTGAAGAACAATTGCGATCCATCCAGATCAATGGCTTTGGCATCCAACGGCTCCAGTTCACCAAACGGATGGAAACAGTCACTGCATGGAAGACCTTTCCTATATATATACACCTTTAACCCAATTATTGGACAAAATACAAATTTAAAGTTTTTATGCAAAACATGATAACTAATCCTCCATCTGCTTGTGCTTGCAGATATAGTCTATTTCGCGTAGCAATCAATTCACGACCTCAAATTCAAAAAAAGAAAAGAGAAAATTATCCATCTAACCATTTTTTTCTCCCCTTCATTTATCAACATAAAACAAATTTCCCCCTTTATACCATGTTGACACATTTTTACATTTCTATTTTTTGGATTTTAGAAGTTTATTTTCTGATTTATGTTTGGTCTTTTATACCCGTGCTCTTTTTCCTTGTCTCTGATGGATTTTTTTTTTTTTGGGAGAGGCTATGGTAGAGCCCTCCCAGAGTAACTACAGGTAGAGCTCTTTTTTGAACTGTTAAGATTTAATCAAATGGTTGACATATTATTGGTGTATCATAATTACCATACACCTTACCTAATCTTATCCTTTCCCACCTCAATCTTCTTCGTTGCTAGCGACCCCCCGACGCCAACGACCACACCCCAACCAGGCCCGGCCGGCCCCCCCTTCCCACCCATCCCCGGCAACCCCCCCTCCCCCGGCCCCCCCATCCCAGGCCACTCTCCTCACTGGGCAGGCCCCCACCTAGCCCCAACCTCCCCACTCCCCGACACCCCCTCTCCCCCCCCCCAGCCGGGCAGCTCCCCCACCCAGGCCTCCCCGACCCCCTCTCTCTCTTTCTTCCCCCCTTATCTTCTCCTCTCTCCCTGCCCCTGCCCCCCCTTCTCTTTTCTCTCGCCGGGGGGAGTTGGTCGCGTCTGAGGTGTGGAAGGGGGGGGGGGGGGGGGTCCGTGGGGGGGCGCGGGCTGGGAAGAGAAAGAGAGAGGGGGGTGGGGGGTTCCCCGTCGGGGGGGGGGGGGGGTGGGCGCCGGGGTGGGCCCAGGGGAGGGGGGCCTAGGGTGGGGGTGCCGGGGGATGGGGGACTTGGGGTGGGGGGGTGCCGGGCTGGCTAGGGGCCGGCGGGGGGAGGGGGGCTGGGGGGGTGCCGAGGCGTGGGGGGTTGGGGCTAGGTGGGGGGCGGTCGGGGGTGGGTCACCGGCGTCATGGCCCTCGCCGGCTGGAAGGTCACCGGCGACGAAGAAGACTTGGGGTGGAAAAGGTAAAATGAGGTAAGGTGTATGATAAGTTTGGTACACCAATAACACTTCAACCGTTCGATTAAATCTTAATGGTTAAAAAAAAAAACTCTGCCGGTAGTTACTTGTAGTTGTTCTTGGAGAAACTCTATCACAACAACTTCCTCTTTTTTGAGATATACGATGGAATTTGATTTTTGTTTTTCTAATTTTTTTCCTCGTTCTCCGTTCTCTCTCTCTCTCTCTCATCTTTTTCCCTTTCTCTCTCTTCACTGTCTCTCTCACTACTCACTCCATGTGAAGTTGATCTCACAGTGGAGATCGGCGTCGTCTTGGTCGTCGGAGACATCGGAGCTTTCGTTGGAGATCACGCCGATCTCGGTCAGCCCAAAGGCGCCGGAGATGGAGCAACGGAGCTCGCCCTACATCTCCACGAGATTTAGGCTGCGCACGAGCAACACGATCCCACCGGATCGCAATTAGATCCACGGCCATATCTCGCGAGGAGATCCACGGGCATATTGCACCGGAGATGAGCAGATATCAAACGATTTGGCGCGGGAGTCGATCAGATCTCTCGATCCATAGGTTCTCCTCCTCCTCGTCTTCCTCCTCCGATACTGCGGCTTGGCGGCGATGATTCTTTCTGAATTAACCGGTATGGTCGTCGAGGATTTCCTATCTTTCTCTTTTACTGTTATTATTATTTGGAATTTCTTGATTTTAATTAATGCTTTTTTTTTTCACGAATATATATATATATATATATATAATCATGTTTTGGTTTCTTCGGTACTATTTGATCTGGTGTGTTGGATGATATTGTGAATTTTTATCCTCTGTATATATGGTGCTCCTACTCTGCTTGTTTTGTTTTTCACTTGTGGTGTCTTCGGCTTGTCCAGGTTTTGTTGCTTGTGGATTGGTATGCTTTTCAATCAAAAAATGAAATAAATAATTAAATAAATAAATAAATAAATAAAGAAAAAGAATAATGATCATATAATTATATTTATTTGTTCTACTTCTTGAAAATTTTCTTTGCGTATTCGAGGGAGTTGAGGTTTTGCTTTTTCGAAGCGCACATAAGTACAAATTATCTTAAATTTGTCTAGTTGATATGTTTTTGGTCATTGAGTGATTTGGGATGGAATTTTCGTGTATTGTTTCTTTATGTATTGTGGATTTGGATTTTTTTTGTTGCTATCGATATAATTTTTGTTAATCTTTTCGTTAAAAAAAAAAAGAAAACTATTTAAAATATTCTCTCTTTTTATTTGCAAGAGTAATTTAAAATATTGTACCAGAGTATTCAAAAACATTTTAGTAGAGTATATAAAACATTTTAGAAGAATAAGCTGTATACATTACAGGAATATTCCAATGATCAGCGCCGACGGTCGGAGACGAAGATGTCTGATTATCCATGTTAAAAACTGAAAATATTTTAGTAGAATATCTAAAATATTCTAGTAGAGTATGCGTCATACTCTACTATGCTCTACTCTATTAGAGTATGTCGGGGACTGACACCGGCGGCAAGAGCCGGATCCGACCATCCATATTAAAAACTTAAAATATTCTAATAGAATATCCAAAATGTTCTAGTTATACTCTCCTAGAGTACGCAATATACTCAACTAAAGTATATCGGCGCTGGCGGCCGGAGTCGGAGACATCCGGCCATCCATATTAAAACTGAAAATATTCTAGTAGAATATCCAAAATTTTCTAATAGAGTATGCAGCATACTCTATTAGAGTACGTGGTATACAAAGCCGATGGTCAGAGCCGGAGATATTCGACTATTCATGTTGAAAACTTAAAATATTCTAGTAAAGTCTGCATTAAACTCTACTAGATATGGACTCTATTCTACTAGAGAATGGACTCTACAATACTAGAGTATTCCGACGACCGGCGATGATGGCTGGAGTCGGAGACCTCTAATCATTCATACTGAAACCTTGAAATATTATAATAGATTATGCATTATACTTTACTAGAGTATGGACTGCACTATGCTAAAGTATTCCGGCGACCGATGCCAGCGGCCGGAGTCAGAGACATTCATCCATGTTAAAAACTTAAAATGTTCTATTAGAGCATGTATTATACTCTACTAGAGTATGGATTGTACTCTACTAGAGTATTCCGGTGACCGGCGCCGTTGGTCGGAATCGGAGACATCCGGCATTCCATGTTAAAAATTTAAAATATTCTAATAGTAGAGTATGCACTATACTCTATTATGCATACTCTATTAGAGTATGGATTGTAGTCTACTAGAGCATTCCAACGGTTGGCGCCGGAGGCCAGAGCTTAAGACAGCCGACCATCTATGTTAAAAATTGAAAACATTCTAGTAGAATATCCAAAATATTCTAACAGAGTGTATTATATTTTACTGGAGCCGGTTGTTGGCGTACTCTAGTAAAAGGTGTCATCATCACATTCATTGTCGAATCCGCTGCTAAACCACTATTAATGTCATGATCGTCTAAAACAGATGGCCACCTTGGTGTCATACGCCAAGTGGGAATGCATTCACAATGCAGAAATGGAGTTGAGTTAAAAAAAAAAGGAAAAGTTGATTAAGAAACAAGCCAAGTTGTTCCGCAACACCTTCAAATCGTCTCGTCATTAGAGTACCGATCAGTTGCAGTTTTTGAAGGGTGTTTTATGGCTTATCAATGACCTTTTTCAAGAGGAAGGAAGAAAAAAAATTTGTTTTTAAAGTTATTTTTTATTTTTTATTTTTTTTTGTTTTTTCATTCTTAAAACAAATTTTTTTTCCTTCCTTTCTCAGGAAAAGAGTCGTTGAGAAGCCAAAAAAACATCTTTCAAAAGTTACAATTAATATATATTATAGTGACGAGATGATTTGAAGGTGTTACGAAACAACTTGGATTGTTTCTTAATCAATCTTTTCTTTTTTTGAATCAACTTCATTTTTGCATTGTGAATGCATTCCCACTTGGCATATGACTCCAAGGTTGTCATCCGTTTTAGACGACCATGATATTAATAGTGGTCTAGCAGTGGATTCGACAATAAATGTGATGATGACACCTTTTATATAGTGGGTATGGATCATTCACTAGAGTCTTCAAGGGATTCGATTGTGTTGGCTTTGATATCATCTTGAAAAGTAAAAATAAATGAGAAAATAAAAGATAGAAGAAGGAAACAAATGATTAATGTGGTTTTATCGACGGACTATGAATAAAGAGAAGATTTACTAGTGAGGAGCAGTATGAATGAGCTCGTATAAAAATATAAGTTTTCAAGTACCAAAAATATATGTAAGTTACATGAAGATATCAAATCTTTTATAATCAAGAAATCCTACTTCCTAATATGAAAATTAACACAAATACATCTAAAATCTCATATATTACAATCAATCAACATATAAATTGAAAAGAATCATAAAGAAGAACTGCAATTAATATTTGATAATCGTATCAAATCTCAACAAACTTAAGAATTGGGAGCAAGGGCAAAGCCAAAAAGCTTAAACCCATGTACAAATTTATACATAGCTCCCATGAATCCCTCCTCAACTTTTTCTTTTTCTTTCAATTCTATAAATTTTTGTACAAATTTACACATAGGCCCCCATCCTAAACACTTAAAATTATCAAATATGCTACACACACACACACACACACACACATTTTTACTAAATTAATGCAGCATTGACACTAACAATTACACCATAAATAATCTTTTGGAGATATTTTTCTATCAATAAATTAATGGCTTAGATTGTAATACTTAATAATTAAATCTTCATTATTATTATTAGCCCCCTCATAATAATTCATTCATTGATTAGGACAAATTATGATGCTCAATACTCATTAAAACTGAAGAAATCAAAATATGAAGTATTTGATAAATTTAAAAATTTAATGGTTTGGGTGTTTTATGTGATTGAGATACTTTTTCAAAAGGTAAATATGGTTAATTTTTTACTATGACACTACATAACGATGTATATTTGAACAGAGAAAATTAGAGATAATCCTAAATCCTATTAGTATAGTTCATGAAGTTAATCAAATATGAGTTACAATGAAGATTTAGTGCTTTAAGGTCGCCCCAAAAAAAAAAAAAAAACAAGGAGGATAAATTACGAGATCTGATTGCTGCCAAGTTGTTAAAAATGGAATATATAATTAATTACATCTTTACGTGATTATAATTTACATTATATATGTCGATTACTCATTCATACTGACTATTGATGGAACAACAACTTTTGAATAAAGAATTGAAATATTTTAATTATTATATCACTCAAATCTCTTGATGAAAAGCAGTTTCCTAAGAAAATAGTGTTGAGATTTTGTGGAATTGATTTATTGATTGATTAAATATTTTTGTAGTTATATTTTTGTGATTCTTTCTTTGTTTATAGATCATGCAAATTGTACATATCCATTAGTATGATTGTAAGGCTTGATTTTAAGTTTTCTGATTGTAATTCATCTCTATATATTCATGTATAAAACAAATGGTGAATGAAAATAATTTCAATACACAATTTCAAGTAATAGACTGAAGCTTTCTATAGGTTGGCTAATAGGAACATAGGTGTTTTAGCCGCTTTTCCTCTGTGGGGCTTGTCTGGTTCCTGTGTTTTGTCCATTCTATTTGGAAATTACTGATTTCAAAATGATATTTGCAACCTCTTTTGAAAATGAAAAGTCTTCATATTTAGAAAAAATGAGTTGAGAATTTTTTTATATTTCAAACATGTTTTGTACGGTAATATATTTAAATTTAAAATTTTATCTTCTGTTTCAAGTGAAAATTTTGTACACATCCAAGCGTCATTTAATTAGAAATGTCCAATGAAATGAGTTTCTCTTTTCAATTTTTATTTTTATTTTTATTTTTTCATTTGAAAAGCAAACACACGAACCAAACGGACCCGTAAATAAATAAAAATCAACAGAAGTCAGCAAGCATCGTTAACCAAGTTATGGAGATGCTGTCTCTTCCCGACCTCCATTTCACATAAAGGCAATAAGATGTACAGTATATTCTAACATTTTATCGTTAAAGTCATGCTTAGTCCTAATTGGATGGCACTCGGATTAAAGTCAAACAGATCAACATCGCTGGTTTTTTATGAAGTCCTTTTCTTAGCAAAGAATTAAAAAAAAAAAAAAAAGTACAAACGTAAGGATCCCATGGTTAACAAGTATACGTCTGATCTTGGGAGATATGTGACGCACCAGTCAATACAATTTAAATCTATTTTTTTAAATAAAATATCATAGTTCACTAAAATATGCAATAATTGCTAATATAAGTAAAAGTTGTATTATCATACTTATTTGTATATTTTATAATAAAAAAATAATTAACATATGATTCATAAATGGGTAGCATACCTTTCAAAGAATGGGGAAGGGGACTGTAGAATTGTCATATGAATGAATAAACTAAGACGAACAACCTAAATCACAAAAATATTTAATTATTTACTGAAAAAGAGGGACAAACACAACAAAATAAAAGGAAATAGTTAATTATTCAGAAAGTGAATAAAAAAGCAATTCCAGTACTTGAATTCCATTTCCAGATATTCCTAAAACCAACAAAGCAAGAGTTACTCACTACTTGTTTTTCCATCTCCATGCGTGATGAATTTGCCTCCGTGAATTTTTTGGAATCTTAGCAACCAGAAAAAATAAGAAAAAAAATTAAAATTTCAAAATATGAAAGGTATTTGAGTCTTCTTATAGCCCTTATTTCTCTTTTTCTTTTTCTTGTTACAAGCGTTAGTATTTATATATATGCTACTGTACTAAATGAACGTAATTCATTTTTGAGACTTGCCGAGTTTCTGTATTACAGACAGAAATTCAAAATTATGGAATTAATTTTGCGTCTAAATTAATTGGCTATGCATTGAATTTCCTTGGAATCATGAGTTTCAAGAATCTCAAGAGTTTTACGTACTTTATTATCTGCGCGAGTGTTTCAATATATTTCAGTACGTCCTATGCGACTAATTTGATTTTTTGTATAACGAAAGCAGTGAATATATTAATATATAAGCACATTCTTTTTAAAGGACTTACAATCTTAAAGCATAAGAGGCTTAGGAAAAAAGAAAAAAAAAAAACGATCACAAGAAAAATGTGTGTGTACTTGCTTGTGTCTATACCAAAAAAGTAGTATAAAGCTATTTATTCTTTCTCATGCGATTCGAACACATAGTTGGAATTATTAACTAACCTAAAGTAGTTTTTGTTTTTACTCTTTCCCCCATTATTTTTTTCCCCAAATAGTTTTAGTTAGAAGGTTTTAACGAGGCATAGTTGGAAGTGCTAGCTAGCAAGGTCTTTGGGATCGCTTCTCAGTTGAGTTTTTTATTTCAGCATTTTAGTTGGCACTTGCATGCGTTTTGATTTTTGTTTTTCTATAAATCCATTGAAAGAAAAGCGGCTAAAATCCAATTATCAACCTACACGCTTCAAGCCTATTTTCCTAGGAAAGTGCATAATTATATCCCATCTTGTTCTCCAGTACAGCCAATAAATATTTATGGTCTTTTAATCCACTGCCAAAAAAAAAAAAAAAAGAAGTCTTTTCTATGGTGTTTTCACCAAACTATAGTCACAATGTTCATCTCTTTTGTTCTCTTTCTGGCAATCACTTCTCCTCCACTTTCTGCTTCAAAAACTGATAATCTTTTTTAAACTTTTGGAGTTTTTTTATCAGTCCAAATTTTGATGTTCAAAACATACTCATTCGTCCCCCTTTTCTTTTCTTCAACACCCCCCTAAATTATTACCCTACGGCCTACTAGATACCGTTTTTCACCAATTGCACACTAAATAGTTTTCTCAAATGTATCAAAACTAGTCAATGAAATCTTATGTTGGCTATTGAAGCATTATATCCAAAATTCACATTCAGTTCTAAATAGAGTTGATTTGATAATTTGTGCACTCAATATTTGAAAATTATATGTTTGAGGGGCTCTCCTTATTAACAGCTGATGAGTTAATGAAGTTTATTTAATATATCTTTTTCGACTTTTGAATAGATAGTAGATTTATATTATTTACCAATATATGTGAATTTGCCTTTCATTCTCAATGAGGTCCTTAATTTATTAGGGCCAACAAAAAATTCAAGTTAAAAGATAAAACATTTTCTCCACCTTGGCAACAGAAAATAAATATTATAAAAAATAGGACTCTTTTAAAGTCTTTTCACTACAAGAATTACCGGCACTTTGACAAATATGTACTAATATTTTTAAGGTTACTAAAAAAATGAAAAATAAGATTTTCTTTCTGTAACCCATGTTAATTATTTTACATTATGTGTATTTTCAGTAAGCTTATATTTGCATGAACCGTATCTATTCTTTTTTTCTTTAATTTTTTAGAGTTTTGAAAATTTTCTTTACATATCTTCTTTTACTATTATTTTATATCGGTTCAATATAAAAGATTATGTTCCTTTTCAGCAAAAAAAAAACAAAAAAACAAAAAAAAAAAAAAACAAATCACTTAGTTAAATTAAAGAATATAAGTTCGTTACAAAAAAAAGAAAAAGAAAAAAGAAAAAAAAATTCACACAAGTGCCGCAGGCACTATCCCAAACTAGTGTTAGTGTGTGTGTGTGTGTGTATATGTGGATGTCACGAGTAATGTTAAATTTAAGATTGATCAAGCTAATTTGGAGGCCAAAATTATTATTCAGAAAATAGATTGCACTTTCATCTTTAATTTTGGTCTAATTGATTGCATTAAAGAGTCTAAATTAAATAGGAATAATGACAAGAACAGTTGTTGTTGTTGTTGGGTTTTTTTTTTTTTTTCCTTCGTCAGAGAATAATGAGGTTATTGGAAGAAATAAAACATATAATAAGAAAAAAATATCCATATTTGTGTTATGTTAGTCAAGAATAAGAAATTTGTGTCATATTGTTTAATAGATTAAAAAAATGTGGTAATTTTCTTAGTCTTTTATTACCTACCTGATGATTCCTATGGCACATATTGGATGAATCTGCACTTGTGTTAAGTCCAGAATAAAATGCACAAAATCTCCAAGCAAATGCGCAGGTTAATTATAAAGAAGAACAAGCAATACCTAAAGAAAATTAAATAAAAAAGAATATAAGCAATAAGAGAAAAATAGAATACAAAGATATTTAATGTGGATGTGCTTATGTCCATGGACTAAGAACAAAAAATTCATTAATAAGGAGCATTATAGATGGGCTCCCGATAAATACAAGTTACAGTATACATAATCCATACGTTACCTTATATGTACAAATCTACTAAAATCAAAACTTACAATAATTATAGATAAATAAAATTCTTAGTTATAAATATAATCTATAACTAAATTAAAAGAGTGAGTTGCTTAAAAACACTATTAAAAAACTTGGTTAAGTTATTTTGTCTTTTAATGATGATTAGTTTTTTTTTCCTCTCTTTTTTTCCTTTTAAATTTTTCTAAATTTTTCATTTTAAATATTTTATTTTTTTGTAAAAATCTTTTGTTATTGATTTACTTTGTTAATTAAATTTGTTCCTATAAAAATATATATTTCTAAATATGTATTTACTTTTATTTTTTTTTTGATAGACTAACATATGTGTAAAAAAAAAAATATTTTTTTTAATCAATGTCAATAGATATTATATCACTGAAAATTTTAACATTTATGTTTATAAAATAAATATTTAATAATTTTAGTATTGTGTACTTTACGCGTGATTTCAACTAGTTTTTACTAGTTAATGTTAATACTAACTTTCCCTAATAATACCTACATCATATCGTGTGCTAATTTAGGGAAGCAATATTTCGAAGTCGATCTACTGGGCAAAGGTCAGTAGAATTATATAATAAGAATTTGTTGTTGTTGTTATTGGTTATTTTTTTTTCAACTTCTTGAAAATATAAAATAAAAAAGGTTGTTATATGCAAACCAATTGTTATTATTATTATTTAAAACAAAAAAGGAAATGAAGATAGCTAGAGAGACAGTGTTGCCACTCGAGGCTTCATATTGGGTCTCCGAGAAATTGTCATATATATAGATATATATATATATATACATATATGTTTATCTGGTACATATTAAGATGAGAAATTATTTAATAAACCGAGTGTATCACGTCATCATATTTATATGAGATACCTGTTCATTTAAAAATTGACATTGAAATAATTTGTCTACATCATCTTCATATATATATATATATATATATATATATATTTCTCATTCCTATTATGAAACTCATTAATTATTTCATTGAAAGTATCACAAATTCTCTACTTAAATTACCTATATTAATTAATTAGCTTCAAATAAGATTATTTCTTAAGGGAAAAAATATTATTCTATACATTTTAATTAGGGAATGTTACTTCACTACTACAAAAAGTACATTACACGACGGAGATTACACAACGGTTCCTTGAAACCGTCGTGTAATGTCGGACTTTACACGACGGTTCCTAAGAACCGTCGTGTAAAGTGCTCCGCAAGGACTTTACACGACGGTTCCAAAAGAACCGTCGTGGAAAGTCCGACTTTACACTACGGTTCCAAAGAACCGTCGTGTAAAGTGCCTCGCGGAGCAACTTTACACTACGGTTCCAAAGAACCGTCGTGTAAAGTCCGACTTTACACTACGGTTCGAAAAGAACCGTCGTGTAAAGTGCCTTGCGGAGCAACTTTACACTACGGTTCCAAAGAACCGTCGTGTAAAGTCTGACTTTACACTACGGTTCCAAAGAACCGTCGTGTAAAGTCGGAGCAACTTTACACTACGGTTCCAAAGAACCGTCGTGTAAAGTCCGACTTTACACTACGGTTCGAAAAGAACCGTCGTGTAAAGTGCCTTGCGGAGCAACTTTACACTACGGTTCCAAAAGAACCGTCGTGTAAAGTCCGACTTTACACTACGGTTCCAAAGAACCGTCGTGTAAAGTGCCTCGCGGAGCAACTTTACACTACGGTTCCAAAGAACCGTCGTGTAAAGTGCCTCGCGGAGTAACTTTACACTACGGTTCCAAAGAACCGTCGTGTAAAGTCGGACTTTACGGTTTATTTTAAGACCGTCGTGTAATCCCCAAGAGGGATTACACGACGGTCCCCCATGGGACCGTCGTGTAAGATTACACGACGGGCCCTGGGGGCCCGTCGTGTAATCCTTGATGGATTACACGACGGGCCCAATGGGCCCGTCGTGTAATCTCCCCGAAATTTGGGGGATTACACGACGGGCCCCTGGGGCCCGTCGTGTAATCTAATATTACACGACAGTTTTTAAATAAACCATCGTGTAATCTTCAAAAAAATTTGAAAATTTTTAACTTTCGTTTTTCGAAATCCGCGCGCAAACCCATTACTTAAATACAACTTCCTCTCCTTTTCTCTCCACATACCTTCTCATTTCTCTTCACACTCTCTAAATTTCTCAAGTACCCACTTCCTTCTCCAAGCCGCCGCCAACTCCGTCGTTGCCGCCACCATCGCCGCCGCCGTCGCCGTCGCCGTTGCCGTTGCCAATTTATTGGTGTTGGAGTGTCTATTCATCTTCAAAGAAAATCAAGGTAAGTTAATATACAACGTCAAATAAATTTGGGATTTTGTCTTGTTGTTTGTCACTAAAGATCCATTTTTTAACATGGGTGTTTAAGTTCATAATGATGCTCTTTGTAGATTAATGGTTTGTGAATGGTTTTTACACTTTACATACACATGAATTTTTCCCGCTCACAATATGCTCGATGAAATGTCAACTTAAGTTTTTGGAGGAATAATATAGAAGCAATCACTATTATATATGTATAAAAGCATACACATGAATCTTTTGAGTGTTATTTTTGCCCTATGGCAGCGTTTTTTTTGCACTTATGGTTTTTTTTGTCCTAATTCGTGGGGGGCGCCGAGGCGCCCTTGTGGGGCGCCCGGAACCGTCGTGTAATCTACTTTTGGTGTAGTGTGATTACACGACGGTTCCGGGAGGAACCGTCGTGTAATCTACCGTGACTACACGACGGTTCCTACCGGAACCGTCGTGTAATGTTCATTTTTTTGCTCCGCCACGTAACTGTTTAACGGGATTACACGACTGTTGAAAAACCGTCGTGTAAAACTTAGATACGACGACGGTATTAAAACCGTCGTGTTATCTTCCACGACGCTGGATTACACGACGGTTAAGGAACCGTCGTGAAAACTTTACACGACGGTTAAAACCCGTCGTGTAATCTCTCTTTTCTAGTAGTGCTTATTTTTCCCTTTCCGGTGAATGAAATGTTGAACAATATGAACTGTGCATGTCATGGTGGGGATGCGTTTGTGTCCAAAATCCAGTATATCATACTTGAACATATTATACTTAAATTCAAATAATATAAGTAATTCAAATTTAGTTTGAAAAACAAATTAATCGGTATAAAAATATAAGCATGATAATATACTATTACGAACGATACAATGGTATTATCGAAGTGAATAAAATTTCATTTGATCATCTTTTTTCTCCTCATTGTTAAAGCCTCTTCCATATCTCCACATCGTGGACAGTGTAAGTCAACCGTCACACCCCGTATAGCCAAGTGAGAGCAGGCTGGAAGAGTTCTATGAAAAGCTCCCCACACCATAATTTTGGCCTTACTTGGGACTCTAGTTGACCATAGTTTCCTCAACCAAAAAACCTCAGAGTTATGTCCAGAGCCACATGCCACCTTATACCTCGATTTCACAGAGTAAGCACCTCTAGAATTAAAATGCCAAATCAATCAATCCTCCTTTCTCCTGGCACTCAAGGGGATGCTAAATATACTATCCTTATCTACCAGCCAAAATATCTCCGCAATCAAAGCTTGATTCCAACCAGTATCCATAATAAGGGAGGAGACTAGTGATCGGACGAAAAGTGTGAGGCCTCGGCAACCACGGGTCTTGAAAAACCCACACATCATCACCGTATCCAATCTTCCATCTCAGACCTTTAACAATTAAGTCCCGTTCCCAACAAATGCTCCATCACGTATAACAAGGGTTTTGACCCTCAATAGCCTCCAAGATACTAGACATAGGAAAGTATTTTGCTTTAAGAACTCTGGCCATCAAAGAATTAGGAGTGGTAATGATCCGCCAACATTGCTTAGCAACAAAAGCCTGGTTTTTTCAAAATCCCATACCACCTCTAGATTTAGGCCCTCACAATTTCTCCTACCGTAACAAATGTATCTTCCTACATCAACATCACCACCGCACCAAAAACGAGAAATGAGAGATTTGATTTCATCACACAGAGAAAGGGGAATTTTGAACACACTCATCGCGTACGTAGAGGTAGCTTGGGCCACAGCCATATTTAAGATCTCTCTATGTCACGCCCCGATTTCCCACCATCTACGTAGGGGAACGACTACGTAGACATGGGCCGGGTCGTCACCTTACTTATATACTTAAATTAAACTTGCGGAAAATAACTGTCGAGAAATTTTTATTTTTTTTTTCTTTTAAACTTTATTTTAAAACTTTGAAGTTGAACTTCATTCTCAAACTCATACTTACTGATAGGTACTTCCTTGAGTACCGAACTTTCAAACCTTCCTTGAAGGCCATCTAAATCATGTTGTAGACCAAACCCGAACTAATGTGGGTTGGTACCACAAGAGGCAACTTGCTTGCCTTATATAAACTTTGTCATCCATACTTAAAACGTCATGAAAATATGAAAACCCTTTTTCATTACTTCATATTTTATAGAGTATATATATTTTTTTTTTCAAAAGCTGTGGCAGTGTCCATCCCACATTTCACAGTCCGCAGCACCAGCCTTCCACAGTATTGCATCAGAGATTGCTGGCAGGATACTTACCTACAGCATAGACGTAAGACGTGAGCTTTCGCTCAGCAAGTACAACTATTACATCCGCGACACAAAACATATCATTGTGCATGAACCAATTATAATCTCTTATGAATCAATTATGGATTTATAACTTAATTTAGTTCTATTCCTTTACATATCATGTGTGCTCGTACCGTGGTACATAGCCAAGGAATGGTTGAAGGTGGCAGTCCGTTTTAACTCAAACCATGAAACACAAAGTTTAACATGGAGTAGTTTAGGTAGCCTTCCAATCCAACTCAAACCATGAACCATACCATTTAAACCCGCCTTTGTGGCAAGTCGGCACGACACAACATCCTACTTGTCTTGTTCTTACCAAGTGGTTTAATATTAGTGAACATGCTTCATGATGTCACAATATTACAACATAATCAACATTAGTCAAAACATGGCCTTTTTGAAAACATGGCATTTCTGAAAACATGGCATTACATGTCATAACATAACTTAGCATATCATAGCCATAGCATAGCATAACACATTATCACATATCAGCACATTACATCAGGCAAGTAACAACAAAGGGCCTATGCTGTAGGCGGAGTTGTACTTACCTCTCTCGTTATGTCCTACGTAGTGCTGCTTCTCCTCTGGTTACAGCTGCAGGTTTCCTCCTGCTAGTTGAAGGACATAGGTAAGGGTCTAATTAGTATTGTGGAATGTTGGGGATCTAACCAACATGTCTACATATTCCTAGTTATATGTCCCCGATACTAGATGTCTTACTGGGTTACAAATAGTAACCCTATACCTTAGCCCAGTTTATTAATCTTGGTGTCCTTTAGGGTTATCTTGACTAACCCTTAAGGTTATACTAAAATCCACTTGTTAGTCAACCAAAGTCAACTATAGTCAACAATGGTCAACTTCGGTCAACTATGGTCAACCATTGTTGGGTCAACCTTGGGCTTTGGGCTTGACCCAGTAACTCGGGTATAACTCCCGGTTACCTTTCGTAAACTAATCGCTTGCTATACTCCAACTTGAAAAATTCATTTTCCCTTACTTGGAAAATTTAGGGAAATTAATCCCAAAACTTCATAAAAATCCTTTACTTAAATCGTAAAAATCCAAACTCTTGGATTAGTGCTTTATAAAATCATTTGAGGTTGAAAACTGCCCTTGGAACAGTTTTCCATAATCGAAACAATAGTTTGTAGTAGAAAAATAGTTTTCTAGAAACATTTGTAAAGCTAGTGGTGCAGGAATTTTCGGATTCCCTGCGCACCCTTCGAAAACGATCCCAGTTTAAAAATTGGTTCGTAATCTGAAAAAGTTTTCTTCACGAAAGTTGTAGCTCTCGAAAAATACTAAAACTTTCATGTTTTGCAAAAATTCCAATTCAGCCTAGATTCGTCCCAGTTTTTGTTTGAAACTGGCTGATCCCGAAAAACTGAGTGAAAACTGGGTCTGGGGATCAGCCACGGGTTTTGGGGTAAATGGAGGCCATTGGGGCCTTATTTTTGAAAACGGTACATGTAACCCCCTAGGAAAAACCCTTCCGAACAACTTTCGTGTTTTAAATTTCTCCAAATTCGGCCTCTAATGGCCTCAAATTTCCCTTTTCCCGAAACTGGTCAGTTTTACCCGAAAATGGCAGTTTTCGGTTTTAAGTTCGTTTTACGTAAATTTTACGTGCACACTACCTCGAACGGCTTTGGCCGTGAGCCTACGACGACCTGCAGTGCTTCTAACGTAACACATGCAGTCATATATCACTTAAACATCTTCATGAAAAGCAAAACCCTTGGGTGTTCTTGCACCAAACCGGGGTTTGCAAAACGTTTGATTTGCAACACCAAACATCAATCAAACACAAACCTTAAAATCCTAATTAGGGCAGAAAATTAAATGAGCTTATGCTCATACAAATCAAGCTTGAAATACACTTAAATCTCCAATTTGAAACTCAATTTAAAAAGCTTAGAAAACCAATGGAGATTTACCTTAATTCACACCAAAATTGGTGCTAGGTTTAGGGCGGTTTTGGGTCCAACACCTCCCCCCTTTTGCTCATCACCATATTCGGCCATCCCCCTCCCATCGGGGTTCCAAATTTTCGGCCTCTCCCACATGAAAATACACATAATTTGAATCAAAACTTAATTAAAGAACTAGAGGGGTTTAGGAGGATTGGATTACCTTTACTTCTTGAGATTAGATCTAACTTGGATCTAAACTTTTTCTTCTAACTCTTTGCTCAAGAAAACCGACCATCACTTGGTCTTTCCTCTTCCTTGAAGTTCGGCTTCTAGTGGAAGGAAAAAAAAGGAGAAATGGAACCTAATTACACCTAAGGGTTTAATTGGTTAATGAGCAAAATACTTGCTCATCAAGCCACCTAGGTGATGTGGTGTGGCCTTATTGGCTAGCCATTCCCTTGGAGAACAAGGGAAGACTTCTTTCCCTAAATCCAATGATGATTGATGAGGTGTCCTCCCCCCCATTGGTGTGGTCGGCCATGAAGGACTTAGAGTCCAAGTGCTTGTTCAACAAGCCAATGCTTACTTCACCTAGCCTATGTCACCTTGGTGACATCATTTGTTGACATCATCAAGCAAAATTGCTTGCTTTCCAAGCCAAAGAATAACCGACCATTGCATGCCATGTGGACCAAAAATTGGCTTGTTCAACAAGCTTGGTTTGCCTTGTTCACCAAGCTTCCCAATGTAACCGAGCAATGTAACCGGCCATTGGCTTAGTTCAACTCTAGTTGGAAACTTGGTTAGGAATATCCATAAATTCCATAATTCAAAAATTACATTCTTACTTACTTTTCTTAGAATTGCACTTTAATCCTTAATGACAAAATATTTGCACTTTAGTCCCTGTGAGGTGGACAGTGTTGGTGGAGCCACTTGGCTTCAATTCCATACCTAATGGTCCACTAAATTTCCAAAATCCTTAAATATAGGGTTTCAGTCCATTTCCCTACTAACTTAATCAATACTAATACTGTTTTTCACTTAAAACAGTACTGTTTCACTAAATTGCAGTTCGGAGTTCATCTTCGTAAAATTGGACTGTGTATGGATTTTTCTTCTTAGAACTTGAAACTGCTAAATCCCCATTGCTCCAAATATTATTCACGATTATTCTAGAGCGATCTCATACCTTTGACTTTTGGTCAACTTTGACTATCTTGGTCAAACTTTGACCATCATGAAATCATGAAATTTCAACACGTCATTTTCCTTAAAATGCTTTATACTGGCCTAAGTAATCCATCGTTGAGTCTCGTTACTAGTTAAATGAGAACTCAAACTTATACCGATATTCCATTCTAAACATGATCTAGACTTAAGTTTTCCTCATTCAAAGGAAATCTAGAGTCTTAAAAATTCGGGTTATTACACTCTACCCCTAATCGAAAACATTTTCCCCTTCTATAGTTGCAACTTTTTGAAAACCCTCTCCCCAAGATCTTGAAAAAATTTCCTCTTATTCTGACAAAAAAAAAAAAAAAATGGTAACCCCAAATACACATCATGCGGATCGCTATTGGACAAACCAAGGGAACCAAGGATCATACCTCGATCATCATCAGAGAGATTTAGGCTAAAGCTAACAACACTTTTTCAAAGTTTATAGCTTGTCTCGAAGCCGCCTCATATTTACAAAGTACATCCTTGATCACATCACAGCTCGCAACATTCGCTCTCCCAAAGAGTGTGTTGTCATCAGCAAAAAAATAAATGACTTATTTTCGGCGCCTCACGAGCAGAACACACCCGTGACAATAAGCCGTCAGTCTCGGCTTTCTTAAGTAAACCCGAAAAACCTTCGGCCACCAATAGAAATAAGTAGGGAGATAATGGGCATGCCTGTTGTAAGCCACGAAGAGGAACTACCTTGCTCATCGGTTCACCCTCAAGGGATTTACTATTTAGGTAGAGTATTTTAAGGTAATTTTGACTAAATAATTAATGTAATGCTTATTAGTAAAGAGAAATATGATTACATGAATATGATGAAGATAAGATACTGTAAAAGTAAATTTTTAATTGGACGGGTGTACTATATAAGCATAATGACGTGATACACTCGATCATTTTATTTTATTTTTGCTAATCATCAAAACTTAATTGATTCTCCCTTTGTTTCAAAAATTCATTCGTTTCTTTCTTGAATGATTGGTATTATTAGTGAGAGTTTATTAATTTATAGGTTTGATTGATTTGCTTAATTTTTGTCTCTTACAATTTCTTACCTTCTAAAATGCGGAAGTCGTTCATTTACTCAAAATCAGTTAGTGATAGTCATAGTCGTCTTGTTCTTAATCAGTAAGGTAGAAATTTAAAATATATATAAAATGATTTCAAAAAGTAAATGTTAATATTTGTCGTGATTATGTGGTACACCGGTCTAATAAATAATTTTTCATTAAGAGAATCATCCTATTGAAAAATGTAATTTTATTTATTAAAAAAAAAACATAAAAGGAAGAGGGGGATAAAAAAAAAACGACAAAATGAAAGTAAAAGTTAAAAAGAAAGGTAGCAACACGACAGAATAACTTCATCAATCTCTTCTTTAGCGCAAAAAAAGAAAAAAAGAAAAAAAAAGAAAAACTCCATCAATCTCTTTTGTTAAACAGTACAAAAGTGGAACTCCCACTTATAAGTTAAAATATAATTATAAATAGAAAATAGAACTATTATAAATATTATCTTAAAACTCTTTTTCTTTAGCCGTACTTTATTTCAACATCAATTATTATGCAATTTTTAAATTCCCCATCACCATATTTATTAAAAAATAAAAAACCTTACCACCAAGCAATAACTTTCACTTTTCAAACGAATTAATCCATCCCAATTAGTTTAATAAATTAACCAGTACACCTGATAAACTTTTTTCAGTCATTTTTTTTAAATTAATTTGATAACAAGAATACTAAAGTTTAGGGATAAACATACAATTTGTCCTTATTTTTAATCCAATGGGTTTTATACATATATATGAGTGTGATTTGCAGTCGTCAGAAGACTCGACCAGTGAACAATCAAAACAAGGATTAATTCATTTATAAGTTATTAGAAACGACAATGACTTCTCTAACAACATGAACGGCATATGTCAGTTAAAATACGACGATAAACTTCAAAAAACAATTAGCCCCTTTGATTGTGGAGCGATGTTTTTTATTTGACTAAATTTTTGGAAGAATTCCTGGCAATGATATAAAAAAGCTGAACGTTTGTTAGACTGCAGTTTTAAAAATATTATTAGTTTCAAAAGCAATTTAATAGTGTTAGTAAATTGTAAGGTTGAAATGCTAATATATATATATATATATATATATATATATAACACTATATATAAAACATTGATAAATTTATCAATTTGCTCCTCAATTTCTCACAAAATTCGAGTAATAATTAATATTTCATTTCTTCAATCACAATTTGCAGTTTCACCAGTATGAATGAGTAATCAATATGTATAATGTAAATCTTTATCACGTAAAGACCTAATTTATACATTACCTTTTCAACTTGAGGAGTACTAATCTTCAAAATTAGGTTTTTGATCTTTAAACTAGCAGCAATCAGATCTCGTAATTTATCCATTTTTTTCGACTTTAAAGCACTAACAGGTTGGTTTCATATTCATTGTACGTAAATCTTATATTGATCATCTTCATGAACAATACTGCTAGGATTTAGGATTATATCTAATTTTCTCTTATTGTTGATCACATATAGGATGCCTTCAAATAGAGTTATGAAGTGTCATAGTCAAAATAACCATTTTTATCTCTTATTTATTATGAGGGGAGCTAATTATAATTAATTAATTATTAAGGATTACAATATAAGCCATTAATTTATTCAAGGGAAAATATCTCCATAACATTATTTCAGATAAAATTGTTAATGTGAATGCTACATTTAGTTAAAAAAAAAAGGTATAAAAATAACATATTTGATAATGCTCTAGTGTTAAGAGTGGAGGCCTAGGTCTAAATTTGTACAAAAATATATATAGGCTGAAAAGAAAAAAAATTGAGGTGGGATTTTAGGGGGTTATATAGAAATTTTACATTCATATGTGGGATAAAGAGCAAAAATAAAAAAATAAAAAATAAAAAAGTTTATGGGACAAGGCCTTCCTTGGGCCTCTTTAGGATATTCGTCCATGGCTCCATTTCTTATCCTGTATTGCTTTTAACAGACAATGCTAATTCTTATGTTGATTTTTGTTTTTCTACAAATCCATTGAAAGAAAAGCGGCCAAAAGCGAATTATCAACCTACACACTCCAAGCCTATTTTCCGAGGAAACTGCTTTTCAAAATTCTTCCTTATGATTATATACTATCTTGTTCTCCAGTACAGCCAAATACTTATGGTCTTTTAATCCACTACCAAAACAAGACTTTTCTATGGTGTTTTCACCAAATTATGGTCACCATGTTCATCTCTTTTGTTCTCTTTCTGGTAATCACTTCTCCACTACGTTCTGCTTCAAAGAGTGATCATCTTACTCTCACAGCAGGATCATCCCTCTCTTCTAAGAAGCCAAACCTCGACGTTTTGACCTCGCCAAACGAAATTTTCTCGGCCGGTTTTCATCCCGTCGGCGAAAATGCATATTGCTTTGCAATATGGTTCACCGAGCCATCTCACATCCGTAGTCATAGACGCACCATAGTTTGGATGGCGAATCGCGACAAGCCCGTCAACGGAAGAAGCTCGAAACTAACTCTCCTCAAAACTGGTAACCTTGTATTAAGCGACGCTAGTCAGATCAGTATTGTTTGGGAAACAGCCATCTTCTCAAACTCACCTTCGCAGTTGCACCTTGAGGCCTCCGGCAACATGGTTCTACGTACTTCGGACGACGTCGTTTTGTGGTAGAGCTTTGATTCGCCTACGGATACCCTTCTTCCAGAGCAACCACTCACAAGGTTTGTAAAGCTTATCTCGTCGAGAAGCCAGACGAATTTTTCCTCCGGCTTCTATAAGTTTTTCTTCAACAACGACAACATACTGTGTCTCATTTACGACAACAATCAGATTTCAAGTGTTTACTGGCCGTCCCTTTCGCTTCTCAGCTATGTAGCTGGAAGGGCCCCGTCCAATGACAGCAGGATCGCCATGCTTGATTCCTTGGGCAATTTCAGTTTGTCGGACTATCTTATTTTTTTGTCCGCTGATTATGGTATGAAGATTCAGAGAATTTTGAGGCTTGATTCTGATGGTAATCTCAGATTGTACAGCCTTCAGAACCGAGGAGAGAATTGGGTTGTAACATGGCAAGCCTTTAAGCATCCTTGCAAGATTCATGGCCTCTGCGGAGTTAATAGCTTGTGTAGATATAGTCCAGATTCTGGTAGAGAATGTTCTTGCCTTCCTGGACATAGGATGAGAAATCCTACTGATTGGTCTTATGGATGTGAACCAGAATTTACTCTCTCCTGCAGCAAAAACAAGTCTAGCTTCCTCAAGATATCCAACTCCGACTTCTACGGGTATGATTACGGCTTCTTCCCAAACTACACCTTACAAGCTTGCATTGATTTATGCTTAGAGTTGTGTGACTGTGTGGGATTTCAATACTCGTTTCATGAATGGAGAGGTTTTCTCGTTTTTAACTGCTACCCCAAGACAATTCTTCTTAATGGACTCCAAGCACCAAGCTCATTCGGAAACATCTACTTGCGGGTTCCTAAGACCCACCTCCTTTCTTTCGAGAAATCTAACAAAAAATCCGGGTTACATTGCTCACAAAATACTATCACCACTCACACGAAAAGCCATGCCAATGTGTTTGTTAAATCCATGCTTTGGTTTGCTTGCGGTGTCGGAATACTTGAGTTCATTTGTGTAATTTGCGTCCGGTGTTTACTAGTTAGAGCGCAACAAAGCTCCGGTGAAGACACCGGAACTCAAGTTCTTGCAGCGACTGGATTCAGGAGATTTAGCTTCGCCGAGCTAAAAAAGGCTACTCGCAGTTTCGCGGAAGAGATAGGAAGAGGCGCGGGAGGAGTTGTTTACAAAGGTACCCTCTCCGATTTTGGGATCGCGGCAATAAAACGACTCGGTGAAACCTACCAAGGAGAAGCCGAATTTCTAGCAGAGGTTAACATCATTGGGAGGGTAAACCACATGAACTTGATAAGAATGTGGGGGTACTGCTCGGAGGGAAAGCACAGGCTTTTCGTATACGAGTACTTGGAACACGGTTCCCTCAAGAAAAACTTATCGACAAAAGTACTCGATTGGAAAAGGCGATACGAAATTGCGCTAGGAATCTCGAGAGGCCTCGCGTATTGCACGAAGAGTGCTTGGAGTGGGTTCTGCACTGCGACGTCAAGCCGGAGAACATACTACTAGGCACTGATTACCAATCGAAGGTGGCGGATTTCGGGTTGTCGAAGCTACTGAATAGAGGAGGGCTTTGAGGGTCATGAATTTGAATTCTACGTTCTGTGAAGCAGTCAAATGTTGAATTACTGGTAAATTACTGGTAAATTATAACTAAAAGAACATGGCGTTTAGTTTTCATGTTTTGCATAAAACTTTAGCTTTGTATATGGTGTTTAATTATTGGGTTAAGCAGGGTTAAATCGAGTGGTGTATTTTCTGTGTACTCATGAAACATTTCCTGTTTTAGATGCCTTGAGTTTGTTGACTACAATTTCTTGTTTTGTTCTGGACCTCTTGTTAAGTTGAGACACTGCAAAAAATTACAATATATATATATATATAACATTGATTGTATCATATTTGGAAGCAACGACAAATTCGAGTAACAACTATGCACACAAACACGACAATTAATTTAAGGACGCCTACATTAGTTGTCAAACGACAATTAGTTTCGATAATAATATATATGTTTCTCATTCCAATTATGAAACTCAATAATTATTTCATTGTAAGTGTCACAAATTCTCTACTTAAATTTCCTATATTAATTTATTAGCTTCAAATGAGATTATTTCTTAAGGGAAAAAAAAACATTATTCTATACATTTAAGTTAGGGAATGTTACTTATTTTTCCCTTTCCGGTGAATGAAATGTTGAACAATATGACCTGTGCATGTCATGGTGGGCCGGGAATGCATTTGTGTTCAATATCCAGCATATCATACTTGAATTCAAATAATATATGTAACTCAAATTTAGTTTGAAAAATAAAATTAATCAGTATATAAAGCCTTGTAGATTATAATAGTTCTCTAAAAAAGAGCATAAAGATAATAAAAACACACCTCGCAACCGTCGTCTCTCACGCTCATTTTAAATTTAAATATAATACAACATTTTTAAATTAAAAAGTAATATGATATTTTCAAATTAGTTAGTTAATATAAGGGTTTTACTTTTTTTAAAAAAATCAAGGGATTTACTATTTAATTAGGTAGAGTATTTTATGGTAATTTTGACTAAATAATTAATGTAATGCTTATTAGTTAAGAGAAATATAATAACATGAATATGATGAAGTCAAGATACCGTAAATGTAAATTTTAATCAGACGTATGTATCATATAAACATGATGATGTGGTATACCCAATTTTTTTTTTTTTGGGTGCTAATCTTCAAAACTCAATTGGTTCTTCATTTGTTTTGAAAATTCATTCGTTTCTTTCTTGAATGATTGGTATTAGTGAGTTTATTAATTTATAGGTTTGATTAATTTTTGTGTCTTACAATTCTTACCTTCTAAAATGCGGAAGTCGTTCATTTACTCAAAATCAGTAAGTGATAGTCTTGGTCGTCTTGTTCTTAATCAGTAAGGAAGAAATTTAAAATATATAAAATGATTTCAAAAAGTAATGATAATATTTGTCGTGATTATGTTGTAAACCGGTCCAATGAATAATTTCTTGATCAGAGAATCATCCTAAAAAAAACATAAAAGGAAGAGGGGGATAAAAAAAAAACGACAAAGTGAAAGTAAAAGTTAAAAAGAAAGGTAGCAACGCGACAGAATAACTCCATCAATTTCTTCTTTAGCGCCTAAAAAAAAAAAACTCATCAGTCTCTTTTGTTAAACACTACAATAGTTGAATTCCCACTTATGAGTTATAATATAATTATAAATAGAAAATAGATCTATTATAAATATAATATATATTATCTTAAAACTCTTTTTCTTTACCCGTACCTTATTTCAACATCAATTGTTATGCAATTTTTTAAATTCCCCAACCACCATATTTATTAAAAAAAAAAAAAAAATCCCCACCAACCAAGCAATAACTTTCACTTTTCAAACGAATTAATCCATCCCAATTACGTTAATAAATTTACCAGTACACCTGATAAACTTTTTTCAGTCATTTTTTTATTAATTTAATTTCAAGAATACTAAAGTATAGGGATAAACATCAAATTAGTCCTTATTTTTAATCCAATGGGGTTTTGTACATATATATGAGTGTGATTTGCAGTCGTCGGAAGAATTTGTCATTATACTAGTCGATTTTTGATGAAATTTTTTAGAGAGAGAAAGAAGAGAGAGAGGCTCTTAGAGATATTGAGGTTTTTGAAATCTAGGGCCGGTGGTATGATCTTTTGCTGGGTTGTCGGCTTCCGTCACTTGCGGGGGAGTTTGCTGTGGTCTCTGACACCGTGTTCATGCCGTCAGAGGGGTGGGTCGGGGCTATTTCAGAGCCAGGTGTGGAGAGTTGGTTGTCATTTGTCATCCTCAGATCCAGATGCGTTCGTCGTGAGGGCATGTGGATACCACGAGAGTTGGGCTGTGGGGCGGTGGTGAGGGGGTTGGGTCGGTGTGTGGGCATGTATTGCCAGTCGTGGGTGGTGTGGGTCCCTCACATGCAACCGGTTTTTCCTCTTTATTGTTGGCCTTGTTTCTGAGATGATCCGATCGAGCCAATGGTTGCTTCGGTATTGATGGGTGGTGTGGCTTTGTTGAAGGTTGTAGCAGTTCCCCCCCCCCCCCCCCCCCCCCCCCTTTTTTTTTCTTTTGTCTGTTTTCTGTGTTAGTTTGTAATAAGAGCGAAGGTTTCCCCTTTGGTTTTTTGTGTAGGTTTTTGTGTTGATCGGGTTTTAGTCGTTGCTTAGCTGGGTGTTGTTTGGTGGGCAAATCTTGTGTTCGCGTCACCAGTTGTAGGAGTTTTCCTCCGTGTTTGGGATATGGGATTGCTTCGGTTTTCCCCGAGTGGGTTGATTACATGCGTGTTGTCCCGTTAGTTTGTAAACTTTAGGTCCATTTGGTGGTTCCCTTGCCGTTTGGTATTCCGGGTTCTGTTCTGTGGGCTTGTCCCTCTGTTGGTGTCTGTCTCTTATCTTTTAGTGAATTGATAATAAAATTTTTTATTTAGTAAAAAAAAAAAAAAAGAGGAAGACTCGACCAATGATCAATCAAAACAAGGATCAATTAATTTATAAGTTAGAAATGACAATGACTTTACTAACAACATGAACAGCATGTCTGCTAAAACACGATGATACAATTCAAAAAACAATTATCCCGTTTGATTGTGGAGCGATATTTTTTATTTGACTAAAATTTTGGAAGAATTCCTGGGAATGATATAAAAAGGCTGAACGTTAGTTAAACTGCAGTTTTAAAAATATTATTAGCTTGAAAAGCAATTTAATAGTGTTATAAATAGTAAGGTTGACATGCTAATATATATATATAACACCATATATAAAACATTGATAAATTTATCAATTTGCTCGTCAATTTCTCACAAAAGTCAAGTAATAATTAATATTTCATTTCTTCATTCATAATTTGTAGTTCCACCAGTATGAATGAGTAATCAAAAAAAGGAATTTTTACCTGAGCAACATGTGACGATACCTCGAGGAATTTTTTAGAGAGAGAAAGAAGAGAGAGAGGCTCTGAGAGACATTGAAGTTTTTGAGATCTGGGCCAGATGGTCCGGTCTTTCATTGGGCTGCCAGCCTCCGTCGCTTGCGGGGGAGTTCGTTGTGATCTCCGATACCATGCTCGTGTAGTCGGAGGGGTGGGTTGGGGTTGTTTCGGAGCCAAACGTGGAGAATTGGTCGCCATTCGTCATCCTCAGATTCGGGCGCTTCTGTTGCGAGGACTCGTGGATACCATGAGAACTGGGCTACAGGGCGGTGGTGAGGGAGTTGGGTCGGTGCGTGGACCTACGTTGCCCGTCGTGGGTGGCGTGTGTCCCTCACGCGCAACCAATTTTTCCTCCTTGTTGTTGACTTTCTTTTCATGATGGTCCGATCGTGCCGATGGTTACTCCGGCATTGATGAATGTAGCTTTGCCGAAAGTTGCAGTGGTTCCCCCTTTTTTCTTTTGTCTGTTTTATGTATTTCTTTGTAGTAAGAGCGGAGGTTTCCCCTCCGGCGTCTCTTGTAAGTTTTTGTGTTGATCTGGCTTTAGTCATTGTTTGGTGGGCGGATCTTGTGTTCGCATCACCCGTTATAAGAATTTTCCTTTGTGTTTGGGATAGGGGATTGCTTCAACTTTCCTTGAATGAGTGATTACCTGCGTGTTGTCCTGTTAGTTTGTGGATAACACAAATGAAATGAAGACATTTTAGAAATAAAAAAATGTCCTAGCATTGCTTATAAATTAGTGATTATTAAATCATTCATCATTTAGGAACTTTTATATCAAAGAAAATGATTTGGATGTAAAAATAAATTATATGGAAATTTCTATAAGAAAAATATCGATAAAGATATGGAATTCAGTGAGCTCGTGCATCATATTATTTTTAAAAAGAAGTAAATATTAGCGGTCAATATAATTTTTTTTTTAAATTTCTGGTTTGTTAATGTTTTATTAACTATATTCTTGATTTTATATTTTTTTTTGAGGAAGATTCTTGATTTTATCACCAAATAATATTTGTGAACTTTGCAGACTAGCATATTATGATTTCAATATTAGGATTCATGGTACACATTTGTAATATTATCTAAAAAGACTTGCAAAGTAATTATCTAAAAAGAGACATCTATTACCATTTCCTTTTATTAGCCTAGAGAAGTCAACTAGAATTTGTATATGGCTTGTTTTCTGCACTTTTGTTTTTGTATCAAAAATGAAAGCTATCCACCAAACTTTATTTTTTGTCAAATACTCTTTTTTATATATAATACATAATGCTCAATTCTAATAAAAAATGAATAGAAGAAGAATGACCTCTGATGAAAAGGAAACAATAAGGTTTTTTTTTTCCTTTAAGTTTCGTCTAACTATATTTTTGACTACCATGTTGATGATAATTTGCATTTTTATGCAAGAAAAAGATGTAGGAATATCTTTTTGTATGAGAAACATCGTATTTTTTAAGTTTATATGGTTGAATAATAATTTTTCATACCTTTTCTTTTCGTTTGCTTTCAACTGCACTTGTCATGCACTTGTTTATGAATACATCCATGGATTATTGCGAACTTGTTTAATATCTTTTTATGTTTCAGTTTTAAAAAAAAATTCAAATACTATTTGAAAATTCATATCCTGTGAAAACTAATATATATGCACATACAATTCCAAATATATAAATAAATTTGAAATGAAAAGATATATGTATTAAATTGAGCCTTATATTGGAAGCAAACAAAATACTCTAGTCTTTTTTTTTTTTTTTAAAGATTAAATACTTTGATTTTGAGTCTTTTTTGTGTGTATGCATGGATTTACCGTTTATATATATATATATATATATATATATATTGAAATTTATATGTATATCTTTATTATTAGTTGAAAAGAACGTAAAATTTCAAAAAAAAACAAAAAAAATTTAAGCATGTGGGATAAAAAGAAAAGCAGTGACAAGTGAGAGTGTGTGATTTGATTTGTGGGTGGGTGAAAGAAGGAGAAAAATATATGGTTTAATTAATGGGTTTTTTTTTTTTTTTTTGTAATTATAAGTGGTGTGTTAAAAGTATTAAATAAAATTTAAAATTTAAAATTGGTGGGTGATTTAAGTAGGTGTGTTATATAAAAGTTTTCACAATTTTTTTAATGATATTTCCATCGACTTCAAAAATTTTTTTTTTTGCAAAATTTCTTTTGGTGACATTATGTACTGTAATATTTGGGTAACATTTAAGCATAGTATTTGAGTTATTTTTTTCCTCCTGGTTGATAGTTTTATTATTATTTTTTTTGGAATAATCCTGTTTGACAGTTGTTTGGTAAGCACGCTGCATACACGGATTGGTAAGATCGTTTTAAAAACTATCCGTTATGATTATACGGACGGTTAAGATTGAATCAACCCTCGAGCCCAACTTTACAACCTTATTACAGCTAAACGGCTTCCGTTACATTTGTTTTTTGAACTTAAACGGCTTCTGTTTCTCTCTCTACTCCTTCCTCTCTCCCTCCTTCTGATTCTTGTTCTTCCTCTCACAGTCACTCGCTTCGTGTCGCAAAAATGGCTTCTCTTTCTCTTTCTCTTTCTCTTTCTTCCTCTCTCCCTATCTCAGAGGGTTTCGTAAAGCTTCTTTTGTTGATTCTTCTTCCTCACTCTCTCTCTCTCTCTGAAACGATGGATTTCTCTGGGGTTTTATAACGCATCGCAAAGAGTCTGTAAGGAAGATTTGGGGTTTTCATTTTCCCCCAAACAAGTTCCATTGGATTCCTATTTCCGTTTTGTGAAGATTGATCAGACAGTTACGATCCAGTTTCCAAGTTTGGGTTTTTTTTTTTTTTCCATGGTGAGTTTACCAATTCTTTGTTTTACTTTTTGTTTGTTTGTTTTCGTTTTTCTTGCCCTGTTCTTAACGCCTGATTGTTCATGTTTTTCAAATTTGAATTCTTCTAATGATCGAACAATTGAAAAAAAAAAATTGGATTCCCTGTCTCTGAATTCACAAAGGCTTTGGGTTACGATTTCTCTTCCTAATTTACGTGTTTTCCAAGTGTGTATCTTAAGCTTCTCTTTTGATTCTCTTCTTCTTCTCTCTGTCTATCTGGAAGGAACGCGACGAGTCTGTAAGGTCTTTACAGAAAATTTGGGGTTTTCATTTCCCCCCAAACAAGTTTCTGTGACGGAAATTATACAATTAGGAATCCCTGTTTCCGATTACTGAAGATTGATCAGATAGCTATGATCTGGTTTCAGAGTTTGGGCTTTTTTCCATGATGAGTTTTCCAAATTTTTGTTTTTTTTGTTTTTGTTTTCATTTTTCTTGCCCTGTTCTTCAAGTCTGATTGTTTAATGATTTCCAAGTTTGGATTCTTCTAATGATCGAACAATTGAAAAAGAAAAATTGTGAATTCAGTGTCTCTAATCTAAATTCATAAAAGTTTTTGAGATCTTTTAGTGAGGTTGCATAAATAAGTTGTGAAAATCTTTCCCACTTGATTCAGGCATTTGTATTTGGTCTGAACAGGGGTTGCAGGTTGAAAGGAACAGTGCAATTCTCCATGCGCAACTTCAGGATAAGGAGAGAGGGTTCTGGTTCTTCCAAGCTTTTTAGACTCATTTGCAAAAAAGGAAAAAAAATGCTCGAGCATCAATACTTGTTGCTGAAAGCCCCATTGGTAAGAATATCCTAGCAATTTGGTACTGAAACCTTGCAACTGTTGTTTACTGACTTTCTTTTGCTTTGTCTTTAAAAGTTCTATCTGCTTACGTCCTACCTTCTTCAAAAATTTTAGCTCAATCTAGAAGGTGATTAGTGCAATGTAGTCTTAAGTAATAGGTTAAAATTGGGCTTTAACTGTTCATTAATTTCCATGCATTTTTCTAGCTCACTTGCCCCTATTGCTATTCATTTATGGTTTTACTTGCAAAAGTTATGATTGATGACCCAGATGATCATATTGTTTTGGATTTTGCTTTTTTGTTACAAAAAATTTTGATATTTTGGCCTAGATAATGCATTTTTGACTTCTTTAGTATTCTTAGGCTTTAAGATTGCTTTCCTTTCAAGTTATAATTGTCGACTTTTGTACACTTTACATGCTAATTTACATATGTTTTCTGATTAAATATGATTCCGATTCTTCCAAGCTTTTTCACTTGGTAGCGAGAAAAAACAAATGCTCCAGCATCAGAACCTACAGCTGAAAACCCCATAGGTAAGAATGTCCCTGCAATTTTCTATTGAAACCTTGAAACTGTTTTGGGTAATTTAATTGATGGTCCATGTTTTTTTTGTCCCGCCTTTTTAAAGTAGTTATGTTCAATCGTGAAGGGGATATGGTATGATGTAGTCTAAAGATATTTGTTAAAAGTTGAGACTTCCAATTGTTAATTGATTTCCATGCATTTTTTTCAGCCTATATTGCCCTTCTTGCTATATTTGATACCTAGTTTTCAGATTTTTTAGTCCCATCTCTTTTTAATGACAACAAATTTGAACTCGCTGAGATGAGAATAGGAAAATTTTAAATGCACTTCTGACTTCTTTAGTATTCTTAGGCTAAAGACATTCCTTGTCTACTTTTATGTTAGAATTGTAGATTTTTTTCAACCTTATACAATAATTTAGACATGTTTTAGTCTGTATCATAGATATTAGTCTGGGAGTTATTCACATGGAGTTTCTTGAATTGATGATTCCTATCTTCATTTCTTTTCACGTTTTCTTCAGTGATATATTCGTGGTCTTTGGCTGAATTTGATGGCTTTCATTGGTTTCAGGTTTATGGTTGGTTCAGAGGATGATCCTAGAATAAGTGATCGTAATGCAGAACTTTGCCCACAAATGTTATCGGTAATTATTTTGTCTTTCTATAATATTGAACTAGTTTTGTACGGATGTTATTGTGTAAAAAAAAAAATTTGAAATTCACTAGAAGTTGCATTGTCATGTGTGCATGCAGCCAGGTTTCCTATTAGATCTTGTTGGCAAAACCATCTTCCCATGAAAACCAACTTTGAAATCAGTCACTCATCAATATCCTTGCACAGAGGTACCTAAACTCCACCTGGCGCTGCATCTTCTCCCATGCCAAACTAGCTCATTCTCTTTTGACCTATTCATTTTTCAGCTTCTTCTACTTGAAGTGCCACACAATGTGAAATTGCTGAATTACTGATTTTTACTTATCCTCAAAAGCTGCATTTTGTGAGTAGTTCTGTTTGAAACTTATTTACTCTTTTACTTTTTTTTTTTTTTTCGGAATAACTTTTTATTTTTTGGGCTTATTCCAGCTAATTTATTTTTCTTTTTCTTCCTATTATTTTCTAGTTGTGTAGTTTTGAGTTGAGTGTCACCCAGTACCACAACAAATTGGTGCCTATTTGTCATTTGCAAGATTAAGAATTTACATTCATTGTTGGTGCTATAGACTAAATTTTAGACATGTAATCCTACAAGACAAACTTTTTTTTTTTTTTCCTCCAACAAATTTTTGCTTCTTAATTACTCAATTTAGCATAATTTTATCCATTCTGTGATTTCAGCAAAATCTTCAACAATTCAGTATTATCTCTAGAGTTAGGCAGTCAAACATTCATATTGGTAACTAATTTTTACCCTTTTAATCTCATTCCATTTGTTTTTTTTTCCCCTTTCTATCCTTATTTAGTAGCAATAGCAGTGGTATTAGTGTTAGTATTAATAGCAGTTGCAATAGTAGTAGTGTTATTAGTAGTACTAACAGTAGAAGTGTAGTGGTATTAGTATTAATCAGTAGTAGTAAGTAGAAATAGTATTAGTATTAGTCGTATTAGTATGTAGTAGCATTAGTAGTAGAAGCGGTAGCAATTGTAGTAAGAGTAGCAGTAATTATAGTAGTAATATTCGTAGTAGTAGTAGTTGTAACATTACTAGTATTTACAATAATATTAGTAGTAGTTGTAGCAGTCGCGTAATAGTAGGAGCGATAGTAATTAGTAGACAACAGTAGTAGTTGTAGCTAGTTACTGTAGCGGTACTGATAGTTTTCATAAGTAGCACTAGTAGTATTAGTAGTAGAATAGCAGTCTAGGAGTAGTTAGTAACACTGATAATATATATATGTATATATTATTTATGTAACATTTGTTTTGCAGCAAGAGCAACTAATTGTTAATCCTTCACCGTGCGTGTTGGATTGAGAAATTTTGACTTATTTGTCTCTTTTTTGTTTCTTACAATTCATGTAAACTTCGTAGTAGGAGTATAAGTTATGTGTGTTTTCTTTGTATTTGAACTAAGGGACTCCGATCATTTATCCCTTTTTATTTCTTAGAATTTGTGTGAACTCCTTAATGGGAGTAAAAGCTTTGTGGCAAATAGTTTTTTTTTTCTCCTTTTTGTTTTACATCAAGAATGACTAATTGTTAATCCTTCACCGTGCGTGTTGGATTAAATAATGTGAATTGTTTCTCTTTTTATTTCTTACAATTCATGTGAACTCCTTAGCAGGAGTATAAGTAGTGTGTGTTTTCTTTGTATTTGAACTAAGGGATTCTAATTATTTGTTCCATTTTATTTCTTAGAATTTGTGTGAACTCCTTAATGGGAGTATAAACTTTGCGGTAAATAATTTTGTTGTGTCTCGTTTTTTGTTTTGCAGCAACAATAACTGATTGTTTTTGTCTTAGAATTTGTTGTGTCTAGTTATCCCTTTTTATTTCTTAGAATTTGTGTGAACTCCTTAATGGGAGTAAAAGCTTTGTGGCAAATAGTTTTTTTTTTTGTCTCCTTTTTGTTTTACATCAAGAGTGACTAATTGTTAATCCTTCACCGTGCGTGTTGGATTAAATAATGTGAATTGTTTCTCTTTTTATTTCTTACAATTCATGTGAACTCCTTAGCAGGAGTATAAGTAGTGTGTGTTTTCTTTGTATTTGAACTAAGGGATTCTAATTATTTTTCCCGTTTTATTTCTTAGAATTTGTGTGAACTCCTTAATGGGAGTATAAACTTTGCGGCAAATAATTTTGTTGTCTCGTTTTTTGTTTTGCAGCAAGAGTAACTGATTGTTTAATCTTTCACCGTGCGTATTGAATTAAATAATGTGAATTGTCTGTCTTTTTATTTCTTATAATTCACTTGAACTCCTTAGCAGGAGTATAAGTTGTGTGTATTTTCTTTGTATTTGAACTTAGGGATTCTGATTATTTATCTTGTTTTATTTCTTCGAATTTGTGTAAACTCCTTAATGGTTGTAGCTTTGTGGCAAATAGTTATTTTGTGTCTCGTTTTTTTGTTTTGTAGCAAGAGTAACTAATTGTTTGATCCTTCATCGTGCATGTTGGATTAAATAATGTGAATTGTTTCTCTTATTATTTCTTCCAATTCTTGTGAACTTCTTAGCAGAAGCATAAGTTGTGTGTGTTTTCTTTGCATTTGAACTAAGGGATTCCAATTATTTATCCCTTTTTATTTCTTAGAATTTGTGTGAACTCCCAGCTAGTGGGAGTATAAGCTTTGTGGCAAATAATTTTTTTGTGTCTCATTTTTTGTTTTGCAGCAAGAGTAACTAGTTGTTTAATCCTTCACCACGTATGTTGGATTAAATAACATGAATTGTTTCTCTTTAATTTCTTACAATTCATGTGAACTTCTCAGCAGGAGTACAAGTTGTGTGTGTTTTCTTTGCATTTGAACTAAGGGATTCCGATCATTTATCTTTTTTTATTTCTTATAATTTGTGTGAACTCCTTAATGGGAGTATAAGCTATGTAGCAAATAGTTTTTGTGTGTCGTTTTTTGTTGGGAGAAAAAAAAGTTGCAGGAAGAAGAAACTGCTAGATATTGATGATTCTTGATTCTCCGAGAATGATGTTAGCAACCATGACGGAAAGGAAGCTTATTGTAATCTTTTTCATTTTTGTAATAGGTACTGATGATTACATATACCTGTAAGTCCTATCTGTGAATGTTTAGGTATAATGTACATATACATGCGTCATAAATAGTGCATATACACCATCTATGCATACATACATCATATCGACATACATTCATATATAATTATTGCTTTAATATTTCTGTCTTATTGTTGTGTATCTTCTTCCTTGCCCTAGATTTTAAAAAGTTTTGTTTGTGCTGTAGGAATAGACACGTTATGATGGCAATTGATGGTGGAAAATTCCCCGTCTAATCAGGGTACAAGTTTTTCTTCCTTGTTTTATTGATGCAAAATAGAAAAGCTAGATTATTATTCATTATGCTTAATTAGAGTTTATCCTTTACCGCATCATTCATCTTTAGTGCATTATGAGTTTTATTGATGTAAAATAGAAAAGCTAGATTATCATTAATTAGGCTTAATTAAATTTATCCTTCTCTGCATCATTTATCTTTAGTGCATTATGAGTTTCAACTAATTTTTGTACTTGTAAAAAATTGAAAATAATTAGACTTGATGAAACCACAGTGATTATTTTCTTTATAATTGCATTTTTTCTGTAACTAGTTCAGGGGCGTTTTGATACTCTAAAATAAATACTCATCATAGATTTTATGGTAGAACTCATTTATTCAAGTACATTTTGTGATTTCAACCAGTTTAGCTTGGAAGAGGTTGATATGGATAAGGGTAAAGGGCTGATGATGACCTGCGAAGGCTCACCCAATCATGCTTATCCTCCACTCCAAGTCCGTTCTTGATATTTCCATTATTGTAATTCTGCTGAAACAATTCTAAGGAGTAAGAACACGGGGTTCCTTAGTAGGTAATGCAATACTATAAGTTGTGTTGAACTTGGTTTCTATCTGTATAATAGGAATTAATGTTGTTGCAGCATGCAGGAAGAATTTTTCAGACTGTGGAATGCCACAAATGCTAATCTAGCACGGGTTGTCACAAGGTAAGTTTTTAAAATTGATGAGATTCTATAAATATTGTCAAATCTTTCCCACTTCATTGATGAATTTGTGTTTGGAATGAAACAGTGACAGAGGGATGGAAGGAATGCTTTATTCTCCATGCTCAGTTTCAGTATGAAGAGATGAGTTTTGATTCTTCCAAGCTCTTTCACTTGTTTGCGAAAAAACATTAAATGTTTGAGCATCAATACTTGGTGCTGGAAACCCCAAAGGTAAGAATATCCCAACAATTTGCTATTTGAACTCTGTACGAGTTTTGGAATGTTTTATTGACTATCATCTTTTAAATAAGCAATTGCTAAAGTTTGGTACTTCTAATTGTCAATAGCTTCCATGCATTTTTTAAGCTCAATATTGCCCCGGTATTCTTTCATGGTTTTTCTTTAAAACGCTATGATTGATGATCATATGATCGAAGGTTTGTATTGCTATCTGTTTGTTTCAAAAAAAAAAAAAGATTTTATAGTTCCTATACATCTTTTCACTTAAAAAATCTTATTTGAAATCGACGGGGAAAAATGTTTATATTTTATAATGCACTACTAATGTCTTTTGTGTTCTTAGGCAGAAGACATACAATATAATCCACATTAGAATTTTGCCTTCTTTTTTTTTTTTCCACTTTATATGCTAATAGATATGTTTTTATTTGTGGTGCATTCAGGCTTGCTTTTGAAGGATTGAAGAGTAATTAATCATGGGAGCTCTTCACCGTGTAGTTGCTTGAATTGGCAATTCCTTATCTTTTTTTTTCGTCACATCTTTTTCAGATATATGAAAGTGGTCTTTAATTTAGTTTGGTGTCTTCTGTTGCTTTCAAGTTGATGGCTGGTTCAGAGGATGACCCCAAGAAAGAAGCGATATTGATGAAAAATTCTTCCCACATACTTAACCGACAAGAATTAAGAGACCTATTAGTGCCGGTAACTCCAACAAGACAAACTTCTTTTCTCTAGTAAATTTTTGCTTCTTTAATAGTTCAGTGGTGGATAATTTGTCCTTTTTGTGATTTTAATAGATCTTTCAGAGTTTCATCATTTTTGAAGGTCTTGACGAGGAAAGAAACAACACTTCCTTTTCAAGAGCGGTCCTATGATCTTCTCTAGTGCTTGAGGTTAAAAATTCATATTTGATATGAACCTTTAAACTTTGTCTAATTCCATTTGTTTCTTTTTTCTTTTACTGGTTTGGAATTTTACTTGTAACTGTGACATAGTTTGTGACAAGATGTGCACGTTTGCAAATCAGTCCGTAAAAGTCCAACGATCCTCTTATTTTGTGATTGGAAAAGGCTTGATTTCAAGAAGCAGTGTCAGATGCTCTTCATTTGGAAGACTAAACAAGAAGGCGCAACAAAAGGTTGCACATGTCAAGTATTATAAAAGGTACACTAGATTTCTTGAAACTAACCGTTGTAGTCATAGAATTTCTCCATTATTGCATATTTGTACTCTTAATCACCTTTAGCTAGCAAATTAAGTTTTGTGATTGTCTAATATTATTGACGGATTGGATACTTTTTTAACAACCAATCTTAGTTTTTACTAGGTTTGCCATTCAAAATTCCACGTGTATACTGGAAGCCGAAGTTGCTATAGGAAAAACGTTTAGGACCATGGAAATACACAACTGTAGTCACATGGTAAGCTTTTAAAGAAGTAGAGATCTTACAGCGAGGTTGCATAAATATGTTGTGAAATCTGTCTCACTTGATTCATGCATTTGTATTCGGTCTAAACAGGGGCAGTAGGATGAAAGGAAGGTTGTAAGTGTCGTTCTCCATTCAAAAAAAAAAAAGTTTGAGCATCAGTATTTGTTGCTAAAAGGCCCATAGGTAAGAAGATCTTAGCAATTTGGTAATGAAACCTTGTAACTGTTTGGAAAGTCTTATTCATTTCGTTTCCTTTTTCTTTAAAAGTTTTATCTGGTTTTGTCCTACCCTTTTCAAACGTTTTTGCTCAATCTAGAAGGTGATTAATACAATATAGCCTTACGTAATAGCTAAAAGTTTTATTCCCTCTCTCTCGCTGTTCATTTTTTATTTTACTTGCAAAAGCTACGATTGATGACCTAGATGATCACATAGTTTTGGAGTACTGTCTTTTTTGTTCTAAAATTTAGATCTTTTGGTCTTATCTTTTGATAATGCAATTTTTACTTCTTTAGTATTCTTGGACTTAAGAATGTTTTCCTTCAAGTTATGATTGGTTCTTTTTTCACTTTACATGCTTATTTACATATGTTCTTGTCTGTAGCGCTTTACGGGCTTGCTTTTGGAGGATTGATGAGAAGTCAAGGAGCCCTTCACCATGGTGTTACTTGAATTGATTATTCCTTAACCATTTTTTCTCCCCAACTTCTTCAGATATATATTTATACATATTTGTGGTCTTTAAACTGAGATTGATAGCTTTTATTGCTGATAGGGTGTGGTTCAGTGGATGGCCCTAGAGGAGAAGCGATCTTGATGCAAAATCATGCTCATATACCTTATCGGTAACTGTTTTGTATTATAGAAATTGAAATTAATGTGAAGTAACATTTTTATGTGGACATGCAGTCAGGCCCCCCTACAAGAAGTTCTTGGAAGCAACGCTATTTCATGTTTATACGCAAGCCTTCCGATAGATTTTAAATGATTCACTTAATAATATCCTTGCACAGAGGTATGTAATTCTTTCTGCCATCGCATTAAATCTTTTCCAAGTGGTAAGAAAAACTCAGTGAGTTATCTGTGTTCGTTATTTACTCCGCTTATGATCTATTCTTTTCAGCTTCATTGTAAAGTGTCACATCTTGTGAAGCCAATGGAGTACAGATTTTGAATTGTCACAAGAAGCTGCTTGCAGTTAGTAGTTCTCTGTGCTTTGGGGTTACAAATAGCTTTTAGTGCATCATTCATGACTGTACTTCAGTTTATATACTGTCCATTTTTTCCCTGTTTGTTTTATAGTTGTGTAGTTTTTAGCTGGTTCCCACTCAAATACTGCCTCAAATCGCAACACCAAGTATGGTGCTACTATACCATAAACTTTACACTGGTAAATACCTGCAAGACAATCTTCTTTTCTCGAATAAATATTTTCTTATTTTAGAACTTCAGTTGTGCATAATCTTATCCATTTTGTGATTTCAACGCACTCTTAGGAGCTTTGAATTAGAATGTTTGTGGTCTTTTTGACATGAGTGGCTTCATGTGATTCACAAGGATGTCAAATATTTCTTCTCCAGTTTACATTTTAAAAAGTTGTATTGAGTACTTAGTCAACCACTAGTATATTGTTTGTCAATTGTATTTCTTAGATTCGGCCTGAATTCTGATTAGTGAATTAGGTTTGTTTGTTTTTCCTAAAGTGATGGCAGCGACAAGTTTATCTGGAACTCTTTTACAAAAATGAGGCAACACGATATACATAATTGAAGTGAGTGAAATTTCCTCCTTTTCTCTTTCATTATATTTTAATGAGGCAACACAACATACATGATTTACCGAGTCTGGAGCACTTCTGTAGGTCGATGAGATATTAGTTTGGGAGTTACTAATGTGGATTTTCTTGAATTGACGATTCCTTGTCTTCTTTTCTCTTCACATTTTCTTCAGAGACATATCAGTGGTCTTTGGCTGAGTTTTGATGGCTTTTATGCTTGCAGGTTTATGGTTGGTTCTGAGGATGATCCTAAAAGAAGTGATCGTGATGCAGAACTTTGCTCACAATAGTTTTCGGTAACTTTTTTGTCCTTCTATGTTATTGAATTAGTTCGGTATTGATGTTACTGCAAAAAATTTAAAAAAAAAACAAATAACAAATAAAATGAAATTCACTTGCATTTTCATGTGTGCATGCAACTAGGTCCCCCCCATTAGAACTTGTTGGCAAAACCACCTTCCCATGAAAACCAACTTTGAAATCATTCACTCATCAATATTCTTACACAGAGGTACCTAACTCCTTCCCCACCTGGTGCTACATCTTTTCCAACGTCAAACTAATTCACTCTGTTTTGACTAATTCAAGTTTCAGCTTCTTCTACTTGAAGTGCCAAATACTGTGAAATTTCTAAAGTACTTATTTTTAATAATTCTCAGAAGCTGCATTTGTGAGTAGTTCGTTTTCAAAACTTATTTACTCTTTACCTTTTTTTTTCCTCCCTGATATCATGTTATTTCTTGAGCTTGTTCCAGCTAATATAATGTTCTTTTTCCTCTTGTTTTCTAGACACAGTTTTGAGTAAAGTGTCACTTTGTATCACAATAAGTTGCGGTGCTTATTTATCATTTGTAAGATCAAGAGTTTACATACCTTATCGGTGCTATATACTATAAATTTTAAATAGGTAATCTTACAAGACAAACTTATTTTTCTTTTTTTAATCCTCCAAGAAATTTTTGCTTTTTTGAAAACTCAGTTTTCATAATTTTATCCATTTTGTGATTTGAGCAGAATATTCAACAATTTAGTATTATCTCTAGAACAGACGATTAAATACTCCTATTGGTAAGTAATCTTTACCCTTTTAATCTCATTCCATTTGTTTCTTTTTCTTTAGTTAGTAGCAAAAGCAGTGGTATATTGTTAGTATTAATAGCAGTTTCAATAGTAGTGGAGTTATTAGTAGTTCTTACAATAGAAGTAGTACTAGTATTAACCAGCAGTAGCATAGTAGCAGTTGACTTGGCAGGTAGCAGTAGCGGTAGCAGTAGTGTTATTTGCAGCAGTAGTAAGTAAAAATAGTATTAGTATTAGTAGTAGTAGAATTAGTAATACTAGCAGTAGCAATTGTAGTAGGAGTAGCAGTAAAAATAGTAGTAGTTGTGGTAGTGGTAATAATAGTAGTAATTACAGCAGTACGAATAGCAATAACAGTAGTATTAGTAGTAATTTTATCAATCGCGTAATAGTAGCAGCAGCAGTAGTTAATAGATATAGGAATAGTTACGGTAGTTGCAGCTAGTTATAATGGTGGTGTACTGATAGCTGTCACACTAGTAGTGTTAGTAGTAGCAATAACAATATAGGAGTGGTTATTAATACTGATAACGTGTATATATATATATATTATCTATGTAACATTTGTTTTGTAGCAATAGCAACTAATTGTTAAAATCTTCACCGTGCATGTTGGATTAAGTAATGTCAATTGTTTGTTTCTTTCAATGGATTCTTTATCAGGAATATAAGTTGTGTGTGTTTTCTTTGGATTTGAACTAAGAGATTCCTATCATTTATCGCTTTTATTTGTTAGAATTTGAATGAACTCCTTAATGGGAGTTTTGTTGCAAATAGTTTTTTTTTTCTCTCCTTTTTTTGTTAGGAGAAAAAAAAATTGCAGGAAGAAGAAACTACTGGATATTGATGATTCTTGATTCTCCAAAATTAATGTGAGCAATCACGACAGAAAAGAAGCTTACTCTAATCATTTTCGTTTTTGTTGTATGTAATGATGATTATGTATAGTTGTACATCCCTACATTCATGCATCATAATTGGTGCATATACACCATCTATGCCTGCATACATCAGTTAGGCATGCATTCATACATCATACCGGCATTCATACATCATATTCTCCCTATCACGGTTCTCGCTGCTTTCATTGCTTTCTATTTTTGTATTTGTTTTCTATGCTTTTATCATTGCGTTTTTGTGTTATTTTTTTAAATCTTCCTTCGCCTTTTTGGTTTTTACTTATTATATTTCTTACCTATAAGAGTTGTTTTGTGGTTTTTCTGTTGCTATTATATAATATATTTATCTTAATATAAATAATTTTTTTTGAAAAAATTTATGCACACTATTTTTCTTTATGTTTCTGTTTCTTACTATTACTTGCTTTTGACGTCTTTTTGTTTTGTGTTTCTCTTTATTTTGTGTTTTTTCCTTTTTTCCTGCTTATATCAGTTTATGTTTGTGTTTTTAATAATTATATATTTTCCTTTTATTTTTATCCCGTCTATGTAGTAATAGTTTTCAAAATTATCCTCATTGAACTTTTTTTCTTACGGCCTTTAAACTAACTTTAAACTGACTGTTAAAGATATATATATATATATATATATATATATATATTCACAAATTTAACTTTTTTTCAAACATCTTTTTGCTTCTCATTTACCACCAAAAAAAAAAAAATCGTCTTTTTGCTTCTCATATACACCTTAGTTAATATTTTATATATAGCATTTCGTTTGTTTGTTTTTTTTTTTTTTTCTTTTTCCTGCTTTAATCATTTTGTGGTTGTGTGTTTTTCTTTATCTAAATTTTTTTTGAGTTTATATCAGTTTTTTCTGTTATTATTGCGTATACCAGTTTATGTATTTGTGTTTTTAATAATCATATATTTTCCTTTTATTTTATCCCTTCTATGTAATAATATTTTTCAAATGTATCCTCATTTAACTTTTTTTTTTTTTCCCTTACCGCCTTTAAACTAACTTTTTTTTTTTTTTTTCTAAAACTGTTTTTTTTTTTTCCTTCTTAACGGAAATTCCCAAAAAAATAAATAAATAAATAAAAAAGTTTACACGAAATCCTTTTTAACTAAATTAAAAAACCACAAAAAAAAACACCAAAAAATTAAAAGAAAATAAATATGAAAAAACACATAATGACAGAATAAGAAAAGGAAACAAAATTTTTCAAAAAAAACAAAAAAAAAAAAAAAAAAAAAAAAAGGAAACAAAAACCCAAAATTCGTTATGAAACTCCAAAGTCTTTTTACCTTGATTAAAAAAATCAAATTGAAAGTTCAACCCTTAAAAAAAAAAAAAAACCTATTTTCACTTTTATTATTGATGATAGAAATAAATTATTAAATTTTTTCATTTTGCAAATGGCAAATATACTCTTATTTAAAATTTCTTTTATTGTCACATTATACCTTAGTGTTTTTTTTTAAAAATAATTTCGTTTGCTTTTAAAATATTTTATCCTTTTTATTTTGGTTGTTTCTTGATTTTTCTTCAACTATTATATATTAATTTGTCCCGATTTAATTTTTTTTTTCTAAATTATCTTCACTTTTTTCCTTATAATTTCCCATTTCTTTTGATTATTGCTACTCTTGTTTCTTATTATTTCTTTGCATAGTGCTTCTGTTTTTGTGTTTTTTTTACCCTTTTTTCCCGCTTTTATCATTTTGCATGTGTGTGTGTGTTTTTTTTCTTGAATGGTCATATGTTTTCTGTTCCCTAATATGGAATAATCTTTTTCAATTATATATATTCTTATTTATTTAAATTTTAAATTATTTGCCTTTAAAATATTGAATGTTCTTAAATGTGACTTTAGTAATTATTTTTTCTTTCGTAATATTATTTTTTTTAACAAATTTACTTTTATTTAAACATCCTTTTGCTTCTCATCCTTTTATAACTATTTTTTCTTTTCTAATTACTATTTTTTCCCTTCTAGTTAGTTTTTTCCATTCTTGTTTTTTTTTTAACAAATTTACTTTTATTTAAACATCCTTTTGCTTCTCATCCTTTTATAACTATTTTTTCTTTTCTAATTACTATTTTTTCCCTTCTAGTTAGTTTTTTCCATTCTTGTTTTTTTTTTTTTTTTGGAATGTTAGTTTTTTCCTTTCATGTTACTTTTTATATTAAGACTTTTGCTTAGTTACTTTTCAAGCATTTTGTTTGTTTTATCTTTGATCATTTTGTTGTTTTTCTTTTGCTCTTTTATAATTTTATTAGAAGTGCATGTGAATAATATTGTCTAAAATATATAAGAATGATAAAAAAACTGAAAAACAAAACAAGAAAAAGAAACAAGAAACTGAAACTTCATAGAAAACTTTGAAAAAAAATCTTAACAAAATTCCAAAAAAATTTAGACGAAACCTTGTTTAACCAAATTAATAAAAGATAAAAGAGTTTAAAACAAAGAACTTAAAAAAAAAAAAAAAGTACACAATGACAAAAATATTAAAAGAAACAAAAAATCATAACTCCATGCAAAAATTTTAAAAAAATTACCGAAACTTCGTAACAGAAACTCCTAAAAAAAAGTTTAGAGGAAATCCTTCTAAACCAAATTAAAAAAAAAAAAAAAAAAAACAACAAAAAAAATCCAAAAATGAAAAAGAAAATAAGAATAAAAAAACACATAACAAAATTAGAAAAAGAAACAAAAGCCCAAAATTCATTACAAAAATTCAAAAGAATCTTGGATGAAAGACTTTTTAATTAGATTAAAACAATCACATTGAAAATTCAACTTTTAAAATAAATAAAAAATAAAAAAAAAACCTAATTTCATTTTTGTTATTGATGATAGAAATAAGTTTCTTGTTGAATATACTTGACGTTTATATTAAAATTTTTCATTTTGCAAATAAAAAATATACTCTTTATTTAAACTTCCTTTTATTGTCACATTTTACCTTAGTGGTTTTTTTTTTTTTTTTTTTAATAATTTCGTTTGGTTGCTTTTAAAATATTTTTATCCTTTTTATTTTGGTCGTTTCATGATTTTTCTTTGACTATTATATATTAAGTTTTCCATATTTAATCCTTTTTCTAAATTATCTTCACCTTTTCCCTTATATTTACCATTTCTATTGCTTATTGCTATTCTTGTTTTGTTTTGTTTTGTTTTTGTTTTTGTTCTTATCCCTTCTTGGCATTGTGCTTCTGTTTTTGTGTTTTCATTTTCCCCTTTTTCCAGCTTTTATCATTTTGTATTTTTTGTTTTTTAAATATGTTTTCCGTTCCCTATTATGGAATAATCTTTACCAATTATATATTACGCAAATAGCAAATATGCTCTTCTTTAAACTTCCTTTTACTGTCACATATATACCATAGTATTTTATTTAATAATATCGTTTGGTTGCTTTTAAAATAACTTATCCTTTTTATTTTGCTCGTTTCTTGATTTTCCTTTGACTAATATCTATTAATTTGTTCTTATTTTAATTTTTTATTTCTAAAATGTCTTCATTTTTTTCCTTACGCTTTACCACTTCCTTTGATTATTGCTATTCTTGTTTTTTTTTTCTTCTTTGCATCGTGCTTCTGTTTTTGTGTATTTTCCCCCCTTTTTCCAGCTTTTATCATTTTATGTTTTTGTTTTTATTTTTTAGTTTTATGATCATATGTTTTCCGTTCCTCATTATGGAATAATCATTTTTAATTATATATATTCTCATCAATTTAACTTTTTTTCTTATTGCCTTTTAAATATTGCATGTTCTTAAATGTGACTTTAATACTTATTTTTTCTTTTGTAATATTATTTTTTAACAAACATTGCCTTTAAAATATTATTTTTTAACAAATTTACTTTTATTTAAACATCCTTTTGCTTCTCATCCTTTAATAACAATGTTTTATTTTCTAATTACTCTTTTTTCCATTCTAGTTAGTTTTTTCCTGTCTCTCTCTTTTTAATATTAGTTTTTCCCTTTCTAGTTTCTTTTTATATTATACTTTCGCTTAGTTACTTTTCAAGCATTTAGTCTGTTTTGTCTTTGATCATTTTGTTGTATTCTTTTGCTCTTGTGTAATTTTATTAGGAGTGTGTGTGAATAATATATTGTCCAAAAGATATAACAAGGATAGAAAACCGAAAAAAAAAGAGAATGACAAAACAAGAAAAAGAAAGAAAAAACCAATACTCTGAATGAAACTTTGTATAAAAAAAATTCTTAACAAAATTCCAAAAAAATTTCAACGAAATCTTGTTTAACGAAATGAATAAAAGATATAAGAGTTTAAAGAGAAAATTAAAAAAAATAACCAAAACTTCTTAATAGAAACTCCAAAAACACAAAAAGTTTAGGCGAAATCCTTCTTAACCAAATTAAAAAAACATAAAAAAAAAAAATACTCCAAAAAAAATCCAAAAATTACAAATAAAATAAGAATAAAAAAAACTTAGAATGACAAAATAAGAAAAAGAAACAAAGACCCAAAATTCATTATGAAGTTCCGAAAGAATCAGATTTTAAAAAATCACAATGAAAATCCAACTCTAAAAATAAAAATAAAAAATAAAGAAAAAACCTATTTTCTTACTGATAGAAATAAATTTGTTATTGAATATAAATCACGTTTATATTCGAAATTTCTATTTCTGAAATAGCAAATATGCTCTCATTTAAACTTCCTTCTACCGTCATATATATACATTAGTATTTTATTTAATAATTTCGCTTGTTTGCGTTTAAAATAATTTATCCTTTTTAGTTTGCTCATTTCTTGATTTTCCTTTGACTAATATATATTAATTTGTCCTTATTTCAATTTTTTTTATTTCTAAAATGTCTTCATTTTTTTCCTTATGCTTACCGTTTCCTTTGATTATTGCTATTCTTGTTTTTTTTTTTTTCTTTGCATCGTCCTTCTGATTTTGTGAATTGCCAACACCACCCCCCCCCCCCCCACCCCACAGCTTTTATCATTTTATGTTTTCTTTTTAATTTTTTAATTTTTTAATTTTTATGATCATATATTTTCCGTTCCTTATTATAGAATAATCTTTTTCAATTATATATATCCTCATTTATTTTACTTTTTTTCTTATGGCCATTAAAATATTGCATGTTCATAAATGTGACTTTAATACTTATTTCATCTTTTGTAATTTTATTTTTTTAACAAATATTGCCATTAAAATGTTATTTTTTTCAAACAAATTTCCTTTTATTTGAACATCCTTTTGCTTCTCATCCTTTTATAACTATGTTTTATTTTCTAATTACTCTTCTTTCCATTCTAGTTAGTTTTTTCCTCTCTCTCTCTCTCTTTCTCTCGCTCACTTTTTAATGTTAGTTTTTCCCTTTCTAGTTTTTTTTTTTTTATATTATACTTTCGCTTAGTTACTTTTCAAGCATTTCGTCTGTTTTGTCTTTAATCATTTTGTTGTTTTCTTTTGCTCTTATGTAATTTTATTAGGAGTGTGTTTGAATAATATATTGTCTAAAAGATATAACAAGGATAGAAAACCAAAAAAGCATATAATGAAAAAACTAGAAAAAGAAAAAAAACCAAAATTCCGTATGAAACTTTTTATAAAAAAATTCTTAACAAAATCCCAAAAAAATTTAAACGAAATCTTGTTTAACCAAATGAATAAAAGAAATAAGAGTTCAAAGAGAGAATTACAAAAATAACAACCGAAACTTCTTAACAGAAACTCCAAAAAAGCAAAATGCTTAGGTGAAATCCTTTTTAACCAAATTAAAAAAAAAACATAAAAATACTCCAACAAAATACTCCAAAAATTACAAATAAAATAAGAATAAAAAAACACATGACGACAAAATTAGAAAAAGAAACGAAGACCCAAAATTCATTATGAAGTTCAGAAAGAATCTTGAATGAAAGTTATTTAATTAGATTTAAAAAAATGACATTGAAAGTCCAACTCTAAAAATTAAAATAAAAAAAATAAAGAAAAAACCTATTGTCTTACTAATGATAGAAATAAATTTGTTATTGAATATAAATGACGTTTATATTAAAAAATTTTGCTTCGCAAATAGCAAATATGCTCTTATTTAAACTTCCTTTTACCGTCACATATATACCTTAGTATTTTTTTTAATAATTTTCTTTGTTTGCTTTTAAAATAATTTATCATTTTTAGTTTGCTCGTTTCTTGATTTTCCTTTGACTAATATATATTAATTTGTCCTTTTTTAATTTTTTTATTTCTAAAATGTCTTCATTTTTCTCCTTATGCTTGCCGTTTCCTTCGATTATTGTTATTATTATTATTTTTTAATCTTTGCATCGTGCTTCTGTTTTTGTGTATTTTCCCACCTTTTTCCAGCTTTTATCATTCTATGTTTTTTTTTTTTAATTTTTAATTTTTATGATCATAAGTTTTCCGTTCCGAAATAATCTTTTTCAATTATATATATCTTCATTTATTTAACTTTTTTCTTATTGCCTTTAAAATATTGCATGTTATTAAATGTGACTTTAATACTTATTTTTTCTTTTGTAATATTATTTTTAACAAATATTGCCTTTAAAAGATTATTTTTTTAACAAATTTACTTTTATTTAAACATCCTTTTGCTTCTCATCCTTTTATAACTATGTTTTATTTTCTATTACTCTTTTTTCCATTCTAGTTAGTTTTTTCCTCTCTCTCTCTCTCTCTCTCTCTCGCTTTTTAACGTTAGTTTTTCCTTTTCTAGTTTCTTTTTATATTATACTTTCGCTTAGTTACTTTTCAAGCATTTCATTTGTTTTGTCTTTGATCATTTTGTTGATCATTTCATTTGTGTGTGAATAATATATTGTCTAAAAGATATAACAAGGATAGAAAACCAAAAAAGCATAGAATGACAAAAGAAGAAAAAGAAAGAAAAAACCAAAACTCCGTATGAAACTTTTTATAAAAAAAAATTCTTAACAAAATTGGAAAAAAATTTGAACGAAATCTTGTTTAACCAAATGAATAAAAGAAATATGTGTTTAAAGAGAGAATTAAAAAAATAACAACCGAAACTTGTCAATAGAAACTCCAAAAGTGCAAAGAGTTTAGGTGAAATCCTTTTTAACCCAAATTAAAAAAACATAAAAATAGTCCAACAAAATTCTCCAAAAATTACGAATAAAATAAGAATAAAAAAACACATAACGACAAAATAAGAAAAAGAAATGAAGACCCAAAATTTATTACGAAGTTCCAAAAGAATCTTGGATGAAATATTTTAATTAGATTAAAAAAATGACATTGAAAGTCCAACTCTAAAATGAAACTAAAAAAATAAAGGAAAAACCTATTTTCTTACTGATAGAAATAAATTTGTTATTGAATATAAATGACGTTTATATTAAAAAAATTTATTTCGCAAATTGCAAATATGCTCTTATTTAAACTTCCTTTTACGGTCACATATACCTTAGTATTTTATTTAATAATTTCGTTTGGTTGCTTTTAAAATAATTTATCCTTTTTATTTTGCTTGTTTCTTGATTTTCCTTTGACTAATATATATTAATTTGTCCTTAATTTAATTTTTTTATTTCTAAAATGTCTTCATTTTTTCCTTATGCTTAGCATTTTCTTTGTTGGTGTCTATCTCTTGCCCTTTAGGATAATAAATTTATTTATTTAGTAAAAAAAAAAAAAAGTAATTAGTATGTATAATGTAAATCTTTATCACGTAAAGACATAATTTATTCGTTCCTTTTTCAACTTGTGGAGTACTAATCTTGCAATTAGGCTTTGGATCTTTAAACTAGCAGCACTCAGATCTCGTTATTTTTCCATTTTTTTCGACTTTAAAGCACTAACAGCTTGGTTTCATCTTCATTGTACGTAATTCTTAAATCGATCATCTTCATGAACAATACTATTAGGATTTAGGGATATCTCTAATTTTCTCTTATTGGTGATCACGTATAGGATGCCTTCAAATAGAGTTATGAAGTGTCATAGTCAAAATAACCATTTTATCTCTTATTTATTATGACGGGAGCTAATTATAATAAAAAATTATTTATTAAGGATTACAACATAAGCCCTTAATAAAATTGTTAGTGTCAATGCTCCATTTAGTCAAAAAAGAAAAAAAAAAAAAAAAAAAAGGAGTATAAAAGTAACATATTTGATAATACTCTGGTGTTCAGAGTGGAGGCCTATGTCTAAATTTGTACAAAAATATATATAGGCTGAAAAGAAAAAAATTGAGGTGGGATTTTAGGGGGTTATATAGAAATTTTACATCCATATGTAGGCAAAAAAAAAAAAAAAAAAAAAGTTTATGGGACAAGCCCCTCCTTGGGCCTCTTTAGGATTCGTCCATGGCCCCATTTCTTACGCTGTATTGCTTGTGACAGACAATGCTAATGTCGCCCCATTTCTTACGTTGATTTTGTTTTTCTACAAATCCGTTGAAAGAAAAGCGGCCAAAAACCAATTATCAACCTACACACTCCAAGCCTATTTTCCTAGGAAACTGCTTTTCAAAATTCTTCGTCATGATTATATACAATCTTGCTTTCCAGTACTGCCAAATACTTATGGTCTTTTAATCCACTGCCAAAAAAAAGAAGGGGAGTCTTTTCTATGGTGTTTTCACCAAATTAAAGTCACAATGTTCATCTCTTTTGTTCTCATTCTGGCAATCACTTCTCCTCCACTTTCTGCTTCAAAAACTGATAATCTTGTATTACGTGATGCTACTCAAATCAGTACTACCGTTTGGGAAACTACCACCTTCTAACTCGCTTTCACAGTTGCACCTCGAGGACACCGGCAACATGGTTCTACGTAATCCTTGGGCAATTTCAATCGTCGGACGGATTTTTGATTTCATCCGCTGACCATGGTGTGAAGATTCAGAGAATGTTGAGGATTGACTCTGATGGTAATCTCAGATTGTACCGCCGAAAGAACCGAAGAAAGAAATGGGCTGTAACACGGCAAACCTTCACGGATATCCTTACCTGATTTATGGCCTTTGCGGCGCTAATAGCTTGTGTAGATATAAAAGAGTATACATTCACACCATTATATATTTTAGGAAACTCCGGCGAAGAAGATCACTGGTAAGAAGGATAATATTACAGATGCTGAAATAATTATTATTAATTTTCATCAAAGCAACTGTGAAGACCCAATTCCAAGCTTCAAAATAATGTTTATAAATCATAATAGAAATTTAATTGGTAAGTCATTTGTTAAGAAAATGCATTACTGCCTTACTGAATTCGAATCACCAAAATCCCCTATCTGTTATTTTATCACCCTTGTATAATTTTTTTCTTGTAGGTATCATTGATCTCTGTCCAGTAAAACAAAATGTCACAACCATTCCAGAATAAATTTAGAAGAATATTCAAAACGTAATGATATCGATAACCTTGTTTGTTACATATATGTTTTAATAAAGTTCCAAAACATAGAGATAAAATGTACAAACTTAATCTCTCAAGAAAAACAAATAAAATTACTAAAACTGGTGGCAACTAATTAAGGCTACCTTTGTTTAAGTCTCTTACGGGTTCAAACTCTTCCGTCAAGAGATATAACATAAGGGAGTTTTTAAGTAGGTCCTTTCATTGTGCACTATGAATATTACATATTTTTACTGATAGATTAATTCTTCATCTGTTTGATGAATGCATGCTCATTTTAAAAATTTGTAGTTCATGATTTAGAGCTGCTCTAGTTATATATCAAAGTGTTGAAAATTGAATCCAACATCTAAGCAATAATTCTGCTTGAATAAAATAGATGGAACTACTGTAAAAATTCTCCTGAACATAAAGGAATACACATACAAATTATTCGATACAGTAGCGCCTTAGTTAGCTATGATGAGGCTAGTGAGCTAGGCACCAATCTTCAAGAAGGGCAAAGCTATCTCGATGATATTCTTAAAACGATTCTGTAAAACAGACATAGACTTGAAATTAATTAGGAGTACTCCTCCACGGGAAGTAGTAAAGAAATTGTTCATATTTAAACATTTTGAAGAAAAAAATGAAAAAAAAAAAAAAAAAAAAAAAACATGCAAGGTGTTACAATTACTAAGAGAAAAAAGCACATTCCACGCACGAACGTGTGTATTCAGTTATTAAATTTCGAATTTTTTTTTTCCTTTTTATCGTTCTACATGTGAATGCCCTTTTCAATCAGATCTTGTTAAAGGAAATCATAAAACTTAGATTAAGATAAATATGCTAAAAGGAAACCATGACAGTTACCCCAGGATAATCATAAATTAATTTAACTTAGGGCCCGTATGGAAGGTCATCTGGAGATGATATTTAAATGTTAGGTTGTAAATGTGTGTTTGAAAAGAAAGTTTTGTGATATAGAAAATTATGCAAAAATTTGAAATGTGTTTGGAAAAAAACATACAAAATGGATCTTATTTTGTTCTTCTCGTCGTTCCGACCGTTTTGATATAAAAATCATCTCATTACAATTTGAAACGAGAAAGTTGTGGATTTTTAAAGTTTGAGTTTTTAAAAATAGAAGAGAGAGAGAGTTTAATATAAAGTTGAGATTTTAAAATCCTGACGATGAAGATGGCGCTCCAAACAGGCTCATTGATATGGTCATCACAAATGATTTAGGAGGATTGACCTTGTATCAAGATTCAAGGTGGTTCGGTTCGGGTCTAGTCTTTTTCATTGTTCTCGAATGCAATTTCCTTTTAAAAAGTTTTTTTTAAGGATTTTTTTGTTTGTTTGTGATCTATTTTTTTAAGGATTTTTTTTTTCTTCTCAACTTTAGTAACAACATCCACCTTTTATTTTTTATTTTTTGGTAGCATCATCAATTTTGGACTTTTCTTCTTCGTCTATGATGAAACCCAAAAATTAATAAATATATTTCTTGAGAAGTTAAGAAGCATGAAAGCGGATTTATATAATTCTTTAGTTAGCTAATTGGCTACGACGAACTTTCTCGATGAACTTCATGATTCTTTATTTTTTTTTTCTTTCTACTTTATAAGAATTAATCAATCACTAAGGTTGACAAATAAATACAACCAAGTACTAAAATTATAACTATCTTGTACATCAGCAAAAGAAGAAGAAAAAGCATATTATCATTTATATTATTCGACATTATTCAAATGTATTATTGTGTTTGTGTGTTTTTGTTTGGTTGTTTGTTTGTTTGTTTTTTTAATAAATAATTTACATATGTTTGTAATGAGTGGGTTTATTGACAACTCTTATTTTACTTTTTTTATCCACATTTTAAAACACCTAAACAAATTAATTTTAGACTTGAAAAATTACTTGTTCCACTCCCTTAGTTTTCTCAAAAAACCCTTATAACTAAGCTATTTGCTTTTCTTATTTCTTTGCCCACTAAATTTAAATTCGCTATATACTTTCCCTTAAAGTAAAAAACAAATTTTTTGTTGTTATTTTTTAATATTTTCTGGCAAGGTTTCTTTTTCTTTTTGTTTTGTTTTGTTTTTTTGTTTTGTTTTGTTTTTGTTTTTTTTTTGTTTTGAGATATACAATATGAATTTTTCGTCGGTTTATAAGTTTAAAGTAATTTAATTGATGGGCTCCCACATTTGTTTGAAAATAATATACCTTTTCTATCACTTTTACTTATTTAAAAAAAAAAACATAGAAAATTGTAGTAAATAACATATTTTATAGGTACTTTTAAAGTTTATAGCATATGTTTTTAAAATTAATAAATTATAGCATAAATCCCTAGATTTTCTTAGATTTTTTTAAAAAGAAATTTGAATTTACGGGTAATTTTTATCAACAAATTTATGTATATAGTTTCATGTTAGAGTGAGAAGAGGACGGAGTTTTTTTTTTTTTTTTGATATTATATGATCATAAAGTTGCATATGCATTATTTATAACTATGTTTAAAATTTTATGTTATAATTTATTATTACACTCTTCAAAAAAAAAATCAATAAATATTACTCTTTTTATATATGCTATTTTGCTCTTTCTCTCCCTTTGAAAAAGTGGAAAAAACCAAAGTAGCACAATATTTTATTAAAGTGAGAAAAAATTTGTTAAATGATCTACAAGCCCACCTAGAGTACAAACACATGATTTCAAAAATCTCATATAATCCTGTGTAGATATAAAAGATATACATTCACACTATTATATATTTTAGGAAACTCCGGCGAAGAAGATCACTGGTAAGAAGGATAATATTACAGATGCTGAAATATTTATTATTAATTTTCATCAAAGCAACTGTGAAGACCAAATTCCAAGCTTCAAAATAATGTTTATAAATCATAATAGAAATCTAATTGGTAAGTCATTTGTTAAGAAAATGCATTACTGAATTCGAACCACCAAAATCCCCTATCTATTTAAATCACCCTTGTATAATTTTTTTCTTGTAGGTATCATTGATCTCTGTCCAGAAAAACAAAATGTCACAACCATTCCAGAATAAATTTAGAAGAATATTCAAAACGTAATGATATCGATAACCTTGTTTGTTACATATATGTTTTAATAAAGTTCCAAAACATAGAGATAAAATGTACAAACTTAATCTCTCAAGAAAAACAAATAAAATTACTAAAACTGGTGGCAACTAATTAAGGCTACCTTTGTTTAACTCTCTTACGGGTTCAAACTCTTCCGTCAAGAGATATAACATAAGGGAGTTTTTAAGTAGGTCCTTTCATTGTGCACTATGAATATTACATATTTTTACTGATAGATTAATTCTTCATCTGTTTGATGAATGCATGCTCATTTTAAAAATTTGTAGTTCATGATTTAGAGCTGCTCTAGTTATATATCAAAGTGTTGAAAATTGAATCCAACATCTAAGCAATAATTCTGCTTGAATAAAATAGATGGAACTACTGTAAAAATTCTCCTGAACATAAAGGAATACACATACAAATTATTCGATACAGTAGCGCCTTAGTTAGCTATGATGAGGCTAGTGAGCAAGGCACCAATCTTCAAGAAGGGCAAAGCTATCTCGATGATATTCTTAAAACGATTCTGTAAAACAGACATAGACTTGAAATTAATTAGGAGTACTCCTCCACGGGAAGTAGAAAGAAATTGTTCATATTTAAACATTTTGAAGAAAAAAATGAAAAAAAAAAAAAAAAAAAAACATGCAAGGTGTTACAATTACTAAGAGAAAAAAGCACATTCCACGCACGCACGTGTGTATTTAGTTATTAAATTTCGAATTTTTTTTTTCCTTTTTATCGTTCTACATGTGAATGCCCTTTTCAATCAGATCTTGTTAAAGGAAATCATAAAACTTAGATTAAGATAAATATGCTAAAAGGAAAACATGACAGTTACCCCAGGATAATCATAAATTAATTTAACTTAGGGCCCGTTTGGAAGGTCATCTGGAGATGATATTTGAATGTTAGGTTGTAAATGTGTGTTTGAAAAGAAAGTTTTGTGATATAGAAAATTATGCAAAAATTTGAAATGCGCTTGGAAAAAAACATACAAAATGGATCTTATTTTGTTCGTCTCGTCGTTCCGACCGTTTTGATATAAAAATTATCTCATTCCAATTTGAAACGAGAAAGTTGTGGATTTTTAAAGTTTGAGTTTTTAAAAATAGAAGAGAGAGAAAGTTTAATATAAAGTTGAGATTTTAAAATCCTGACGATGAAGATGGCGCTCCAAACAGGCCCATTGATATGGTCATCACAAATGATTTAGGAGGATTGACCTTGTATCAAGATTCAAGGTGGTTCGGTTCGGGTCTAGTCTTTTTCATTGTTCTCGAATGCAATTTCCTTTTAAAAAGTTTTTTTTAAGGATTTTTTTGTTTGTTTATGATCTATTTTTTTAAAGATTTTTTTTTTCTTCTCAACTTTAGTAACAACATCCACCTTTTATTTTTTATTTTTTGGTAGCATCATCAATTTTGGACTTTTCTTCTTCGTCTATGATGAAACCAAAAAATTAATAAATATATTTCTTGAGAAGTTAAGAAGCATGAAAGCGGATTTATATAATTCTTTAATTAGCTAATTGGCTACGACGAACTTTCTCGATGAACTTCATGATTCTTTATTTTTTTTTTCTTTCTGCTTTATAAGAATTAATCAATCACTAAGGTTGACAAATAAATACAACCAAGTACTAAAATTATAACTATCTTGTACATCAGCAAAAGAAGAAGAAAAAGCATATTATCATTTATATTATTCGACATTATTCAAATGTATTATTGTGTTTGTGTGTTTTTGTTTGGTTGTTTGTTTGTTTGTTTTTTTAATAAATAATTTACATATGTTTGTAATGAGTGGGTTTATTGACAACTCTTATTTTACTTTTTTTATCCACATTTTAAAACACCTAAACAAATTAATTTTAGACTTGAAAAATTACTTGTTCCACTCCCTTAGTCTTCTCAAAAAACCCTTATAACTAAGCTATTTGCTTTTCTTATTTCTTTGCCCACTAAATTTAAATTCGCTATATACTTTCCCTTAAAGTAAAAAACAAATTTTTTGTTGTTATTTTTTAATATTTTCTGGCAAGGTTTCTTTTTCTTTTTTTTTTTGTTTTGTTTTTTTGTTTTTTTTTTTGTTTTTGTTTTTGTTTTTTTTGTTTTGAGATATACAATATGAATTTTTCGTCGGTTTATATGTTTAAAGTAATTTAATTGATGAGCTCCCACATTTGTTTGAAAATAATATACCTTTTCTATCACCTTTACTTATTTTAAAAAAAAAACAAAGAAAATTGTAGCAAATAACATATTTTATTGGTACTTTTAAAGTTTATAGCATATTTTTTTAAAATTAATAAATTATAGCATAAATCCCTAGATTTTCTTAGATTTTTTTAAAAAGAAATTTGAATTTACGGGTAATTTTTATCAAAAAATTTATATATATAGTTTCATGTTAGAGTGAGAAGAGGACGGAGTTTTTTTTTTTTTTTTTTTGATATTATATGATCATAAAGTTGCTTATGCATTATTTATAACTATGTTTAAAATTTTATGTTATAATTTATTATTACACTCTTCAAAAAAAAAAATCAATAAATATTACTCTTTTTATATATGCTATTTTGCTCTTTCTCTCCCTTTGAAAAAGTGGAAAAAACCAAAGTAGCACAATATTTTATTAAAGTGAGAAAAAATTTGTTAAATGATCTACAAGCCCACCTAGAGTACAAACACATGATTTCAAAAATCTCATATAATCCTGTGTAGATATAAAAGATATACATTCACACTATTATATATTTTAGGAAACTCCGGCGAAGAAGATCACTGGTAAGAAGGATAATATTACAGATGCTGAAATATTTATTATTAATTTTCATCAAAGCAACTGTGAAGACCAAATTCCAAGCTTCAAAATAATGTTTATAAATCAAAATAGAAATCTAATTGGTAAGTCATTTGTTAAGAAAATGCATTACTGAATTCGAACCACCAAAATCCCCTATCTATTTAAATCACCCTTGTATAATTTTTTTCTTGTAGGTATCATTGATCTCTGTCCAGAAAAACAAAATGTCACAACCATTCCAGAATAAATTTAGAAGAATATTCAAAACGTAATGATATCGATAACCTTGTTTGTTACTTATATGTTTTAATAAAGTTCCAAAACATAGAGATAAAATGTACAAACTTAATCTCTCAAGAAAAACAAATAAAATTACTAAAACTGGTGGCAACTAATTAAGGCTACCTTTGTTTAAGTCTCTTACGGGTTCAAACTCTTCCGTCAAGAGATATAACATAAGGGAGATTTTAAGTACTAATAAAAACTGTGGATTACATGATGGTTATTAACCGTCGTGTAATCCACCGTCATAGAAGATACCACGACAGTTAATAAACCGTCGTGGTATCTCAATATTCCACGACGGTTCACACCGTCGTCGAATAGAGAAATAAAGGTAACAAACTCCACAAAATTGAGAACTTTACACGATTGTTTTTAAGCAAAACCGTCATGCAAAACGTACATTACACGACGGTTTTTTCAGCAAAACCATCGTGTAAATGCTATATTACATGACGGTTTTGCTTCAAGGCACCAATCTTGGTGAAGGGCAAAGCTATCTCGATCATATTCTTAAAACGATTCTGTAAAACACACATAGACTTGAAATTAGTTAGGAGTACTCCTCCACGGAAAGCAGTAAGGAAATTGTTCATATTTAAACATTTTGAAGGAAAAAAAAAAAACATGCAAGGTGTTACAATTACGAAGAGAAAATAACACGTGCCACGCACTCACGTGCGTATTTAGTTATTAAATTTTAATTAATTGTTTTTTTTGTCTTTCTATCGTTCCGCATGTGAAAACTCTTTCAATCAGATCTTGTTAAAGGAAATTATAAAACTTAGATCAAGATAAATATGCTAAAAGGAAAACATGACAAATTACCCTAGAATAATCGTAAATTAACTTAATTTAGGGCTTGTTTGGGGGTCATCTGCAGATGGTGTTTGAAGGTTGGGTTGTAAATGTGTGTTTGGGGAGAAAACTTTTAAAAAAGTTATGTAATGTAGAAAATTATGCAAAAATTTGAAATGTGTTCAGAAAACATATGCATAATGGATCTCGTCTTGTTCGTCTCGTCGTTTCGACTATTTTGATATAAAAATCATCTCATTCCGATTTAAAATGAGAAAGTTATGGATTTTTAAAGTTTGAGTTTTTGATAATAAAAGAGAGAGAAAGTTTAATATAAAGTTGGGATTTTAAAACCCAGACGGTGAAGATGGCATTCCAAATGGGCCCTTAGATATGGTCATCTCAAAATTTAGGAGGATTGAACTTGTATCAAGATTCAAGTTGGTTCGGTTTCGGTAGAGTCTCTTTCATGGTTCTAGAATGTAATTTTCTTTTGAAAAGTTTTTTTTTTTTTTTTTATAGGATTTTTGTTTGTTTATGATCTATTTTTTTAACGATTTTTTCTCTCAACTTTAGTAACACCATCCACTTTTTATTTTTTATTTTTATTTTTATTTTTTGGTAGCATCATCAATTTTTGACTTTTCTTCTTTGTCTATGACGAAACCAAATTAATAAATATATTTCTTGAGAAGTTAAGAAGCATTAAAGCGGATTTATATAATTCTTTAACTAGCTAATTGGCTAATACGACGAACTTTCTCGATCAACTTCATGACTTTTTTTCTACTTTATAAGAATGAATCAATCACTAAGGTTGACAAATGAATACAACCAAGTACTAGAATTATAACTATCTTGTACGTCAGCAAAAGAAGAAGAAAAAGCATATTATCATTTATATTATTCAACATTATTCAAGTGTATTATTGTGTTTGTGTTTTGGTTTTTTTTTTTTTTAATAATTTACAAATATTTGTAATAGGCGGGTTTATCGACAACTCTTAGGGGGAGTTTGGCATTTTAACTTAAACTCAAATTTTTCAACTCAGTTTTTGATTTTTTTTAAAAAAGTTTTTTGTTTTTTCTACAAAAGTTTTTTGTCTTTTCTAAAAATTCAAAAAAAATTATTATTTAAACTTAAAAATTTCAACTCAAACTCATTCACCAAACACCCCCTTATTTTACTTTTTATTACCAACATTTTAAATCACCTAGACAAATTAATTTTTGACTTAAAAAATTACTTGTTCCACCTCTTTAGTTTTCTCAAAAAGCTCTTTTAACTAAGCTATTTGCTCTTCTTATTTCTTTGCCCACTAAGTTTAAATTCCCTATGTACTTTCCCTTAAATTAAAAAACAATTTTTTTGTTGTTATTTTTTAATATTTTTTTCACAAGGTTTCTTTTTGTTTTTGTTTATGTTTTAATTTTGTTTTGTTTTGTTTTCCTTTGCTTTTTTTGTTTTTTTTTTTTTGAGATATACAACATGAATTTTTCGTCAGTTTAAAGTAATTTAATTCATGAGCTCCCACATTTGTTTAAAAATAATATAACTTTTCTATGACTTTTACTTATTAAAAAAAAATTGTAGCAAATAACATATTTAATAGATACTTTTGAAGTTTATAGCATATTTTTTAAAAAATAATAAATTATAGCATAAATCCCTAGATTTCCTTAGATTTTTTTTAAAAATAATTTCGGATTTATAGGTAATTTTTATCAATAAATTTATGTACATAATTTCATGTTAGAGCAAGAAGATGATGGAGGTTTTTTTTTTTTTTTTTTTTTTGGATATTATGTGATCATAAAGTTGCTTATTGACTATTTATTACTATGTTTAAAATTTTATACTATAATTTACTTTTATTCTCTTCAAAAAAAAAAATTTCCGATAAATTTTACTCATTTCAATATGCTATTTTACTCTTTCTCTCCCTTTGAAAAAGTGGAAAAAACCAAAGTAGCACTATTTTATTAAAGTGAGAAAAAAATTGTTGAATGATCTACAAACCCACCTAGAGTACAAACACATGATTTCAAAAATCCCATATAATCCTTTGTAATGTTCTAAAAGTTATATGATTTCGTAATATTCTGATGAAAGATATATTTTTTTTTCCCCTACATATATATTGGCTATCTCCATTTTATTATAAAAAAAAAAATGCAGTAGGAAAAAGTTAAATACGTGTAGGAGAACGTAATTAACATCACAAATAGTTTATATATGTAGAAGACTAAATTTTACCTCTAATTAAAACTATAAACCCTTTGTGATTAATTGACTAAATTTTAACTAAAAAACATTTTTTTTCTTTCAAAAGAGAGAAAACTGTTTAAGACAAAAAAAACAAATAAATTATTTATAAGGACTTTTTGAGAAAATTAAGGAGTGAAACAAGTTATTTTTTATTTTAAAATTAATGTGTAAGGTGGTTTTAAAATATGGGTGAAAAAAATAAAATTGAGGCTATCAATTGACGCACCCGTTTATATATAATGTAATTTAAAATTTTATATTTTTTTATGATTAAATTACATTTAGTGCATAAATCTATACGTTTTTTTTAATCAACGTTTAAATTTTATATTTAAAATACCCAAAATACCCTTTAATTTAAAGCAAAATATAGGGTTAAAAAATTAAATAATCCTATTTATATTTGTTTTAAATATAATATTTTAACATTTTATGAAAAGTTTTTTTTTTAAATGTAAGTTATTATTGAAAAAATTAGGGTACGTGAACCCCACTCTCCTTTCTCTCTTTCCCATGTGTTGCCATCTCTCTCTCTGCTCTCACTTGTACCCTTCCACATCTATCTCTCTCCCTCTATCAAAGTATTTAATGCCCAAAAAACGCCAAAAAAAAAAAAAAAAAAAAAAAAAAACCAAAAGAAAAAAGAAAGAACAGAGAAGAAAATGTGACACGTGACTGAAGCGGCGGGAGGACGAAAATTTGGGCAACATTCGCCCTTTTAAATATTGATAGGAGATTATTATTGTTGTTGTTGTTATTATTTTTTCCAGATTGAGAATCTTAACCAAATTGCCATAACCATTGTCCATTAGCTATACATTTATATATTATATAACTTCTAAAAGATTAGTGTATAATTATATACTTCAAATAGGTACTCGTTAAAATATATCGATGGAGTTGTTGAGATTTTGATTACGGATAATATCAACTAAAATATTGATGTCGATGGATATTTTTAAAAAAAATTGATATTAAAAAAAAATTATAATTTTTACTTAAACTTTACATAATATCAAAACAATTAATATTACATAATTTGAATTAATTTCATAATAAAAAAATATTTTTAATCAAATATAAAAGTTACATTACAAGATGTAATAGTAAAATATAATAAAGAAGCATTTATCGTAATTTTAATATAGTATTACATACTTATTAATTATTACAAATAACATACTACAATATAATAGGATACATAAAATTAATGTCAAACATAATATATATATATATATATAAGTTTTGAGTGTACTTAATCCAAAAAAATTTTCTAGAAAAACATTAGATAGGTCTCGATTTTGATCTAATATAAATAATATATTGGTCAAGATATTCATCTTGAATGATTTTGATAGTAATTGTTAATGTCTAACAAGTATATTTCTCTACAAACTATTAACCCATAAATTGGATATTGTTGATTTGTTCAATTTGATAAGTAATCTGGGTGGATATATAATGACATCTTGATATCAATTTATGGTGGAGGATATACCAATATATTGAAAAAAAAAACCGTCTCGATTTTATACTTCTAAATTAGATATCATTTGAGAACCATAAGAAGGATTATGACCGTATGAATTTTGTTCGATTCTTAAGCTCATAAAATCAAAACTCAAGGTGAATCCTCATTAATTTGACTCATTTGAGTCATACTAATTTTTCTTATATCCTACAATCACTTAATATCCTCACCTGATATCTTACAAATATGATCTTCATCTTATGTAATATATTGTCATATGTTATTCATATTTTAAAAAAATGAAATGTGTGACAAATTTGAAATTTTTGGAAAAAAAATTCCTTGTGTTTTTGAACATTTTGTAAAAATATCTTAAATATTTATAAATATTCACAGATATTATAGACACATTGTGAACATTTAAAGGATATTCTGGGAAGAAATATTATTCTTCTTGTTATCTACTTTAAAATGCAATATGTCCACAGACCATTTTCATCTTTGGATGTGACAAATTAAAAATAAAAAATAAAAAAATAAAAAGGAATGATGATATCCTGATGCTCCACAGACCAAAGAAAAATAATATTATTTCGACAAAAACAAGAAAAATAAAATATAATTATGCTTTAACATTTTCATCCTTAGATGTGACAAATTAAAAATAAAAAATAAAAAAATAAAAATGAATGATGATGTCCTGATGCTCCACAGACCAAAGAAAAAAAATATTATTTGACCAAAAAAAAGAAAAAAAATATAATTATGCTTTGCGCTGTGTGTATGTCTATAAAAAGAAAAGAAAGAAAGAAAAAAAAAAAAAAATCCATCAGCCATTTTCTTCAACAAAAACCATTTCCTACCCAAGTATTGTAACTCAAAATCTTCTTCGAAAATCACTACCCAAAGCTTCCATGAACCAAATCTTCTTAGGACCTTAAGAGTTGTAAAGTTCAAGCAAGCTCTAGAGTGTCTAAAAAAGGTAAAATTCTATTGAGTTTTTGTTGATTTTCTAGTGATTTTGATTAAGAAATTTATTCTCTAGTTCTAAACAAGATTTCTCAAGGATTTAAAGCGGTTTGAGGAGGATTCAAGGTAGCGCAAGGCCAGTTTATAAGCTAGGTATGAAACCTTGTTCTTGTATTTTAAAGTTGTGATTTTTGAGAAATTTTGTTACAATGGTTGATGGATTTGACTATATGGACTATGGAATCATGGTATTTGTTGAAGGTTATGTATTTTTTTTATATTATTCTGTGTTTGGTGGATTACTTTGGATTTGGTTATTAGACTATGTTATGATCAAGATATTTTGAGTATAGCGTATAAGTGTAGTGATTTGGTGTTTTAGTAAATAGACATGTTTAAGTTCAAAATGATATACTTTTTAGAGAAAAAGTTTCAATTTTTGAAATAGGTTGAAAATTTTCAAGGTCTTATGTTGATATGTTGTTGGAAATTAGGGATTATTAGGGGGTAATGCCGCAAAATTAAAAGGTGGATTGATTTTTGCCACAAATTAAAAAATCTTGTAAAAAAAATGCCATTGTTACATGTAATAAATTAGTTTTAAAATATTATTTAAATTTTCTCTCTCTTTTTTCCAATCACCCCATCCCTCTCTCTCTTTCTCTCCACACACACACACATGAGCGAACCCTTCTCTCTCTCTCTCTCTCTGAAACATCGCTCACGCTGCTGCCGGACCGAACTCGATCGCCGGACTCGTCGAAGGACTCTCTATCTCCGGTTATGGCGAGAGCGTGAATCGTTAGGCCAACCAGTCGAAGATTATCGCGGGGAGATCTCATATGGCCGGCTACTGATCCAGATTTCCTCGAGATCTCGGTGTTGGACTGCACCGTTGCCCCCTCGTCACTGTTCCGGCCTCCATCACCTCGTTGATTTCGTCGCCGCGATATCTCTCCTCCGCGACAGATTCTCTCTCTTCCGCGATGGGTTCTCTCTCCTTCGCGAACTAGCTTTTCTCGCTTTTCCTCGCGGCCACATCTCCTCGGTTTCCCCGGTGCGGTGGTTGCACGGAGGAGATTTCTAGCTCCCTCTGGTTTTGGTTTTCTTCTTTTTTTAATTTTTTTTTTCTCATTTTAGTGTTGTGTCTTCTGTTTGTGCCTGTGGTGATCGTTGGGTACTGATTGTAATGATATTTGCAGATTTTTTTTAGTAATTCCATAATGAAATCCGGTAAATCCGATGAATTTTATTCTGATTTTTTTTTTGTGGATTTTTGTGAGAAATTTTTTTATATTATTCTGTGTTTGGTGGATTACTTTGGATTAATTTCTGTAATTTTAATGGGTAGGCTCTGTGTTTGTGTTGAATTTTTGTTATTTTTTTAATAAATGAGGTGATAAATTCTGGAAATGTGTTGGGTTTGACGGTTTTCGGTCGATATGTTATTGGCGGAGGTGCTTATTGGTCGGTAACCAAATAATAACCCGTTGGAGGTTGGTAATCATCCCGTTGGCGACGCTGGTTATTAGTCAGTAATCAACTGTTTATCCACCAGCGACGGGGGTTGTCAGTCAGTAACCGGCTAGTGAAAGCAACCAACTGATTGCCGATAATCATTTGGTAACCTACTGGTAACCCGAAGTATGTGGAAGAGAGCAAGAATTTGAAAGGCCCCGGTACTCTGCTGGAAATAATTCGAGCTTGAACTTTTGGAATTTTGCATGTCAGCCTTTGGATTATCTGTAGAAGATGAGACATCTTCTATGGAAGACGGGCTCAGTGCATTTTGATTCAATTTGACTTGGTGAATTGTCACTTGTTTGCCCCATCTTCCAATCCTGAGGTGTTTGATTCTTCAGTATGGAGCAGATTTGCCAATATTGGTAGTTTCAACGTTCATTGGAGCATGGAATTCTGCTCCTGTGACTTGGGCAGATCACTAATGGAATTCTGCTTCCGTCTTTTGATGCTAGACTTGTACCACCTACTCCTGAGCGCTAGGAGAGGTAGGAAATATGGGAATTGCTAGCAATGTCTCAATTTGGCTTACTGTGCCTGCAATTGACAACAGCATGGCAAATGGACTTACATTGAGTGCAGAAATCTGCAAGGTTCTAATATTCAACCGAGGTAAAAATCGAACTACCAGCTCTTTCCACAAGGACGATGTATTCCAAATCTTTTGCAAGATCAGCGTCAATGAGAACCCTGACATAATGCACAGAGTTTCCTTCTTCAGTGTTCTTGTCGGTCTTTAACGGAGTGCCTATCACAAAAGCAATCTCAAAAAGAATTTGAGTATCCCAATAAACCCATGCCAAATCATAAAACCGAACCACACCTGAGTATTAGTGGTCTTTTGCTTAAAAGGATTGAAGTTTGGAGTCCATCGTTGCAACCGTAAAATTCCCGGCTTAATTAAGCAAGATCCCATAGCCCATACATGGTTTTTTTCCTTCACCTATAGGAATTGTAATTTGGAAAATCCTCTACCCAATGAGATAATCCTCTAATCCCCGTTGATTTTCCATAATTGCGTTAACTTTTGTTTCAAATCATCAATTTTCCATGATCGTTGCCCCTTTGTAAGAAAGGCCCTGCCTATTAATGCTTGTCGGCATATTGTGTCATTGCCAAAGAAAAGTCTTATTGACTTGGCTTGAAATCCGGTTTGTTTGTTTGATTTTATTTTTCTGTTTCAAGAGTCGACATATCAACGGATTCTCTTTTTCTGTATCATTTTATTGTCGTTAGGCCAAACGCTGAAATGGAAGACTTGGTCCACATTCCAACGAGGACTTTAGTTGAACATGGTTGGAAGGAACATTTCCCAGGCGATCAATTTAAGTCCTGACGAGATAACTAATGGCCAAGGCAACAACATTTTTCATGTTGCAGCAAAGTACCACAAAAGCCCCACAGAGAAGCTACATCCCTTCCTACCAAAGTACCCATCAAAGGCATACGAACAAAATGCGAGAGGCGACACACCATTACATATTGCCGCGAGGTTAGGGAAATTGAATTTTGCAACCCGTCTAGTAGAACATGCGAGAGGGATATATGTCGACGGAGGCTACAAAAATCTGCTGAGAATAGAGAATGAGAAGAAAAACACAGCACTGCACGAAGCTGTGGAGAACGGTCACTACGGCGTTGCCAAGTTACTGATAGAGCAAGACCCGGATTTGGCTTGTTTCCAGAACAAGGCAGGAGAGTCCCCCCTCTTCTTGGCTGTGGACGGAGGGTATCACCAAATTGCTCTCACCATTTTGGAGACTTTCCCCAATTGCTCTGTCTTTGGAAGGAACGGCATGACCGCCATGCATGCAGCTGTTATTCGAGCTCAATCTTGTAAGTTAAATTCTCCTCAACTTAATTTAAGTACAAATAATTTGTTAGAACTACACATAAGATTATTACAGCCATTCATAGAAGAGAGATTGTCTTTGTCACGAATTTTGTTGAAAAGGATGGGTATATTGCTCGTTTACTTCTTAAACTTTTAAGTTTTTATACCTTAGGTCCTTAAACTATATATTGACCCAAAATATGTTTACTTTTTGTTATCATGCCAGGATGTAGATCTCTGTCTCTCTGTCCGCCAACCGTTTTACAACGAACCTTTATTTTTTTCTGCTAATTTCTACTTTTTTCTTTTAGTTTTTGTGTTTAAACTTTTATTTGTTTTCAAAATGTTTGTAGACTTTAAAATTATCAACAAGTAGATGAGTATAAGTTTTATTTATTAGAAAAACGGTTCACCTCTAAAGTGAAAAAATGATGGTTTAAAACAATAAAAATGACATTTTATTTTCAATTGAAAAATTAAAAAACTTACAGCAAATCATGGGCCAAAAACTATTTTGTATATATAATAAGACTAACATATGAGATAAAGTTTAAAAATAAATTTGCAAGGTTTTCAAAAAACAATATGTCATTCATAATTAGAGAAGTTTTACAATGGAGTACACCAACTTTTTCTCATTGATGGGGTCAAGAATGAAGGCCGTTGGATGATAAGTTTGTGAATTTTGACGATGTTGCCCATAAAACTTATAATACAGACAGCTGCACTTAAGTGAGACTTTCCTTTAGAATCTTATAATTATAAAGGGAAAGTTTATAGTAGAGTCTCTCTTAAAATAACTACCAACAAAGCTCATTTTTGAACCGTTAAGATATAATTAAACGGTTAAGATGTTGTTGACGTATCATATTATCATACACCTTACCTCATATTACCTTTTCAAACCCCAAGTCTTCTCCATCATTGGCGAACTCCCTCCCGACATTGCCGATCTCCCGACACCGTTGAGCCCACCCATGGCCCCCGCACCCACCCCAAGCTCCTCCCCCGGCCCCCCCCAACCCCAGGCTCCTCCTCCGGCCCCTCTGGCCCCCCAATCCCACCCCCGGCCCCAACACCGGGACCCCCCAACGTGACCGACCCCCTCACCCCTATCTCTTTTCTCTCGCCAGTGCCCCCACCCACCCCGCCCCCGACGCCCCCCCCCCCCCCACCCGTCCTCTCTCTCTTTTGTCGCCGAGGGGAGGCCCGACCCCCCCACCCCTTTTCTCTCTCTCTCTCTCTCTCGTCTCACCGGGGGGAAGCCAATCACGTTGGGGGTGTTGGGGGGGGGGGGGGGGGGGGGGGGGCGGAAGCGAGGCCTAGGGTGTGGGGGGCCGAAAGAAGGGCCTGGGTGGGTGGGGGGCCAATGTTGGGGATTGCCGGCGTTGGGGGCGGCAAATTGCCGGTGGCGACGAAAAAGACTTGGGGTGGGAAGGGGTAAGATGAGGTAAGGTATATGATAATTATGATACACCAACAACATTTCAATCGTTCGATTACATTTTAACGGTTCAAAAAGGAGCTCTACTGGTAGTTACTCTGAGAGAAGCTCTACCACAGACGTTCCCAATTATAAAAGTGGATCCTTTATTTTTATAAAACATCAATTTACATTCATATCAGTTTATCAAAATGACAAAATAATCCAAAATGAAAAAGAAAATAATTTTATGTTTTGAATTTCCACCAAAAAAAAAAAATCTAAATGATGGTAATAGATATCAACAGGTGCACCCAAATATCCCGATTATGTTGGCATCTCTTTAGCACCCTCATCCCGTACCTATTCCATTTTTATTAATGAAAAAAGAAAAATACAAGAATGTATAGAAGAAAATAAAGCAAGAGGAAAATAAAAACAAACCTATAAAGGATAATAAAAATAAAATAAAACTCCTTGTAGCTGGAGATCAATCTCAAAAAATTAAGCCGAAACTCTTATTTTGAATATAATCTTAAATATGTCTTATTAGAAACCCTTTGACCAAATCAAATGTCAAGGAAAAAAAAAAAAAAGAATGCACATATACCAAAAAACAAATACAGGTCAATTACTTACAAAATTTATAAGAAGGTAACTTCATCATATTTTCACAAAAATTACATCCACCAAAAAAAAAAAAAAGCACTAAATGAAAGCCCAGAATTTTTGAAATTTTCACCGCAAATCCGTTTGCATTGTACTATTAATGAAAGAAAAGTGTAATTGCATAACTATTACCCAAAAAAAAGTAATCTACAATCTTTTAGCACTCAAACTTGCGGTTGCATTCTTCAACTATTTCATTCATTGCTTTCGCTGCCTTTAGTTTTCCGTCTTCCATTGCCTTCCAGTGCACGCAAACAGAGAGTCGAGATCTACACTCCTAAATTTCCTATCTTATTAGTTATTCCCTAATAATGTTATGCTACATTATTTTAAGTTATAAATTTAGTTATATAAAAAATGTTAAATATTAAAAATTGTTAAATAAATTAATAAGTTGTCAAAACAATATTAAATGAGTAGTTATTGAAATAGAAAATGAAACAGCATATCTAAACGAAAAGTCACAAAGACACTCCCTTCCTTCTGCATCCATTAAACCTCCGTTATTTTTGGGACCCAAAAGTTGTCCTCCAAAGAACTTGGACGAAAGGGAGAGATGTTTTACAAGATTTGTTGCTTCTTCCATGAGTTGCTCTTCTAATTCGCAAAAAATCATCAGATTTCTTATATGTAAATTAAATCTAAGAAAAAACCTAAAATTTTACTTGAAGAGACGAGGGATTTTCCCTCTAATCGCATGTCCAATTCATTTTTTTGACCCTAAATTGAAAGAGAAAAAAAAAAAAAAAAACAAATAAACAAACAAACAAACAAATAAACAAAGTCAATGCCCACCCTCCCCATCAGATTGTGCCAGCGTCCTAGGCTCCTAGCAGCCCAACCTCCCCTAGCCACCCTTACCGAAATCTGAAACTATTTTGTTTCATATGCCCATTTATAAAATGGGTGAGAAAATAACAAGGAGTGTTTTTCCTAATTTTTTCCGTCATTAATTCTTCTCATTTTGAAAAGAATGGATATTTCATTCTCAAACAAATTTTGTGAAATACCTTTTTGGAATCCTTTTAGAATCTGTTAGAATTCTTCTCTCATTATACCATTTTCAACACTATTTTTTTCTCGGAAAATTAGGGTGGGTGGTTTATATTTATCATATAATATAGTATATAGCTCAACTTCTTTTTTAATTCTTATCCTCAAATAAATTTTGTGCAATACCTTTTTGGAATCCTTTTAGAATCTTTTAGAATTCTTTTCCCATTATACCATACTCAACACCATTTTTTTCTTGAAAAATTAGAGTGGGTAGCCCATATTTATTATATATAATAGATAGTCCAACTTCTTTTTAATTAGTTAAATGGCCTAATATTTATGTTTTGTTTAATCAATTTTCTTTTTTCCAAATACCTCCCCTTTCTCTCTCTCTCTCTCTCTCCCAACTTTCTTTTTCTCCCTCTGCCCGTTTCTCTCTTGACCGTTGCTGGAGATGGTTGCTTGTCATTCGTGGAGTTCTGTTAAGGTAGTGATCACGAAGCTAATGCCGATCTTGAGCTATGCGACTACGGAATCTACAGCTTGTTGTTCGTGGAGTTTCGGCAAGGTCGCAATCTCCTTGCCTTCAAGATCTGAATGCGGTCGCGATCTCATGACCACCAATGGGATGCCTATAGACGAGGATGACGACAAGGTGGTGACAGTGACTTCACAAAGTCAGCAAGGGTAGATCGGCGGTGAGAGAGAGAGTGAGAGAGAATCGAGGTGTGATGGTCACAGGTGGGGGTTGGGGGAGGGAGATAGAGTTGGCATTTTTTTTTTAATATGGTCAGTTAATGATTGACTATGGACAATCAGTGATTGACTACCAATCAATGATTGGCTGATAGTCGATATGTGATTGACCAGGTCAATTAGTGATTGACTACAAAAATTTGTGAGTTATATTATCATATTCAGTGACTTACCGATAGTAAATCAGTGAATGACTATGGTCAATCAATGATTTACTGATAATCAATTAGTGATTAAACACCAGTCAATCAATGATTAACTATAAAATATGATCAATTACTAATTGATCATTTATAAAATTGATTAATCATTCTAAGAAAAGAAGGCTTTTTAACTAATTTTTAAAAACTTAAGTTTTTTAACTAATTTTTAAAAATGTGTGTCATTTATTAAAAAACTTATTAAAAAAAGATTATTTAGTTATAAACTCCTTTTCTCATTTATAACTTTCCAAAAAAAAAAAAAAAAAGACTCTTTTTGTTTTTAAGAAGTAATTTTTTTTAGGTTCTTTTTGTTTTTTGTTTTTAAGAAGTAATCATTCTCAAAAATGAACATTTCAAATAAGAAAATTTTTCAATTCGGAAATATGTATGCAATCTGAAGAGGCCCTGAGCTTCCATCCACTGAGACCAAACGGCCTAACCCAAACCTAAATCTATTACAATCTTTATTAGAACTCAGAAATTACAATATTTATTAGAACTCAGAAGGAAAAAAGAGATGAAAGAAAATAGTTTTATGTCCTTTTAAAATCTCACTCCAATTAGAGTGGATTTGGTTTAATCTTTTCCAGTTTTTGGACAAGAAAAGGATTAATATTTTAGTTCTTCATATAGCAGAGCAAAGAAGAAATAGATTTTGGTTAAGTTCGTTCGACTCTTTTTTTTTTTTTTTTGGTGACCTTTAACACAGTCAGAATTATATGCAAATATTTAAAATCTGGGTTTTCTTGAGAAACTAGTAGGTAATCCGTAATTTGATAACTGGATTTAGGGACATCATGATCATCCGAATTTGTATAGTAATCATCTAACTGACATAATGATTTCATTATGATAAACCATAATTAAAAAAAATTATCACTCACAATCCCAAACTCACAATACGGGGGTTTGGAGGAGGCCATGGAGGAACAAGTTGCAAGCCAGCGGCTTCGAAAAATGAGAAGGGAAATTGTGGTTTCGGGGTTCTCAGGAAAAGTTGGCGAAAACCTTTGAGTATAAACAAAACTTAGCAAGTTTTATGGTTAATAGGAAGTAGGGGGTTGATTTTGGGGTGTTTGGGACAAAATAGCGAGTAGTAGGTCGGAGAGAGGGAGAGAATCCGAGAGGAAGACAGAGAAGTTGCAAGATCCTATGGTGATGACATATAACAAAATGTGTTCCAGGTATTCATCAGATCACGCACAAGTGAGCATAATTGATGTGCGGTATCTTTCCATTTGTTTTCAGATTCTGTGGAAGATGTGCTGAGTATATGTGGTCCAGACATTTTAGACATACCAGATGAGATTGGATGGATGCCTCATCACTATGCTGCAAACATGGGAAAGTCTAGAATCATAAAAGGATTTTTACAAGCCAAAAGTCCTCTTGCTTACATCATGGATGGAAAAGGCATGTCTGCACTTCACATTTCGGCAAGGAACGGACACATTAACGTGATAAGAACACTCATCCAAAGCTGTCCAGATGTCTGTGAGTTGTCGGACAAGAAAGGAAGGACTGCCCTCCATGTTGCTGCGGAACATAAACAGGTTTCTGTAGTAAAGACTTTGTTGAATACAAAAGCTTTCACTGATCTTTTAAACGAGCAAGACAAGGACGGAAACACTGCTCTACATCTAGCTTGTCTCCACGGGCATTATGAAATTATATTAAGTCTCCTCAATGATAGCAGAACGAATAAGCGAATGATCAATAAGTCGGGGATGACCGCTTTTGACATTGTAGATGGATCAAGCATACTGGATCTTCTTCAAAAGGTATATCACTGGACACTAAATTTAAAGACCTTTCGATTTAGAGTAGTGTACAAGAAACATACTTTTGCCAATTTATTGAAGAGAGTAGACGGCTAAAAATGAATTGGTCAAGTTAAATTTTATATTTGACCAAGATCCCTCTAATTACGTTCTATAAAATTTGTATAAGAGAAATAAAGAGTGGAGAGCATATGTATGTAAGATGCATTTGGGACCATTAGTACTAACAATTCGCTCATGGTAAATATGGCAGCTTAGTATCAGAGGGAAATGCAATGGAGAACTCCATCTTCTGAACAGTTTACAAGGTGCTGAAGCGCCAGGGAATCAGACAAAAAATGACCACCACGAAATAACTCCAATAAATTACGAGTCAAGAATGCCTCAGCCGAATGGTGAGGCACCTGTCGAAAGCAAAGAAACGAAGTATAAAAATGCTGGGAAGATTGCGGCAGAATTGAACTTAGTGGTAGCCACGCTCATAGCAACTATTACATTTACAGCTGCCATGACGATGCCTGGGGGATACAATTCTAAAGGCTTGGCAACGTTGAGGAAAAACTCCCCTTTCAGATTGTTTCTGGTGTTCGATTCACTTGCTTTTGGTTTCTCGGCAGCCTCAATGTTGATTTACATTTCTGCGAGAATGCAGTCAAGCGTGTTCCCTTCCTCACTTCATTTAAGCTCGTCCCGTTTCTTTGTTATTTATTTCATTCGACTACCAGAGATCTTGACTAGCATATCCATCGCTATGTGCATGTTCGCATTTATCATGGGCACAAAAGCGGTGTTATATGAGAAGCAACCTCTGAGTCATTCCTATGGTTTGCCTGGGACTATTGCTGCAATTGCCTTCTATGCCATCGTTCTAATATGTATGGCTATTCCTATCTTACGCATCTATTATCTGAAATACCAGATCAAACAGCTGGCTCCTAACAAAAGCCCAAGCGGCTATTGATCTGGAAGGACTCAGGTACGTGCTCTCAAAGTTTAAACTTTTTTTTTTTTTTTCCCAAATGATTCCGTCCTTGTTGAAAATAAATGCCATTTTATATATGTGGTTACAAATTAACCAGCATTAATAGCCAAGTTTGGTAGACTGTAAAAAATAAAGAAAATAAATTGGAGTACATATTTTGGAGAGAACGAAAAGGGAAGGTTGGGTAGTTTGATGGATTGACATTTCATGCGCAATTTTGGTGTTCCAAATGGTGTCTAATTAATTATATTTTGACACATCATTGAAAGAAATTAGATTTTAACATATAAAAAATCAGTTATAAAATATTTTAAAATTTTTTCAGATGACGTGGTATAGTATTATTCGTTAAATACTATTTGGGACAACAGAGATTGAATAGAGGATAGGGATCCTAGTTTGATAAAGAAGAAATAACGAATGAAAAAGAAAAATTACAAATCATGGGGCCCAAAATTTTCTAATCCTTTTTTTAAGTTTGAAAAGTTAGGAGGAGAAAATATAACATTTGACAAAATGAAATAGTGTACCAAATAACCATTTTTTTTACATAAATCACAACTAATCTTTTTAATTTACAATTCTAAAACAAATAACAAAAACAAAACAAAAACTAGAAAAACAGCAAAAACAAACAAAATAAAAATAAAAATCTAACAAAGATAAATCATTTAGATTTTGTCAAACACATCTTTTACTCTTACATAAGGGTATGAATGTAAAATAATCTGGCTCAAACATTTTCTTTCTGTTTTTTTTCTCTCTTATATCGAACAATATATATGAAAGAAAAGCTACTTCCTTTCTTTCCCATTTTCTCACTAATATTGCTTCTCTTCTTTTCTATTTTCCATCTCTTTTACCAAATATAGTATAAGATTTTATGTCTAGTTATTTCTAATTGTTTTTTTTTATTTTACCACCTCAACACTGGATGCAAAGTTGTATTTTGACAAAGTGCAGGGGCTATATTGCAATTATTCCTATTCATTACTCCCTTACCTTGCCTGTTGAAAGTTGGTTTGAATTTCACGATTATATATATATGTATATATTTTATAGGATTTGAAATATTTTAAGACTATGTTGGTCTCTGTGTAATTATCTGCAAGAGGTCTATGGGAATTATTGACCAGTTAAAACCAGTAATGAAACATATATACAAGTGCTCATTTACACATTAAACATACGACGTATAAATTTGTGATATATAAGTTATCTACTAATTCCTGTCACCACCATTTTTATAATAAATAAATATTGCAGATGATGCAGTTTGCAGTGGGGTTGGGAAATCTTATGGTTGCTTCTCAGTCGTGAACCAAAATGCTTGCAAATGGGCGCGCTTGCTGCATGTTCTTCTTTCAGAGTGGATGCCTTAATGTTACCGAGAAATTATCTTTCCCGGGCCATATTTACTTAATCTCGCTTTCCTTCAAGTTGAAATAGTACTACTGCAACATTGTCATGATTCCTAGCCATTTACTCTGATTGTTGGTTCGTATTGTCGTCGTGTCATTATATATATATATATTCGCAGTTGTGATTGTTTAATAAGTTTACCTGAAAAACATGCATAGGCGATGTGGTTGCAAACCGGATTTGAAATGTAGTCTATCTATGTATGGTTTAGTGTCCTTTACCAGGATTCTAAATTCCTTGTTCACTTGTTTGCTATGTTTTGAGTTCCTTTTTCTCCCATGGACTTTTTGAATAAATTTTGCAATTCCTAGTTATCTATATTCTTACAAATAGAACTCTGATTCTCGCTATTATTAGCAATCTATCTTCAAGTTGAGGAGACTGGATTTAAAGCATAAAACTAAACTGCTCAAGGCGCTAAAGGTTGAGATAAGTTCTAAATTACTAGCATAAAAAAATATAATGAAGACCTCTTCCAAGATAAATATATAGGGCTTATTTAACAGAATTTTCTAGAAGCTACTTTTAGTATCACGAGTTCAAATGTTGTCTTATGACGCATTTAGATAATCTCTTAGAAGATCCAATCTCAAAAAGAACTTCCCACTGGAACCAGAAAATATGGGCATTTGGGAAAAGGTCATTTGAATGATCTTTAAAACTTGTACAAGGGTTTAACCTATATATTTTAATATTTATTTTAACAGTTTTAGTTATTTTGATTTCAAAAGTAATTTTAAAAATTTGATTCCGGACACTACTAAAAAGTCACTGTTTCAATTCTACTGATTAAAAGCAAAACCTCAACATGATAATATGGACGAAGAAAAAAAAAGTCTCCAAACAGCTCTTCTTTCTTTCTACATAAAATGTTAGGAAGGCTCACGGGTCCGGCAGCCGTACGGTCCAACGGGACAAGCCATGAACAAGCACGACACAACTCGAAAGGAGGAGCAGTACAACCCACAGACGATGGCAGAGAGCCTTCTCTTGCTCCTCTCTGAGAATCCCTGCAGCCTCACCTTAACGTCCTTCACCTTCACCACCCTGAAACTCAGCCCCTTCGCCACGCTCTCCAGCTTTGTCATGATCGCGCTCACCGAGCACCACGACGTGAACATCGACGCCGTCATCCTCTTGCTCTCAAACAGGCTCGACAGGTCGAACCCCGACGACATCAATGACAGACGACGTCATAGATAATGGCAGAAATGGAAGCTCAAGCTCTCTCACCGTCAACGATGGTTTCCGGCGAAATTGAGAGAGAGAGAGCAAGGAGATCGGTAGCCATTCGTTTCGGGGGAGCGGAGGCTGTTGCTCGTGTCCGGCTAAATGGGATGCCGGACACGAGAGCTCCCGTAAAATGTTAGAGTTATTCAAAACCTGAAATTAATGGTGCAGTAAATGTGGCAATGCATTTAATGGAAATTTATTTTTCAGGAATTTGAGGCAATATATTGAAGTGCTTGATCGGGTATGATATATATCGGTTCCTGTAGTACAACTCATGTTGAAATGTCCTTGAAACTCTTGCCAGCATTTAATGCAAGTACCGTACGGCCAATTTAATCAAGCTTCGCATCCATATAAATTTTGGTAATAAAATATATTTGGTATATTCTCAGATTCCATTGGATGATTTTTTTTTAAATGATAGAGAATTTCGAAAAAAATGAAACAAGCTCCATATTAATACCTTATTTTTTTTTTTTTTTTTTTCCCTAAACACACTTTAAGTTTTTATACTTTTTAACTTCAATAATTTAAACGCCTCACCAAACGCACAACTCAATCCAACACAAAAAACTCAATTCTAACATGTGCACCAAATGCATATTATACCTATAACATACCTATTTAAAGACTCTTAATAGGATATAAAATTAAGTACTATGCCAAACTCACAAACTAAAAACCTAGCCAAAAATTATTCGAGTATAAAACCGAACAGAAACCACACCAATGCAATCCGAGAAGCTTCCACCTTTCGAAAAAGCAAACTACTTTGGAGATAAAATCTTATCTATAAGCCCTCCAAGCCTGGTAGCAATAATCTTCCTAACCACTTAATTTGAAGGAGTATTTTCCAAAGCAATTGACCTATATTGATCCACTGTCAAAGCATCATCTGCTATAGGAAAAAAAACATGTCGATATATCTAGAAAGTTGAAAAATCATAGAAAAGAAAGGAGCATATTAAAAAATGTATTCCAGGTATTCATCGGATCAGATATAATCTAGCATAATTAATGTGCGATTTCTTTCCATTTGTTTCAGATTCTGTGGAAAATGTGCTGACCAAATGTGGTCCAGATATTTTAGAGATGACAGATGAGATTGGATGGATGCCTCATCACTATGCTGCAAACATGGGAAAGTCTAGAATCATAGAAAGATTTTTACAGGCCAAAAAAATATCTCTCTTACAGCGTGGATAGAGAAGGCATTTCCGCACTTCACATTTCGGCAAGGAACAGACACATTAACATGATAAGAACACTTATCCAAAACTGTCCAGATGTCTGTGTGTCATCGGACAAGAAAGGAAGGACGGCCTTCCATGTTGCTGTGAAACATAAACAGATTTCTGTAGTAAAGACTTTGTTGAACACAAAGGTTTCATTGATCTTTTAAACGAGCAAGATGAGGACGGAAACACTGCTCTACATCTAGCTTGTATCTGCGGGCATTATGAAATTATAACAAGTCTTCTCAATGATTGCAGAATGAAGAAGCGAACGATCAACAAGTCGGGGATGACCGCTCTTGACATTATACATGGATCAAGTCTACTGGCTCCTTTTCAAAAGGTATAGTACTGGACACTAAATTTAACGACCTTCCGATTTAGAGTAGTGTACAAGAAACATATTTTTGCCAATTTGTTCGAGTGATCAGTAGACGGCTAATAATGAACTAGTCAACTTAAATTTTATATTTGACCAAGATCGCCCTTATTATGTTTTGTAAAATATGTACGGGAGAAATAAAGAACTGGAGATTATATGTATGTAAGATATATTTGGCACCATTACTAACGATTCGCTCATGGTAAATATGGCAGCATAATATGAGATTAAAATGCAATGAAGTTCTCCATCTTCTGAACAGTTTGCAAGGTGCTGCAGCGCCAAGGAATCAAACAAAAAAATGATCACGACATAACTCCAATAAACGAGTCAAGTATGCCTCAGCCGAATGGTGAGGCATCAGTTGAAAAGGCGATCCAAGATACCGAGTCTAGAATGCCTCATCCAAATAATGGTGAGGTGCCTGTCAAAAAGGCGAGCCAAGATACGAAGCTTAAAAATGCAGGAAAGGCTGCGGCAGAAACGAACTTAGTGGTAGCCACGCTCATAGTAACTATTACTTTTACAGCTGCCATGACGATGCCTGGGGGATACAACAGTTCTAACGGCTTGGCAATGTTGAGGAAAAAATCCTCTTTCAGACAGTCTCTGGCATACGATTCACTTGCTTTTGGTTGCTCGGCTGCCTCAATATTAATCCACTTTGCATTGAGAATGCGTTCAAGCTTGTTCGGTGACTCATATATTTTATTCTTTTTATGTGTCACTGATCTTGAAAATCCTGTCCATCACTTTGTCCATGTTCGCATTTGTCATGGGCACAGAAGCGGTGTTATATGAGAAGAAACCCATATTTGGCTTTGGCTTGCCTGGGAATATTGCTCTATTTGCCTTCGCTACTACCTTCGTATATGTGATGTTTCCTGATAAGCTAGCATATTTATATCTATATTTTTTTTACCCTTAATCCTATTTGTTTTAGTTGTTTTTATTCATAAATTCTATCTAATTAATATGTTTCTGTTGAATAGGGCCAAATTGGCGTTTAGAAGACAAATTAGAATATTAGACTTCAGTTTTGAAACAAGAAAGTAAGTGAAGCACATTCGGAGAAACTTTCCATGAAGTCGGAAAAGAGAGAACAAAAAAAAGGGGCAATTGCCTTTTGTAAGATTGGCCGCTGGATTGAGGAAAGTTTTATGTCATTATACATATGTGAGGAGAGCAGCATATAAGAAGGGGGATTCACAATTGGTGGCTAGCAAGAAACAAACAGAGCAGTGAAAAAAAGAAAGCAAGAAGGAAGAAATAAATTTGAAGACAACCTAGTTCATTCCATGACTATATTTACTCTCTTGTTTTCAGTTCTAAAATGTCTTTCTAATTTTCTTGTACTGAGGTTGAGGATGAAACCTTATTTGATGGAGTAATTTTATATATATCGAATTAATTCCCTTCATCCGTACGTTTTTATAGTTTACGGTCCCTGTTTTATAAGACCCCTTAGGGCCCGTTTGGCATTAACACTCAACTCAAACTAAACTGTACTTTTTTCATCATGTTTTTTGTCTTTTCTGAAAAAGTCAACAAAAATTACTATTCAAACTTAAAAATCTCAACTCGACTCAAACTCAACTTATACACCAAACACCAAACTAAATTTGGATTTCTTTCATCATCAATATCAAGTATTTTTAATAGTTGAAAACTTTGTTTAATTAATCTATGCTTGGCTTTTGAGAGATTAATATAATTTCATTTGATTCTTTGTTTTCTTACCATTGGATTTGATACATAGAATGCTTAGGAAATTATCTCTTAAAGTAAAGAGGGACTGATATAAGATTTATTTAATTGGGGCTTAATCGTTATAAGTAGACGATAAATTGAATATGAGTTGTCACTTCAATTTTGGGAATTAATTGATAAATAGGGAATTGCTAAATTAAATAGTGGTGCATTCTGAAACTTAGTAATTTTCTTCTATTGATCAGTTCAGTTTTAATCGTTAGCTTTGCTTTATTTTCCTCTGTTAATTTTAGTTGTAGTGTAACACCAAGTTTTTTGGCAATAATACGATCTCTTCTGTTTTAAGAAATTGTACGATTATAAAGATGTTTATGTAAAAGCCCGGTTAAGGGTTTTTAGTACGTTTTGTGAGTTTTTATGATTTTATAAGACTCGAAAATGATTGCTTAGTCAAGCAAATGACCTTTTAGGCAAAAAAGGAGTAAATCTCCAAAATTTTTATGTTGGTCAAAGTTTGACCGAAAAACGCCGACGGTTGACCAAAAAGTCAACTGTTGACCACGGGAGTCAAAGTTTGGCGGGAGAGTCAGCGGTTGACAAGAAAGTCAATGGTGGACGAGAAAGCCAAAATTTGACCCAAAAGGTTAATGAAAAAGGCTGTACGATTAAATAATTCGTAGTATGGAATTGTACTGCGTAAAGCCGTTTTTATGTCTAAAACGATATGTTAGGATTCAAAACCACCATATAAAATCAAGCACATTAATTAGAATATCTTGGGCCAAGTGGTTCCAAGTTATGAGAAAATTTTATACAGTTCATTTTTACACAGATGAATTTTGGACTGCAGTTCAGTAAACCAATACTGTGTATAAGTAAATTCAGTATTGGAAATACCTGTGTTAATTTAAGAATGGACTGTGCAATAAAGAAAAGCAACAAACAAGCCATTAGAAGCTTACCTCACCTTACTTTATATTAATGACATCATTAGGTTATTAACCAAAAAATTGGGAAAGTATTTTGGTGATTCTAGAACCACCTTGGCCGGCCACTTCATCAGCCATTAAGGCAAAATCTTGCTTCTTTTGGGGCCAAAATTCAATTAGCAAAAAGTTTCCAACCTCTATAAATAGGGGTTGCCATAATTCAAAAAAATTGGAAAAACCAAACTATACTATGCCCAAATTTTCACTCCACCAAAACCGGTTTTGAGAGGTGAGGAAAGAAAGGAAATTTTGAGTGACAAGAGTATAGGGGTGGTCGGTTTTGAGTAGCAAAGCAAGCAAAAAGAGTTGGAAAATTTTAGGAGATCTTAGAGGCCAAGAGGCCGGTTGAAGGGGAGGAGGAACCAAGCAAGTTTTGACTGGATTTTTGGAGCCAAAGTGTGGCTGGAATTTAGCAAGTTGGTGACCTGAAATTAGGCAAGGGAGCTGAACATTTTGGGGAGCCAATTTCCCTTGGAAAGCCGGCTGTGAAGGGAGGAAAAAGGAGAAGTGAAGCAAGCTAATTTTGGAACCGAAATTGAGGTAAAATCCTTGGATCCATAAGCTTTTCATTTAAATTTCAATTGAGGAAATTTAAATGTATTTAAGCAATTGGTTGTAAGAGCATAAGCTCACTGTTTATTGCTGCCTTGGTTTAAAAATTTAGGGTTTGTGCTTGATAGGTTAGGGTTTTGTTGGTGGTTGCAAAGATCATGCATGTTAGGTGTTTGATGATTGGTTAGGGTTTTATAAATTTATGCATGATGTTTGTGTTGATGTGAATGATGAATGTTGAACGTTAGAAACCGCTGCATGTGTGTATTAGAGCTCCCGCGGTGGCTGGTCGAGCTAGGTTCCGCGCTTAGGACGTAAAATGAAATCTAAACCGAAAAACTGTCAGGTTCGGGTGGATCCTGACCAGTTTCGGGAAAAGTTAATTTTGAGGCCTTTAGAGGCCGAATTGAGAAAAACTCAAAACATGAAAGTTGTAGAACACAGTTTTTCCTAGGGGGATACGTGAACAGTTTTCAAAATGAGGCTCCAATGGCCTCCATTTTCATGAAAACCCGAGACCAATGTGCCCAGACTTAATACACGACCAAATCAGTTTCAAATGAAAACTGACAAGGATATGAGCGAAACTGGGTTTTCCTCAAAACACGAAAGTTATAGGGATTTTTGATAGCTAAAACTTTTGTGAAGAAAATTTTTCTAAAATCTGTTTAGATTTTTAAATGGAAATGGATTTCAAAAACTATACAGGAAATAGGGAATTCCTGTGCAGAATTTCCCAAAACAGTACAGAAAGAGGAAAATTTTATATAAACTGATAAAATAGCATTGTGAGACTGTTCCAAAGACAGTTTCCAATAGTCAATAATTTTTATAAATTTCATTGTATGATTTCCAGTTTTCAAGTAAAATAAAGGGTTTTATAAAAATACATAAGGTTTTCTAAAAAGAAAACAAAAATGAATTTTGAAATTTAAAGTTAAACTAAAATAAAATAATTTGATTAGAATAGATTTAAATCCTAGGGTTACTTAATGTAACCAAGTAGGATAACGTAAAATTAAGTAAGGGATTATAACTAAGGTTATATAAGAATGTTGGTTATACTGCCAACATTTCTAACCCTTACTTTTGTTCAATCTCAGAATATAATATACGACGGTGTCCCGACGAACTCAAGCTAAACAGTGGACACATCAATCACAAACAAGGTAAGTACAACCCCGCCTACAGTATAGGCTTTGTTGTGTATACTTGCCTAAGTATGTGTGTAAAATGTTATGCGTTTTAGAATGCTACATTGTTAAATGCCATGTTATATGTTAAGAAATGCTATGGTATGTTCTATGTTATAAAAAGTTAAATGTTATGATTGTATGTTAGGGTTTAGAAAATGTCATGGGAAATGCTATGTATTATGAAATGCTATAGGTGTATGTTATGTAGATATGCTATAATAAGATTATGGGATAAGAATGATAATTAATAATGTGAAACATCACGATGCATGTTCACCAATTAATAAGATAAGACCAAATATGAAACAAAGCAAGTTATAATAGCAAGCAAGCTTGCCTGTGTCGTACCGACCCGCGTTAGGTCGGGTTGAGCTATGGCATGAGTAAGCCCATAGTTGCGCGCCCGGTACAGACACTTACGTAATAGGGCCCATAAGATAAAATAAGATAAGTTAAGATAAGAAAGTTACGAATGAATAAGGAAGCATAATGAAACATAAATGGCTCATGCATATGTTAAGATAAGTTACGATATGATATGATTTATGATAAAAATGTTATATTTTGTTGTGTCGCGGTATAGGATAGTTGTACTTGCTGAGCGAAAGCTCACTGTCTTACGTCTATGCTGTAGGTAAACAACCTGCCGGCAATTGTTGATACAAGATGGAGGGGCATGGCTTAGCAGACTGTGAAATGTGGGAAATAAACCGCCACACGTATTGTTATGCGTTTTATTTATGTTTATTATTTAAACCCGAACAACTTTAGTGAATGTCTATTATTCTTATGTATGTACTTATGGAAGTGTGCGAGTACGCAATATAAAAAAAAAAAAAAAAAAAAAAAATTTCCGCTGTTACGTTAAGAAAGTAAGCACGAAATATATGTATGTATGTATGGTAACGGCCTGTGCTAGGCGGGTCGTTACATGTAGAGTCTTATTTTCAACTAGACTAGGGTATAATTTTCTTAGCTTGGATTAATTTTTCTTAATTTAAGCAGCCCTTGTGGATTCGACCTCAGTACTCATAAATCTATATTTCAATTGGTTTGTGCGCTTGCGAGTAATTAAAATTTTCACAACATTTCCTCTCTGGCAAATCTCTTTTCTGACAAACTGTGCCAAACTGGCTCGTAACAAAGCGAAACGGTTCATTTATCAGTGCAGACCCAGGTACGTCTCTCAAAGTTTAAACATTTCTTTTTTGTTTCAAATGATTCCGTCCTTGGTGAGAATAAATAAATGCCTTTTTATTTATTGGGTCGCACATTAACCAGCATTAATTGTTAGAGAGAGAATTTATTCTAATAGCTAAAGTTTGTTTGACTGTTATCAAAAAAAAAAAAAAAGAAAGGAAAGAAATTGGAGGAGAGATTTTGAAGACAAAGAAAGGGAAGGTTGTGTATTTTGATAGAGAAGAAATTAACGAAAGGAAAAAAGAAAAAAAAAAAAAAAAAAGTTACAAATCCATGGGGCCAAAAATTTTCCCAAAATATAATATTTAACAAAACAAATTAGTGTACCAAATAACCATTTTTGACACAAATCACGACTAATCTTTTAATTTACAACTATAAAAAAATAACATAAACTATAAAAACAGAAAAATAAAAAAAATAAAAAAAAAAAGGCAACTAAGATAAATCGTTATAATTTTATCAAACACATCTTTTACTATTACATAATGGTATAAATGTAAAATAATCTAGCTTATTAAACATTTTGTTTATATTTTTTCTCTCTTATATCGAACAATATTTATGAAAGAAAAGCTACTTCCTTTCTTTTCCATTTTCTCACTATTGGTATATTGCTTCTTTTCTTTTCTATTTTCCATCTCCTTTACCAAACATACTATAAGATTTTATATATAGTTATTTATTTTTTATTTTTTATTTTTGACCACCTCAACACTGGATGGAAAGTTTGTATTTTGACAAAATACAGGGACTATATTGCAATTATCCCTAAGCTTCCTCACCTTCCCTGTTGAAAGTTGGTTTGAATTTGATGATTATATACATATATATATATATATATATATTTTAAGAAAAACGATTCGAACTATTTGTATTAATGCTGCAATGTGAAGGACGACAAAATCGATCCCTTGGATAATTACTTCAATAGGTATCGATAACGATTCACTTATTTAACCATCTGCTTTTAAAATCTTTTTTTCCTGCAGATCATAAGATATGCTTTGGCACGAAGTTAGTCAAAGTAAAGATTTAAGACTAGATTAAGTCGGACCTAGCGTTGCAACTGATGAAGTTTGCAGTGAGGTTGGGAAATCTTGTGGTTGCTTCCCAGGTTAAGATGGATCATCATGTGAACCAAAATGCTTGCAAATGCGCTTGCTTGCTGCGTGTTCTTCTTACAGTGTCGACGCCTTAAGGATACTAAGAATTTAATCTTTTCTGGTCATACTTACCTAACTTCGCTTTCCTTCAAGTTGAAATAGTACTACTGCAACATTGTCATGATTCCTATCCATTTATTCTGATTGTCGGTTCGTTTTATCATCGTGTCATTAAATATATTCACGGTTGTGATTGTTGAAGTTTACTTAAAAATTAAACATGCATAGGCCGCAGGCGCCATTGTTGCAAACTGGTTTTGAAATATTTAGGGTTTATTTAGCAGAGTTTTCTGGAAAATGTTTTTAGCAGTATGAATTCAAAAGTTATTTTTTGAAATATTCAGATGATCTGTCAGAAGATCTAGTCTCAAAAGGAACTTTCTATTAAAACCAGAAAATATGGGCTTTCTAAAAAAGCTCACTTGAACTAATATTAAAACTTGTATAAGGGTTTAAGTTGTACATTTTAAATTTTATTTTAACATTTTTAATAATTTTGATCTCATAAATTATTTTAAATATATGTGATTTCATACACTATTAAAAAGTCACCATTCAATTCTATTAACTAAAAGCAACAGCTCTACGTGAGAATATGGAGATGGAAGAAACAAAAAGTCGCCAAACAGGTCTTCTTTCTTTGTCCATAAAATATTACAGTTATGAAAAACCAGAAATTAATGGTGCAGTAATTGAGGCAATAGATTGAATTGCTTGATCGGGTGTGATACATATCGGTTTATGAAGTACAACTCATGATGAAATATTCTTGAAAACTCTTGCCAGAACTTAATGCTGGTGCCGTACGGCCAATTAATCAAGCGTTCGCTTCCATGTAAGTTTGAGCAATTAAAAATGTTTGGTAAATTCTTAGATTCCATTGCGAAATTCAGCTTCAAGTGATCATCTCCGTCCATGCAGTAGCTGAGATGGATGATTGGACGGTGAATATTTTACGTGGGAAGTGCTGTGGAAATTGCAACATTAAGGTTAGAGACTTGGCCGACTTGCTGTCGTTATACTCATGCTTAGTCCTATTTGGATGGACGATGGGATTAGTTTTAATAGTTATTTGTTTAATAATTAGGTGGCTTTTTTGTTAAGCTTTCTTCTCGATTTCATAAGTCTTTTATTATTATTATTATTATTATTTTTCCAGGTTCCACAGCTCACTACAACAAAAATTGCTTTCCATAGCACCACAAAAATGCTATTGTAATAATAAGATAGCATTTTATCAAACGCTATATTAGGCCCTGTTATTAAAAGCCTAACAAAAAAAGAAAATGAATGGCACTTCCAAAAGCAGAGCAGAATCAAATTGAAAGTATATTCATAGACTTGGCAAATAGTACAGTAACTTGAATCAACAAATAAAGACAAAATACAATATGAATGAAAATTAACGGGTCCCATACCACTTAAAGTCAAATAATCATGTCACCTCTACAATTTTGTTAGATACTCCAATGTCCACAAGTTTACTGAAAATCAGTAACTATCAAGAAATAAGTAAACCATCATGACTTCTATATATAAAAGAGGAGAAAGTAAGCAATCATCACCAAAGTAACCACGGAAGAGTGAGAAGCCAAAGAAAGACCATGGTCAAGAGTGAGAAAGAACAAGAATAGCCATAGAGTCAGAAAATAAACGCATTGAAAGAAACCAATTCGGTCAATAATCAGCAATAGATCCCCTGCTTCATACGGCATGCCTGCTATGATCTCGGAAAGGGGAAGAGAAAAAATAGAAAATAAAACCTTTAAATTCCACAATGAATAAAATTCCTTTAAAAAAAAATCGAAGGAAAGATATTAGATAGAAAGAAGTTACGAACTGGAGCCCGGGAATCGTGGCCAAGTAGTTTTTCTTTTTCTTTTTTTTTTTTTTTTTGTTGAACTTTGTTGAAAATTAGAATATAATTATACACTTCTAAGAGCTATTTGTTGAAAATTACTTTTTGTTTCTTTTATAATTTTCTGAATAAAATATTTTTCTATTTTTGAATGTCCAAGAAATTTGCAGATTTTCCAACTTGTAGCCATTGTCATGTGATATATTTAAAACCCCGTTAAGAGTAGTTCAGTGGGTGAAAAAAAAAAAAAACAAGAAATTTAACGTGTGTTTTGTGTTCGAGTTGAGTTACGTTTGAAATGAAATATAATTTTTAGATTGAAATTCGTTGACTTTTTAAAAATTAGTTATTATTTTTGTTGACTTTTTTCAAAAAAAAAAAAAGACAGAAAAAAAAAACCAAAAAAAAAAAAAAACCAATCATATGTAAAAAATATAGTTGAGTTCAAAATGAACTCAAGCATTAGAAGTAAGCTTAGAATAAAGCTCCCAACATCTGATATTTGGAGTGTTTTCTCCTTTTTTTTATTTTTTTAATTTTTAAAATGTAGTCCTAAGTCCCGTATATTAAAAAATGTTGGATTCAAATCGTGAAGTTAAATTTTAGCAGAAAATTTCCTCTAGGACCCCCTAGTTGTTAAGCTTTCTAGTCGATTTCACAAGTCTTTTATTTTTACTAGTTGAACCTACACGCTTCCCTCATGGGAGATCATATGAGGAAAATTTTTTTGAATTGGTTAATATAAGTTTACATTTCTGCATCATGTGTTTTGTTTTTATTTATAAAGTATATCATTCATTTTGAATTTTTACATTTGTATACCATCAGATTATGTTTAATCTACAAATTTATACTTTTAATCGGTCACTACTTAATTTTAACATTAAATTGTCCAAATTACCCTTAAAAAGAAAGACTACTACTATGTATTATCTGTATTTTTATACCATACATATTGTTTTTAGTTAAAAAGTATACAATGTGTTTTAAAATTTTACATTTTTTTATGATTAGAATACATTTAGGGCATAAATCTATATGTTTTCTCTATCAACGCTTAATTTTTATATTTGAAATACCCAAAATGCCCTTTAATTTAAAGTAAAATATAGGGTTAAAAATTAAATAATCTTATTTATATCTGTTTTAAAGATAAGATTTTAACATTTTATGAAAAGTATTTTTTTTTTTAAATGTAAGTTATAATTGAAAAAATTAAGGTACATGGATCCCACTCTCCTTACTGTCTTTCCCATGCACAACCCCGCTTCTCTCTCTCCTTAAAAAACGTTTTATCATCCTTTCATTTTTTCTCATGTACAGCCATCTCTCTCTCCATCTCTGTTAGGACCTTAAGAGTTTTAAAGTTCAAGCAAGCTCTAGAGTGTTTAAAAAACGTAAAATTCTATTGAGTTTTTGTTGATTTTCTAGTGATTTTGATTAAGAAATTTAGGGTATTTGTTAGTTTCTAAAATCATGTTTTTTTTCTAGTTCTAAACAAGATTTCTCAAGGATTTAAAGCAGTTTTGAGGAGGATTCAAGGTAGCGCAAGGCCAGTTTTTAAGCTAGGTATGAAACCTTGTTCTTGTATTTTAAAGTTGTGATTTTTGAGAAATTTTGTTAAAATGCTTGATGGATTTGACTATATGGACTATGGAATCATGGTATTTGTTGATGGTTATGTATTTTATGAGCATGTAGTGATTTTATGTAACGTGTGTGGATGTATAAAGGAAAGTTCAAAATGAGGAACTTTTTAGAGACAAAGTTTCAACATTTGAAAGCATGACAAAGCTTTTCAAGGTTTTATGTTGATGTAGTGTTGGAGATCATATATGTGGCTAAAATGAGAATTTTTAAGTGACTATTGATAGATCTCATGCTCTCAGTAAACGAAAAAAAGAAACAAGAAAAGAACTTTGTTGGAAAATTTTGTGGATTTGGTTATTAGACTATATATATTATGATTAAGATATTATGAATATAACGTATATGTGTGGTGATTTGGTGTTTTAGTATATAGACATGTTTAAGTTCAAAATGATATACTTTTTTGAGAAAAAGTTTCAATTTTTGAAATAGGTTGAAAATTTTCAAGGTCTTATGTTGATATGGTGTTGGAAATTAGGGATTATTCGGGGGGTAATGCCGCAAAATTAAAAGGTATATTGATTTTTGTCACAAATTAAAAAGTTTTGTAAAAAATGCCATAATAACATGTCATAAATTAGTTTAAAAATATTATTTAAAATTTCTCTCTCTCTCTTTTCCAGCCACCCTACATCTCTCTTTCCCTCCACACGCACACGCACACGCGCGTGCACTTCCCTCTCCCACTCCCCCCTCCCCCCCCCCCCCCCCATCTCTTTCTCTCTCTCTCTGAAACATCGCTCACGCTGCCGCCGGACCGAACTCGATCGCCGGACTCGTCGAAGGACTCTCTATCTCCGGTAATGGCGAGATCGTGAATCGTTAGGCCAACCAGTCCAAGATCCTCGCGGGGAGATCTCTTATGGCTGGCGACTGATCCAGATTTCCTCGAGATCTCGGTGTCGGACTGCACCGTCGCCCCCTCGTCACTGTTCCGGCCTCCATCACCTCGTTGATTTCGTCGCCGCGAGATCTCTCCTCCACGACAGATTCTCTCTCTTCCGCGATGGGTTCTCTCTCCTTCGCGGGCTAACTTTTATCGCTTTTTCTCGCGGCGACATCTCCTCGGTTTGTCCGGTGCGGTGGTTGCACGGAGGAGATTTCTAGCTCCGCTCTGGTTTTGGTTTTCTCTTTTTTTTTTTCCTCCTCATTTTAGTGTTTGTGTCTTCTGTTTGTCCTTGTGGTGATTGTTGGGTACTGATTGCAATGATATTTTCAGATTTTTTTTTAAAGTAATTTCATAATGAAATCCGGTAAATCCGATGAACTTTATTCTGATTTTTTTTGTGGATTTCTGTGAGAAATTTTTTTTATTTTGTTTTGTGTTTTGTGGATTACTTTGGATTAATTTCTGTAATTTTAATGGGTAGGCTCTGTGTTTGTATTGAATTTTTGTAATTTTTTTAATAAATGAGGTGATAAATTCTGGAAATGTGTTGGGCCTGACGGTTTTCGATCGATATGTTGTTGGCAGAGGTGGTGATAGGTCCGTATTCAAATAATAACCCGTTGGAGGTCGGTAATGTGAGGTCAGATCGTCGTTTAAAACTTACTTATTTGATTTTTTATTTTATTTAAATCGTTATTAGTTTATTTTTAGATATTTAAAATTTGAGGAGTTTTTTTTTTTTTTTTTTTGTGAAAACTTTATTCACAGTAGAAGTAATTTTTTAAAAATCATAATAATTAGAATTTATTTTAAAACAAAATATATTAATATCACATTTTAAATTTAGTTATATCGGTATCTAATTGAGTATTTCATACCTAAATATTAAAATATACAACATCAAAGCAACATTTAATAAATCCTCAAAAATATGTGCAAAATATAAGAATGTGGGTGGTATCCATAGAACCCATCACATTTTCACCTATCACGTATCCGCACCGTCAGTCCATCAATACTTAATATGTCATAGACAACTTGATTGAATTATCGACAGTGAGAAATACAAAGGGGTGAGATAAACTCAATAAGTATAGACATGCAATCCCACAAATGCATACAATTAAAAATGCGCACCGTCAGTCCATCAATGCTTAATATGTCATAGACAACTTGCTTGAATTATCGACAGTGGGAAATACAAAGGGGTGAGATAAACTCAATAAGTATAGACATGCAATCCCACAAATGCATTGCAGATTATGTAATTATCTATTTATTCATTCAACATCTTATGGACCATTATGTTTGTAACCGGGAGCGCGTGACCTTAAATGGGGAAGACGGGGGAGTGACTCAATCTGTCAGCACCAAATGTCGTAACTTTAACTTCATTGATCATTATTTTCTCCCATTTGGCCAGAGGCGAATATCTTCCCATTCAGTCGGAGATTGGTACGACAAATCATTAATTTCACTTTCTTAAATATTAAGTCATATGGTGAGCATGCAAGAATTGCATGTTCAATAAAAGCGTGTATGTAAACACATAATCATGGCATACTTTAGTAAAGCGTGTAAATAAACACGTCGTCATAATATATTTTCGTAAAATGTGTAAACAAGCACGTCATCATGGCATCATATCATATCATCAAAAATAAACATCTAGTTCACATCGTTCATATCATAAAAACAACCACACTGTAGGTGCTATACTTACAAAAAATCGCGTAATTGTGTATCCACAGAGATTGTTTCTGACTCTACCATCAAGTCAATGTAGTGTCTTAATTTAAAATTAACATCCGACAGTTAGAGTAAGGTTTTTAAATCGTTTTCAATTATGGACATGTGTTTTCTTAATTAATATTTAATTTCAATTAAATTATTAATTTGTCTCTAAGTTTTTTTTTAACTTAAAAGAATAACATCCTTACTTATTAATTAGATGATTATCATAAATTAATTTCTTAATTAATAATTAATTAATTTTAAATTTTAAATTAATTAATTATTAACCAATTAGTGAGTTAATTATTTAATACTTAATTCATTAACCATTATTTCACTTAATTCCACTTTATTTACATTTGGGCTCATTAGGTGACCATGAATAACCATGGTCTTCCAACATCATATTGGGTCATCATTATGGGTTGTGGGTTTATTGGGTTTATTACGACCCATTTACTTGTAATTGGCTTAAACTATTTCCAAATAGTGTTTTGACCTTATTATTATTTTGGACTCGTTAAGGCCCATTACACTTTGTCATCTTTATCAAGTTTTGGTCAACAATTACATGGCATCTCAGAAAGTCTAGTGGCGGGTTCATTTCTTGTCACCAAGCACTCGGGTACTAATTTACCAATTTGTCCCTAATTTGGTAATTTAAGCATTTTTAAGTTTAAACTTGTTATATCTTTTGACCTTAGGTTTTATAGGTCCACAAAACCTCTACCTACAACCCAAGACGTTCTCCCCATCAAATTACCATTTTATCCCTTAGTTTGATAAAATTACAATTTTACCACTAGACATACCATTTTTAATCTAGACTTATTGGATGGCTTTTAAAAATTTATCATAGAGCCTTATAATAATGTTTGAATGTATTGAATTATCAATACTGTCTTTCTAGTTTCCACTAAATCGGATGGGGTCCCTAAGCTCTCAAAATGACTTTTGTAACTTATTACATTTCTAAACACAATCAAATAAAAGTATTACATTTAAGCCCCCTTTATATCTTTTAAGGTCGTACATTTGACTATAACATAAATCATATTATTTATTATATTTATTTAGCTTAATATATTGTTTTAAGGGTGACAAAGATGCTGCCTAATTATAGTATAACCAGATTTTATAATTTGACTCGTTATTTATTTATTTTTGCATTTTAGTCCTTATTTAGCACCAATTAGTTCCCAATAACCCTTGGGTTCACATTTTTTATACTTAATGTCCTTATAAAGTATTCTCACAGGATCAGGACTCATTTTTAATAAGTTTTTTATTTATATTTTTGACCCTAAATTTTTCTATATTTACATTTTGACCCCAAAATGGTATTTTGGTCATTTCTTATCCATTTGTCACCAAAATTTGATACAAGGTCTATTTTAAGTCTCTAATCAAGACTGAAAAGTTTCGGATTCAAATAAAGTCTCTACGCTGGTGAAATTATGATTTTACCCCTTGAGGGCAAAATCGTCATTTTGAACATTTTTATTTCTGACCAAACTTGAGCTCTTCTTATTGCTTATATCAAGAGTAATATTCTGTCCTTCTACTTGAGTATGGAAATCCCACTCAAAATATCATTTTCTAATTTATTAACATTTATGCCAATATGTTATTTTTGATACTTTATTGTCATTAATTCTTATTCTAGCCTATTTGTGACGTCAAAATATTTTCCTCATCATTCATGCTTCCATTAAACAGAGGACATAACATATCAACATGCCATAATCTGCTATTCTCATATATCAAAACTCGTTTCATGTCATATAACTATAAAAATCACATAAACATACTTTTCATCATATTCCACACACAAATCATGTTTTCTGTCTATTTTAAATCATTCAAAGCACATATATTATCTTACTAGGTAGTAAAACAACATTTTAACCATTTACCATGCCAAGAGTTTCATATTTGTAAGAACACATTTTGAAAGAAAAGTTATCAAAAACTTGGTAAACCACTAGTTTACAAGTCATTTGCCTCTTAGAAAAGTAGTGGGTTCTTAGCTCCTCTTGAAGGCTTGTAACCACTCTTGGATCCTTGAGTTAGGGGCTAGAATGGAGATAAAACATCACTTTAAAAACATTTTTAAAACATCAATTTTCTTTCTAGGAAACAAGTGAAAAAATATAGGTTTTTACCTTGGAAAACACTTGGAATGACTCCTTCTCCTTGCTAAAAAATGATCTTGGGAGTGGATGGAAGGAGATGAAGAATATTTTTGGCTTCCCTTAGCTACAAATTTCGTCCACAATGAAGGGAGGAATAGAATAAACTTTTCTTTGCTTGTATGGTTTTTATGAAAGAGAAAATAGTGGTTTTTGATTTACCTTAAAACCATTTTATAACCAAGCCTTATTGTGGGTTAAAAAATGAAATTACCCTTTCCTTTAATTTTTTTTTTTCTGGCAGTGGGCTTAAGCCAAGGCAAGCCCATTGCCTTGCCCAGTGGGGGGGTGCACGGACATCCCCTAAATCTTTTTTTTTTTTTTTTTGAGAGTGAAGTAGGATTGTTAAATTTAATTTAGTAAGTAAATCTTGGCATGATATAAAATTCACTTTTTTAATTCACAAAATTATGATTATTCATTCATTATATATTTAATAAATTTTTACACATAATATTTTCACAAAATCCCAACTAAAATAGAGAATGAGAGTAATATTATATTTATATTTTCTCGTCACCAATTAAAAAAATTGTTATTAATGGTGAAATTACAATTTAATTCTCTATTTAGGAGGACAATTAATATTGTAAATTTTTAAGTTATTATGGGTAACCATCAGGTTATCCATCGGCGATGTTGATTACTAATCGGTAACCAATTGGTTATCCACTTGCGGCGGTGGTTACCAGTCAGTAACCTACTAGTGAAAGTAACCAAGTGATTACTGATAATCAGTTGGTAACCTACTGGTAACCCGAAGTATGTGGAAGAGCATGAATTTGAAAGTCCCCGGTACTCTGCTGGAAATAATTCGAGCTTTGGACTTTTCGAAATTTGCATGTCAGCCTTTGGATTCTCTGTAGAAGATGAGACATCTTCTATGGAAGACGGGCTCAGTGCATTTTGATTCAATTTGACTTGGTGAAGTGTCATTCGTTTGTCCATCTTCCGATCCTGAGGTGTTTGATTCTTCAGTATGGAGCAGATTTGCCATGTTAACTTGAGATGATTGCGTATTAACTGAGTCTAATTAATTTACCCACTGTATCAATATTGGTAGTTTCAACGTTCATTGGGGCCTCCTTATTTTGCTGAGAATCCTGTGACTTTGGCAGATCACCAATGGAATTCTGCATCCCTATCTTTTGATGCTAGACTTGTACCACCTACTCCTGAGCCCTAGGAGAGGTGGGAAATACGGGAATTGCTTGCAATGTCTCAATTGGCTTACTGTACGTGCAATTAACAACAGCATGGCAAATGGAGTTGTAATTGCAAAAAACCTCTACCCAATGAGATAATCCTCTAATCCCCGTTGATTTTCCATAATTGAGTTAACTTTCGTTTCAAATCATCAATTTTCCATGATCGTTCCCCCTTTGGTAAGAAAGACCCTGCCTATTAATGCTTGTTGACATATTGTGTCATTATCAAGGAAAAGTCTTATTGACTTGGCTTGAAATCCGGTTTGTTTGTTTGATTTTATTTTTCTGTTTCAAGCGTCGACATATTAACGGATTCTAATTTTCTGTATCATTTTATTGTCTATAGGCTAAACGCTGAAATGGAAGACTCGGTCCACATTCCAACGAGTACTGTATTTAAACGTGGTTGGAAGGAACATTTCCCAGGCGATCAGTTAAGTCCTTACGAGAAAACTGAGGGCCAAGGCAACAACATTTTTCATGTTGCAGCAAAGTACCACAAAAGCACCACAGAGAAGCTACATCCCTTCCTACCGGAGTACCCATCAAAGGCTTACGAACAAAATGCGAGAGGCGACACACCATTACATATTGCCGCGAGGTTAGGGAAATTGGATTTTGCAACCCGTCTAGTAGAACATGCGAGAGGGATAGATGTCGAAGGAGGCTACAGAAATCTGCTCAGAATAGAGAATGAGAAGAAAAACACAGCACTGCACGAAGCTGTGGAGAATGGTCACTACCGCGTTGCCAAGTTACTGATAGAGGAAGACCCGAAATTAACTTGTTTCGAGAACAAGGCAGGAGAGTCCCCTCTCTTCATGGCTGTGGATGGAGGGTATCACCGAATTGCTCTCACCATTTTGGAGACTTTCCCCAATTGCTCTGTCTTAGGAAGGAACGGCATGACTGCCATGCATGCAGCTGTTATTCGAGCTCAATCTTGTAAGTTAAATTCTCCTCAACTTAATTTCAGTACAAATAATTTGTTAGAACTACACATAAGATTTTCAGAGTCATGCATTCATAGAAGAGAGATTGTCTTTGTCACGAATTTTATTAAAAAGGATAGGTAAATTGCTTGTTTAGTTCTTAAACTTTTAAGTTTGTAAACCTTCCGTCCTTAAACTATATATTGCCCCAAAATTTGTTTACTTTTAGTTATCATGCGAGAGGATGCAGATCTCTGTCTCTCTGTCTTTTTTTCTCCTAATTTCTACTTTTTTCTTTCTAGTTTTTGTGTTTAAACTTTTATTTGTTTTTAAAATGTTTGTAGACTTTAAAATTATCAACAATTAGATGCGTGTAAGTTTTAGTTATTAGTAAAACGGTTCACCTCTCAAGTGAAAAAAATGATGGTTTGAAACAATTAAAATGACATTTAATTTTCAATTGAAAAATTACAGAACTTACAGCAAATCATGGGCCAAAAACTATTTTGTATCATAAGACTAACGTATGAGATAAAGTTTAAAAATAAATTTGCGAAGTTTTCAAAAAACAAATATGCATGTCATATAAAATTAGAGAAGTTTTACAATGGAGTACACCGACTTTTTCTCAATTGATGGGGTAAAGAATGTAGGCCGTTGCATGATAAGTTAATGACTTTTGATAATGTTGCCCATAATAAAACTTATAATAGAGACAACTGCACTTAAGTGAGACTTTCCTTTAGAATCTTATAATTATAAAAGTGGATCCTTTATTATTATAAAATATCAGTTTACGCACAAATTTTTCAAAATGACAAAATAATCCAAAATAAAAAAGAAAATAATTTTATGTTTTGTATTTCCTCAAAAAAAAAATCTAAATGATGGTGACAAATATCAGTAGGTGCATCCAAATATTCCGATTATGTCGGCGTCTCTTTAGTACCTACATCCCTTACCTGTTCCATTTTTTATCAATGAAAAAAGAAAAATATAAGAATGTATAGAAGAAAATAGAGAAAGAGGAAAATAAAAACAACCCTATTAAGGATAACAAGAATAAAATAAAATAAAACTCCGTGTAGCTGGACATCAATCTCAAATAATTAAGCCGAAAATTCTTATCTTGAATATAATCACAAATATACCTCATTAAAAACCCTTTGATCAAATCAAATGTCAAAGGAAAAAAAAGAAAGAAATACATAACTTCCAAGAAACAAAAAAAAGGTCAACTACTTACAAAATCTATAAGAAGTTGACCCCATCATATTTCCACAAAAATTACATCCACAAAAAAAAAAAAAAAAAGCACTAAATCAAAACCCAGAATTTTTGAAATTTTCACCGCAAATCCGTTTGCATAGTTCTATTAATAAAAAAATAAAAAAAAGGGGGGTAATGGCATATTACCCAAAAAAAAGTAATCTACAATCTTTTAGCTCTCAAACTTGCGGTTGCATTTTTCAACTTATTCATACATTGCTTTCACTGCATTTAGTTTCCCGTCTTCCATTGCCTTCCAGTAGGTCCGAAACTCGCGAGCGATTTCTCTAGATTTGTTGTTTGTTTTAGTAGGTCCGCTCGCGATTTCTCCAAAACGAAACTCGCGATTTATCTAGATTTGTTGTTTGTTTTAGTAGGTCCGCTCGCGATCTCCCTTAATTCCAACACCGGAGGTGTCGTCTGCTCCGGCGGCGGCAATTTAGTGATGGGGAATTAGGGTTAAGTTTGAAGTTTGGTAATTATTTTATGGGGCTAATTTAAAATTATTTATTTTTGTGGGATTTATTGTAAAATAATATAACTTTTTTGGTAATTTATCATGTATTACCATTATATAGAGTAAATACTTGTATTATTTATACAAAAAAAAATACAAGTATTTACCAATAAATACCAGAATTTACTTGTAAATAAAGGACACATTAACTATATAAAAGTTTACGAATAATATGTAAATATAGAAAATCTAGGTATTTACTAGTAAATCTAGTTCTATTAATTATGTAAAATTTTATAAAATTGTGTAAATACTGTAAATCCAAGTATTTACTAATAATAAAAAAAATGTAAATATCCGGATTTGTTATTAAATATTGTATTTACTAGTTCCAAATATACTAATAAATATAGAATTTACTGTAAATAATTGGATTTATTGATTTGTATAATGTTTTCTTCCTTTCCCTCTGGACGACACTTTTTCCTTGTAATATCCAAAATTTCTACGAACTCATGATTTTCTTGTATATAAGAAATCTAAAGCTCGTATTATGTGTAATTTTATGAAAATTATGAATATTAATACAAGATTCATGATTTTATCAGTATGAGGTTGAATTCTCGGTAATTAACTATGAGACTCCATAACAGGCTTTTTATGGAAAAAGGACTCAGGAAAATAAGAAAAATTTTGTACTGTCCGTTTTCTTTTTAACAAATAAATTTTAGTTAAATAAATACTGTGTTTGAGTAAACATAGTATTAGAAATATCTGTATTGGCTTAAAATGGATTTCTTATTGGAGGAAGTAGCCAAACAAGGCATAAGGTGAATGACATCACCTTATCCTTAATTATGACATCATAATTAACTTAAGATAAGCTTAAAAAAAAATCAAAACTTGGCCACCAAGTTCACCTCTAAGGGCCGGCCACCTAAGCTTCCAATTGTGCAAAAGTTTGCTTCTTTTGGGGTCAATTTACAATTTTGAAGAATTCTCCAACCTCTATAAATAGGTGAGCTCTTGTTCACAAAAAATTAGAAACCTTAGCTAGATTATGCCCAATTTTTCCCTCACCAAATCCGGATTTAGGAAGCAAGAAAGAAAGGAAATTTTACAAAACCAAGAGTGATTAAAGTGTTAGGATAGTTAGATTTTTGTGTGGAACCAACAAAAATTTGAAGAAAAATTTGAAACCCATTTGTTGGCTCAAGGCCGATTGTGGGAGGAAGAAAAAGGGGGGAGAAAAAAATTTGGGTGTGGCCGGATTTTTTTGTATTGGAGTGGCCGGATTCTAGAGCTAGGGTGGTGGAGAAAAATTTGGAGCCAAACAAGCCAAGGAGGCCGGTTTTGGTGGTGACAAGGGGAAAGGAGAAAAACCAAGGAAGCCTAGCCAAACCCTTAATCCTAATTGAGGTAATTTCTTCTAAAACCCTAATCTTCTCAATTTAAGTTTTAATTGAGAAATTTATGTGTATTTCCAACAAGTTTGTATGAGCATAAGCTCAATTTTATTTGTGCCTAAGTTGGATTTAGGGTTGTGCTTGATTTAGATTAAGGGTGGTTTGAATTATAAGTTTAAATTATGAGCTTGCATAGTTTTATGCTTATGCTTGATCGATTTTGTTAAATCGCATGCTAGGTATTCGATATGTTGTATGTCCCCAATTACATTTAAGAATGATGGTTTGGAACGTTAGAAACCGCTGCATGTGTGTATTAGAGCTCCCGCGGTGGCTGATTGAGCTAGGTTCCACGTCTAGGACGTAAAACGAACCATAAACCGAAAACTGCCATTTTCGGGTAAAACCTGACCAGTTCCGGGAAAAGTGAAATTTGGGGATTTTTCAAAATGAGAAGATTTAATGATGGAAAAAATTAGAAAAAAACACTCCTTGTTATTTTCTCACCCATTTTATAAATGGGAGTAAGAAACAAAAGGGTCAGTCTCTCTTACACGGGCCATGGTTGCAGACTCTATGACAATGGATGGGTCAATGACTATGGAAGAAAAAGACTAAGTTTTCTCAACAATCCTTTCAATGGTCAAAACACTTGGATGGGCGTTTGCCATACTCCGTTTGTTAAACAAAGTAGCAAAATTCAAATCGCTGAAACAAATGTTTGAAATTGAATTTTGAGGTTAATATTTGTTGACTTTTTAAAAATTAATTATAATTTTTATCGATTTTTCAAAAAAAATTTAAAAATTAAAAACTTAGATTTAAACTTAAATTCCAAACAAGCCCTCAATTCTTTCACATGAAAGGGATCCAAAAATTTAATCTAAATATATAGTTTAGAGAATTTTTTGGTGGGGAAACCTACCTTTTCCCACCGATAGGATAAGATCTAAAGGTTGGTATTCAATCAAAACGAGGATGCACATGAACTCAATCACACAATATTATAATCTTAATACAACAGAGATAAATAAAAAATGACCTCAATTTTTATCAAAAATACATTTATTTTTTGCCTTCATGTTTTCAGAAATAACCAAAAATTATCGTACTTTACTATAAAACTTGAACATCAAAATCAGATTTGATCCCTTAAAAAATAGTTTCAGATTTCGGTAAGGGTGGCTAGGGGAGGTGGGGCTGCTAGGAGCCTAGGACGCTGGCACAATCTGGTGGGGAGGGTGGGCATTGATTTTGTTTATTTGTTTATTTATTTATTTATTTTTTTCAATTTAAGGTGAAAAAAAAAATGAATTGGACATGCAATTAGAGGGAAAATCACTTCTCTCTTCAAATAAAATTTTGGGTTTTTTCTTAGATTTAATTTACGTATAAGAAATCTGATGATTTTTAGCGAATTAGAAGAGGAACTCATGAAAGAAGCAACAAATCTTGTTAAATATCTCTACCTTTAGTCCAAGTTCTTTGAAGGACAACTTTTGGGTACCAAAAAATAACGAGGCTTAACGGATGCAGAAGGAAGCGAGTGTTTTTGTGACTTTTTCCTGTTTCATTTTCTTGTCTCAATAACTGTCTATTTAATAGTGTTTTGATAATTAATTAATTTGTTCAACAATTTTTAATATTTAATATTTTTTATATGACTAAATTTATAACTTTAATTGATATGACATAAAATAATTAGGGGACAACTAATAAGATAGAAAATCTGACAGAGCAGATATTGACTCTCTGTTTGTGTGTACTGGAAGGCAAATGGAAGACGGGAAACTAAATGCAGTGAAAGCAATGAATGAATTAGTTGAAAAATGCAACCGTAAGTTTGAGAGCTAAAAGATTGTAGATTACTTTTTTTTTTTGGGTAATGGTAATGCCATTACCCCTTTTTTTTTTTTTTTTAATAACAGAACTTTGCAAACGGATTTGCGGTGAAAATTTCAAAAATTCTGGGTTTTGATTTAGTTTTTTTTTTTTTTTTTTTGTTGGTGTAATTTTTGTGGAAATATGATGGGGTCAACTTTTTATAATTTTTGTAAGTAGTTGACCTTTATTTGTTTTTTTTTTCTTTGATGTTTGATTTGATCAAAGGGTTTTTAATGAGGTATATTTGCGATTCCATTCAAGATAAGAATTTCGGCTTAATTATTTGAGATTGATGTCCGGCTATACGGAGTTTTATTTTATTTTATTTTTATTATCCTTAATAGGCTTGTTTTTATTTTCCTCTTACTTTATTTTATTCTATACATTCTTATATTTTTCTTTTTTCATTGATAAAAAATGGAACAGGTAAGGGATATAGGTACTAAAGAGACGCCGACATAATCGGAATATTTGGGTGCATCTATTGATATCTGTCACCGTCATTTACATTTTTTTTTTTTGGTGAAAATGCAAAACATAAAATTATTTTCTTTTTTATTTTGGATTATTTTGTTATTTTGAAAAATTTGTGCGTAAACTGATATTTTATAATATAAAGGATCCACTTTTATAATTATAAGATTCTAAAGGAAAGTCTCACTTAAGTGCAGTTCTCTCTATTATAAGTTTTATGGGCAACATTATCAAAAGTCATCGACTAATCATCCAACGGCCTACATTCTTTACCCCCATCAATTGAGAAAAAGTCGGTGTACTCCATTGTAATACTTCTCTAATTACATATGACATATTATTTTTTGAAAACTTTGCAAATTTATTTTAAAACTTTATCTCATATGTTAGTCTTGTGATACAAAATAGTTTGTGGCCCATGATTTGCTCTAAGTTCTGTAATTTTTCAAGTGAAAATTAAATGTCATTTTAATTGTTTTAAACCATCATTTTTTTCACTTGAGAGGTGAACCGTTTTACTAATAAATAAAACTTACACGCATCTAATTGTTGATAATTTTAAAGTCTACAAACATTTTAAAAACAAATAAAAGTTTAAACACAAAAACTAGAAAGAAAAAAGTAGAAATTAGGAGAAAAAAATAAAAGGTTGGTTGTAAAACGGTTGGCGGACAGAGAGACAGAGTTCTGCATCCTCGCATGATAACTAAAAGTAAACAAATTTTGGGGCAATATATAGTTTAAGGACCGAAGGTGTACAAACTAAAAAGTTTAAGAACTAAATGAGCAATTTATCTATTCTTTTTAACAAAATTCGTGACAAAGACAATCTCTCTTCTATGAATGACTGCGACAATCTTATGTGTAGTTCTAACAAATTATTTGTACTGAAATTAAGTTGAGGAGAATTTAACTTACAAGATTGATCTCGAATAACAGCTGCATGCATGGCAGTCATGCCGTTCCTTCCTAAGACAGAGCAATTGGGGAAAGTCTCCAAAATGGTGAGAGCAATTTGGTGATACCCTCTGTCCACAGCCAAGAAGAGAGGGGACTCTCCTGCCTTGTTCTCGAAACAAGCCAATTTCGGGTCTTCCTCTATCAGTAACTTGGCAACGTCGTAGTGACCGTTCTCCACAGCTTCGTGCAGTGCTGTGTTTTTCTTCTCATTCTCTATTCTCAGCAGATTTCTGTAGCCTCCTTCGACATCTATCCCTCTCGCATGTTCTACTAGACGGGTTGCAAAATTCAATTTCCCTAACCTCGCGGCAATATGTAATGGTGTGTCGCCTCTCGCATTTTGTTCGTATGCCTTTGATGGGTACTCCGGTAGGAAGGGATCTAGCTTCTCTGTGGGTCTTTTGTGGTACTTTGCTGCAACATGAAAAATGTTGTTGCCTTGGCCCTTAGTTATCTCGTCAGGACTTAATTGATCGCCTGGGAAATGTTCCTTCCAACCACGTTTAAATACAGTCCTCATTGGAATGTGGACCAAGTCTTCCATTTCAGCGTTTAGCCTAACGACAATAAAATGATACAGAAAAAGAGAATCCGTTAATATGTCGACGCTTGAAACAAAAAATAAAATCAAACAAACAAACCGGATTTCAAGCCAAGTCAATAAGACTTTTCTTTGGTAATGACACAATATGTCAACAAGCATTAATAGGCAGGGTCTTTCTTACCAAAGGGGGAACGATCATGGAAAATTGATGATTTGAAACAAAAGTTAACGCAATTATGGAAAATCAACGGGGATTAGAGGATTATCTCATTGGGTAGAGGTTTTTTCCAATTACAATTCCATTTGCCATGCTGTTGTTAATTGCAGGTACGGTAAGCCAATTGAGACATTGCAAGCAATTCCCGTATTTCCCACCTCTCCTAGGGCTCAGGAGTAGGTGGTACAAGTCTAGCGTCAAAAGATAGGGAAGCAGAATTCCATTGGTGATCTGCCCAAGTCACAGGATTCTCAGCAAAATAAGGAGGCCCCAATGAACGTTGAAACTACCAATATTGATACAGTGGGTAAATTAGACTCGTTTAATATGCAAGCACCTCAAGTTAACATGGCAAATCTGCTCCATACTGAAGAATCAAACACCTCAGGATCGGAAGATGGACAAACGAGTGACACTTCACCAAAGTCAAATTGAATCAAAATGCACTGAGCCCGGCTTCCATAGAAGATGTCTCATCTTCTACAGATAATCCAAAGGCTGACATGCAAATTTCGAAAAGTCCAAAGCTCGAATTATTTCCAGCAGAGTACCGGGGACTTTCAAATTCATGCTCTTCCACATACTTCGGGTTACCAGTAGGTTACCAACTGATTATCAGTAATCAGTTGGTTACTTTTACTTGCAGGTTACTGACTGGTAACCACGGCCACTAATGGATAACTAGTTGGTTACCGATTAGTAACCGACATCACCGACGAATAACCTGATGGTTACCGACCTCGAACAGGTTATTATTTGATTACCGACCAATTACCACCTCCGCCAACAACATGTCGACCGAAAACCGTCAAACCCAACACATTTCCAGAATTTATCACCTCATTTATTAAAAAAATTACAAAAATTCAATACAAACACCGGAGTTTCCGCTGGAGAACGAAACTAGAACCTCCTTGAGAAGAACTTCTTGAAGGGGCTTGAAGGATTTTTCAAACTCTTAAGAAGCCAGGAAGGTGTTTGGGATGTGGGAAAATGGGAAGGAAAATTTTTGAAGGCCAAAGAAAGTTTTCTTAAGAAAACCTAAAACTATCTAAAGAGAGTTTCTAGAGAGAGCAACTCTAGAGAGAGAAAAGAACTTGGTTCTTGAGGTGTGAAGAAATGGTTGAGGGTGGAGGCCTATTTATAGGCCTTGGCTGCTGACTTTGGGGTTAATTTGCTAATTAATTCTAATCAAGGTGATTAAAAACCCTATCCAAGAAGGCTTTTTCTTAGCCATTGATCCCTTGACACTTATCTATTTCTAACCATTAGATCACAAATTCCTATTTTCCTTAAAAATAATAATTGAAGATAATTCTAAATATTATCTTCAACAGATGAATTATTGGACTGTTAACTCAACATAACAGTATTTTGCTTTATCTTTCATTAGCACAACTCCCAAGGCCCTCGTCTGCTAAAAAGTTAATCGATATAATTTCTATCTGTTACAAACTTTGCCGCCAAGTTTTTGGGTTGAAAAAGGTATGCAGTCTAAATCTTATCTGTTTGTAAAAACTTGGCCTTTAAGTCTTTGAACTGATAAAGCAACTCAGCAAAAATCTTATATGTCATCAAAACTTATCCTCTAAGTGTCCATACTGAAAAAGTAACTCAATCAAAATCTTATCTGAAATCAAGACTTATTCACTAAGTTCCTATACTGAAAAAAAGTAATTTGTCTAAATTTTATCTGTAAAAATTTAGACAGTCTAATCTTCAACTGACTAGAAAGTTGATATCAAATCCTTAATACTGCATTTTAATATGCAGAAAAATCTTGTCTAAGAAAACTTTAAGACTGCTAATTCTTATTCTGCTAAAACTGTTGAAATACTGTATTTAGTGATTTGACAACTTATCTACACTTATATCAATTGGTCACTTTTTACTATTCATACCTTTCGAATAATAATATGTATACTAACTACTAAGTGACAAAAATTAACAATTGTCGCATTATAAAATTTCATTTAATAACTTTAAGTTAAAATTATAACCTAACTTTAATTTACATAGGGAATTTTGATGAATTAACTTATTCATTCACTATAATTTCTATTTCAAAAATTTGGGTATTACATTGTAGTCAGGAGACCCTATCTTTTTACTGCAGTTTGTAAATCTTTACGTTTTTCTAGTCAAGATGGTCGTTCATAAAACTTTTAGCTTTTGATGAGATCTAAAACTCTTATATTTTGACTGAAAGCTAATTGGACATCTAAGGTACTGGTTTTGGCAAAAATCCGAGATTGGACAAGTTAGTCCTAGTTTCTGTTCTATTTTGAAAAGTGGCCTGCAACAAGACCTAAAGGTCTGAATTTAGATTGACTATTTTAGCAAAACTTGTTCCTAAGATCCGATTATAAAACTTTTCTGTTGATCATTTTTGCTATGAAAGGTCGTTTTCATGGAAAATAACTTACCTATGACTAAAAATTGGATAGTTTTTAAAACACTTTGTTACCCAATCTTAAACAACCTTTGGCGTAATTTTGTGCATCAACATAACTAAAAACTATCATAAGCATAATCACCCCTTAGATATGAGGCCATTCAATACACAAACTTAAATGTGCATAAACATAAACATTTTTATACAATCAATTGGTCAAATGCCTAATTCATGGTTTTTACACATGAAATCATACCTTAAAAACACAAGAGGTGGGATCTAGTGATTATACCTTTCTTGAATCTTTAAGTCCCTTGGTGTATGAAGGCTAGAGTTTGAGAGTAAAAGGATAAGGGAGGTCACAAATTTTTTTGGAGAAAGAAAGGTAGAAGAAATGTGTAAAATAGGAGTAATAAAGCCTTGGGTATATTTATAGGCACTATTGGACTAATTTTGTGCTTATCTTTTCCACACAAACTTAAGGAAAATCAAATATGATTTGGAGGAGTAAATCATGACTTAATCACCCTTATAGAATCCGAATTTTACTTGCCTTAAATGCAAGGTCATACCTTACACTATTCATGTCATGTCTTTGTCCCTAACTTTAGCCACAAATTTCCTTTTTTCAAGGCAAGGTTGTCTCATGCATTGTTGGCTCAATATCAGCTGTGGGCTGCAGTATGGGAGACGTTTAAGTGCAATCCAAGCTTGCTTAGCAGTCTAATTTCATCCAAATACTTTTCCGACATTAGTTTGGACAATGTGAAATGTCTTGTTTCATTCTAATATATACTTAAACAACTTATATATTCATTTTCACCTGACGATATAGTTAATAATTGTCGTTGGGTCCTTACTTGGTCATAAAAGATTGTCTGGTTGTCTTAGATAGCAGTTCGAGTCAAAATCACATAATATTGGAATTTTTCCCCAACAGTGTTCTGATTCACACCAAAATATTTTTATAAGGTTTCATGTATTAAAATGAGCTAGTTTATGGCCCTTTTTTTTTTTAATTGAAATCTTAATTTCTCAGCACTGTGCTAAAATTGACAGTCTAGAAATTGTACTGTACGTGCTAGGGTTTTTTTTTTTTTTTTGGTTAGTGGTTGTCTCTGTATTTAGTTCTAGTTTTTATGAGCTTATTCATAATGTTCATATGATCAGTGCTAATTAACGTAAAGTTTCAGCACGGTTCACTAATTTAACACTCATTACAGTGTTAAATTCACACTGTGTTTTATGAACTGTCTAGGACATTTCTATGCATTAAGTGTCCAGTTAAGGTCTTAGTGGAAACTTTTTATGCTTATTTATATAATTAAAGTTTCTTAAACCTAACTTGGCTCATTAATTTATTACAGTGTCAAATTATACGGTTTGTACTAATACCGACATAGAATATTGGAATTATGAAATTTTGGATTTATTACTAGATGACAAAATATTTATATATTCCAATACACCCAATGGAAGATAGCTACCAAAAAGCACAAGCCAACAAAATTCATATTTCCATAAGAGCATGGTGTTACGAGGAAAATTCTAGACTTAATCTCTTTTGAATAAGGTGGTTAGTCTATAATTTTCTGGACATTATAAAATGATATCCTTTTAAAGGAATTGTTCGAAAATTAATTGAAAAATAAAAAATTAATAGAAAAATAAAATATCTCGATCATTTGGTTGTATGGTTAACCAAGTGATATTATATTTATATGAATTTATAAATAGTTTATTTTTAAAGTGAAATAATGGAATTTTATCATAAAATAAAACTTTTCTTTTAAGTCAATTATGAACATCCTATTGGGATATTACTTACATTGATATGTAATGGAGAAAGCAATTTGGAGCTTTTGTAATTCAGTATAGAGTCAAGAGTTCAACTCCAGACATTTACTAGAGTAGCACTGAAATTACTAATTAAATTAATTAAGTAATTTAATTGAAAATTAATTTATCTGCTGTTATTATAACTTTTCGTATGTATCTGTATCCTATCGGGTTCTTTTATAACTAGCTCACAAAAATTCCTATTTAGTGAATTGAGATTATATTGTTGGCTGTGCGGTCTTATGGCGTGGAAATGTAGTTTTATAATATAGAGCAAGGAATGGAGATGAAGAAATGTCCAAATGCTCAAAGACTTTACAAGGCAAGCAACGAATAAATAAAGACCAAAAGGAAAGAAAAAGATAAAAAGCTTACGTGCCCTGCCAGTTCCAAGTTACAACTTTCAAGAAACGAACTGGATAGGAAAATTATGGAATGAAGTGTTCTCGAATTTTAAATTTATTCCATCCTTTTTTTCCTTGAAGAATTTATTCCATGCTTTAGTACGGGGGACATATAATCACAGCAGATGATTTGAGAACGATTAACCATTAAGTGAACTTCTGCAGACTTGTAGAAAAGTGAAATAATATCTCTTGCCATCACAACAATGTTCATATTCTATATGACACGGATCAGTACCTTACACTATCTCAAATGGAAAGAAATCGCACATTAATTATGCTAGATTATATCTGATCCGATGAATACCTGGAATACATTTTTTTCCCTTAAGAAATAATCTTATTTGAAGCTAATAAATTAATATAGGAAATTTAAGTAGAGAATTTGTGACACTTACAATGAAATAATTATTGAGTTTCATAATAGGAATGAGAAACATATATATTATTATCGAAACTAATTGTCGTTTGACAACTAATGTAGGCGTCCATAAATTAATTGTCGTTTTTGTGTGCATGGTTGTTACTCGAATTTGTCGTTGCTTCCAAATATGATACTATCAATGTTATATATATTGTTATTTTTTGCAGTGTCACAACTTAACAAGAGGTCCAGAACAAAACAAGAAATTGTAGTCAACAAACTCAAGGCATCTAAAACAGGAAATGTTTCATGAGTATATGATGACTCTAAGACATTAGAGTTATCCAATGCTTTTCTAGTCCAAATTTGCTTAGCTAAGAACACTTTTATTATTTTTCTTTGTGTTTTGTTTTGGATTTTTAAGTTTTACTTTTGCTGCGGTCAACTTCTGTAATTATGCTCTTATTGAACTGAATTGAAGGATCATAGAGCAAAATGAGGGCCAAAAAGTTAAAATGCTGGAAATGTGTTTTTCAGGTAAATGCTACAACTATGCTGCAACATTTCTAGGTGAAATTCTGGGCATCGCTGGCAGGTTTTGCTGACATCAGACCATTATGTGGAGAGACCATGTGGGATGAATGAGCTGGACATTTGTGGTTAGCTGGTCCCCCACCATTTTTGCCACATGTGTACCATTGTTGCCCTAGCCTAACAAAAAAAAAAAAACGAAAAGCAAGGAAAGAGTGCCACCTAGGGAAATACACCAATTTTGGATACAAGGAGGGGAATGTGAGAGAAAGAGGAGGCCAGTACCCATTTTTGCTTCTGAGAGAAAAAAAAAAAAAAAAAAAACCAGAGAGCACAGCTGAGATAAGGAGCAACAAGAGAATGAGAGGAAGGAAGGCCGTGAGAGGAAGCTTCCAAACTTGGCTGAATTCTTTTCTCTCTCTTGTTAGATTAATCTTTTTGTACTCTGCTCATGGATTTGTTTATGGATTATTGTTGGATTATGGAACTTGATTTCTTGATTATGAACTAAATTGTTTAGCTAGGACTCTAATGGAACTAAGGTTGTAGGAATGTTATGTTGATGTTGGATTGCTAGATAATGTTATGCTCTTGTTCATTCATGTGTGTGTTATGTTTATTTCTATTTTCTTGACTGGCCATCAACTATAGGAAATCAAATTTAGATTAATACCGGAAGGGTTAATTTAAGTTGGAAATAACATGGATGATGCAAGTTCAATATGCTTGTCTAGGTTTATTGATTTTTGAATGGTATAGGAATATATTGTTCATCTTGCATAATCCACAAGACCCGAGCCTTAAAATTGCATTCTAAGAGCTGGATTCACATAGGAATATGTTGAAAAAGGTTTGAGGAATTAGCCATAATAATTCGGAAGACTTTATGCATCAAAACGGAGGTTTGGTTAACAGGCGCAAAGCATGCTATAGCATTCGTGTAGCAGACCTGCAACTAAGGTGAAATTAGATGTCCTAGCTTGTTTAATCCATTGGTTTCCTAAACTCAACGGCAATCCCGTTCTTTTCATTAGTTTTGTTTGCTTTTACTTTGCTTTTAATTGTTACATAATTTTTTAGTGAATTTCCAATTCAGCCTTTTTTATTTCATACCTTGTTTGGTGTTAAAATAGCTTTTACTTGATAATTTTGGTGATTTAATCCTCGAGGGACGATATCCGTACAATTGTGTACACTTTATTACTTGTGCGACTCGTATACTTGCGAGTGTTCAATTGAGCAACAAGTTTTTGGCGCCGTTGCCGGGGATTGAAATCGTTAAAAATATTTGTAAAAGTTATTTTTTTTTAGTTCTTATCTTTGCATTTTCTTATCGGTTGAGTTTTTGTATTTTCAGGAGCTTGCTCTCTCTGCATGAATAACCAACGAAACCAAGAGTTGCTGCCCTTGGATCCGGAAATTGAGAGAACATTTCTAGCAAGAAGAAGGGAGCAACAAGGTCTAGCGGGTGTGGGAGAAATAGCAGAAAGAGTTGCTGTCAATATGGCTAATGATGGGCAGCAAGTGAATGCCAACAATCTATTGCTTCAACCAGTTTTGATGGATGATAGAGACAGGGCTATTCGAGAGTATGCTGTGCCCATTCTACATGGGCTCAATCCGGGCATCATTCGGCCAGAAATACAAGCGCCACGGTTTGAACTCAAGCTGGTTATGTTCCAAATGTTGCAAACCGTAGGCCAGTTCAGTGGAATGGCAACTGAGGATCCCCACATGCACCTTCGGCTATTCATAGAAGTGAGTGATTCTTTCAAGCTACCAGGGGTGTCCGAGGAAGCATTGAGACTGAAGTTATTTCCTTACTCCTTGAGGGATAGAGTGAGAGCCTGGCTTAATTTGTTGCCACCGGATTCAATAGCAACATGGAATGACTTGGCAGAAAAGTTCCTCATGAAATACTTTCCTCCAACCAAGAACGCCAAGCTCAGAAACGACATCACTTCATTCCAACAATCGGAGGGAGAATCCTTGTATGAAGCGTGGGAGAGATTCAAAGAATTGTTGTGAAAATGCCCTCATCATGGGATTCCCCATTGGATTCAGATGGAACATTTTACAATGGGCTCAATGGGCAAACTCGGACCATTGTGGATGCGGCTGCCAATGGTGCCCTTTTGGCCAAATCGTATAATGAGGCGTATGAGATTTTGGAGAGGATGGCAACCAACAACTATCAGTGGCCCACCGAGAGACTCAATGCTCGAAAGGCTGCAGGGCTTCATGAAGTAGATGCTATTACGGCACTTTCTGCCTAAGTGTCGAGTTTAACGAATATGATCATGACTATAAACATGTCGGCTGGTGTTTATTCGGTGCAATCGGTTGGCGTCACTTGTATTTATTGTGGAGAGTGACACTTGTATGAGGATTGCCCCTCTAATCCAGCCTCTGCTTATTATGTGGGTAATTACAACGGGAACAATCCGTATTCAGCGCCTTACAATCAAGGGTTGAGACAACACCCAAACTTTTCTTGGAGCAATCAAGGTGCCAGTTCTAGTGGAGCAGCTGCTTTTCATCGACCTTCTCACCCTCCGGGCTTTCCATCTCAGCAACCAACAACTCAAGCTATGGACTCATCTAGCTCATTGGAGAATTTGATCAAGGAGTATATAGCAAAGAATGACGCTAGAGTTCAGAGTCATGATGCAACATTGAGGAGTTTGGAGAATCAAATTGGGCAGATTGCTAACGCCTTGAATGTTAGGCCGCAAGGCTCTCTTCCAAGTAATACTAAAGATCCAAGGAGAGAAGGGAAATAACACTGCAAGGCAATCTTATTAAGGAATGGGAGGGAGATCGAGCGAAGGGAAAAGCCAAAAGCTATGCAGAATGAGCCCACTTCAATCCAAGAACAAGACGAGCCACTTCAACAAGAAGAAAAGCAGGGTACAAATCAGCGGCTGGAATCTGATCTGAAAAATGCTACAGTATTTCCGCAGCATTCTGGGACAGTAGGAACTGCAGAATCCAGCAACAACAAATTGCCTCCACCATTTCCTCAGCGGTTTCAAAAGCAGCAAAAGGATGATCAGTTTCGCAAATTTCTGGATGTCTTGATGCAGCTTCACATCAATATACCTCTTGTTGAAGCCCTGGAGCAGATGCCAAATTACGCCAAATTTATGAAAGATTTGGTCACTAAGAAGCGTAGATTTGGAGAATTTAAAACTGTAGATCTGACAGAGGAATGCAGCGCCATATTGCAGAATAAACTCCCTCCCAAGCTGAAGGATCCTGGAAGTTTTACAATACCGTGCTCAATTGGAAACCACTACTTTGGTAAGGCTTTATGTGATTTGGGATCTAGTATTAATTTGATGCCAATGTCCATCTTCAGGAAGTTAGGAATTGGTGAAGCACGGCCTACCACAGTATCATTGCAGCTTGCCGATATGTCCATCACACATCTTGAAGGGAAGATTGAAGATGTTCTAGTAAAGGTGGACAAGTTCATTTTTCCAGCGGATTTTATCATTCTTGATTATGAGGCAGACAAGAAAGTGCCGATCATCTTGGGAAGGTCATTTCTTGCTACAGGCCGCACCTTGATTGATGTGCAAAAGGGGGAATTAACTATGAGGGTGCAAGATGAGCAGGTGACATTTAATGTGCTCAAGGCTATGAAGTTTCCAGTTGAGGTGGAGGAGGTTTCGGCTATATCTGCTCTAGATTCCGTAGTGGTCGAAGAGTTTGAGGCAAGTAACCAGCAAGATTTAATACGTTCGTCATTGGCATTGGATTCGGCAGACGATGAAGAAGAATTTGTGGAGCAGCTTGTTTGGTTAGATGGTAATGCCATTGCACCAAGATATGTGCGGAAATTTGAATCATTGGATTTATCAGACCGTGAGCATAAGCCACCCAAGTCTTCAAGAGAAGAGCCACCAGTGTTAGAATTGAAGCCTCTACCATCTCATCTGAGATATGCATATTTGGGAGAATCTTCAACTCTTCCGTTGATCATTTCGGCTGAGTTGACAGAAGATCAAGAGGAGAGATTGCTTCATATTTTGAGAAAATTCCAAGGTGCCATCGGGTGGACAATAGCAGATATAAAGGGTATAAGTCCCTCATTCTGTATGCACAAGATTCTCTTGGAGGATGATAAGCAAGGTTCCATAGAGGGTCAGAGAAGAATGAATCCAATCATGAAGGAGGCTGTCAAGAAGGAGATCATTAAGTGGTTGGATGCTGGGATAATTTACCCAATTTCTGATAGCTCTTGGGTAAGCCCGGTTCAGTGTGTTCCTAAGAAAGGGGGAATTACTGTTGTGGAGAACGAAAACAAAGAATTGATTCCTACAAGAACAGTAACGAGTTGGCGGATTTGCATGGATTGCAGGAAGCTCAATAAGGCCACAAGGAAGGATCACTTCCCGCTCCCCTTCATTGATCAGATGCTTGATAGATTAGCTGGGAAGGAGTACTACTATTTCTTGGATGGCTATTCTGGCTATAATCAGATTGCCATAGCTCCTGAGGATCAACACAAGACCACATTCACTTGCCCATTCGGTACATTTGCTTTTAGAAGGATGTCATTCGGTCTTTGCAATGCTCCTGCTACTTTTCAGCGGTGCATGATGGCAATTTTTACTAACATGGTGGAGCAATTTATGGAGGTGTTTATGGATGATTTCTCAGTCTTTGGAGAAAGTTTTGAAGTTTGCCTCACAAATTTGGCAAGGGTTTTGAAGCGATGTGAAGAGACCAATCTAGTCCTAAATTGGGAGAAATGCCATTTTATCGTCAAAAAGGGCATAGTGTTGGGACACCGAGTTTCAAAGAATGGCCTTGAAGTTGATAAAGCCAAGATTGCCATAGTAGAAAAGCTCCCTCTACCATCAAATGTAAAAGGGATTCGGAGTTTTCTTGGACTTGCAGGGTTTTACAGAAGATTTATTAGAGATTTCTCCAAGATTTCTAAGCCTCTTTGCAGCCTATTGAAGAAAGACAGCCAATTCATCTTTGACGAAGCATGTTTGTCAGCCTTTTCAGAGTTAAAACGGAAGCTCATCTCAGCGCCAATCATTGTAGCGCTGTATTGGTCATTACCATTTAAAGTAATGTGTGATGCAAACGATTGGGCTGTGGGGGCTATTTTAGGGCAGCGCAAAAGCAGGGTATTTCATCTCATTTACTATGCTAGCAAGACTCTTTCAGGAGCTCAATTGAACTACACAGTAACAGAGAAGGAGTTATTGGCTGTTGTCTTTGCGTTTGACAAATTTCGAGCCTATCTGATAGGAGCAAGGGTCACGATTTTTACAGACCATTCGGCTATAAAATACTTAGTGGAGAAGAAGGATGCGAAGCCAAGGTTAATTAGATGGGTGCTTTTGCTTCAAGAGTTTGACTTAGAGATCAAGGATAGGAAGGGCACGGAGAATCAAGTGGCTGACCATTTATCTCGATTGGAGAAAGCTGAGAAGGGCACAGATTTAGAAGCTATTAAGGAGGCCTTCACCGATGAACGGCTCCTTGTTGTTAATCGAGTCTCAACTATGGTGCCATGGTATGCGGATTTGGTGAACTACCTAGTTAGTGGGTTGATGCCTCCTGATTTGAATGCCCATCAACGAAAGAAGTTCCTGCATAAGGTCAAGTTTTACTATTGGGATGAGCCATACTTGTTCAGGAAATGTGCAGATCAAATTCTAAGGCGGTGTATTCCTGAGGAAGAAATAGAAGAGGTGTTGCATCAATGTCACAATTCACCCTATGGAGGGCACTTTCAAGGTGATAGGACTGCAGCAAAAGTCCTACAATCAGGCTCTTATTGGCCAAGCTTGTTTCGGGATGCTCGTGATTTTGTATCAAGGTGTGATAGATGCCAAAGAGTTGGTAGTATCTCAAGAATACATGAAATGCCTCTAACCAACATCATCGAGGTGGAGTTGTTTGATGTATGGGGGATTGACTTCATGCATCCCTTTGTTCCATCTTTTGGTAATCTTTACATACTTGTGGCGGTAGATTACATCTCAAAGTGGGTGGAGGCCGCTGCCCTTCCTACAAATGACTCGAAGGTGGTGATGCAGTTCATGAAGAAGCAAATTTTCACAAGATTTGGCACCCCAAGGGCAGTAATCAGCGATGAAGGGGTGCATTTTTGCAGCAAGTACTTTGAGGCATTGCTAGCAAAGTATAATGTTCGCCATAGAGTTGCTACAAGCTATCACCCACAAACTAATGGGCAAGCCGAAGCATCTAACAAGCAAATCAAGTCCATTTTGGAGAAAACTGTAAGCCCTACTAGAAAGGACTGGTCCAAAAGGTTGGATGATGCATTATGGGCCTATAGGACTGCCTTCAAAACTCCAATTGGAATGTCTCCTTACCAATTGGTGTTTAGGAAAGCATGTCATTTACCTTTGGAGATGGAGCACAAGGCTTATTGGGCACTCCAACAATTGATTATGGACATGAGTGCAGCTGGAGAAAAGAGATTGATGCAACTCAATGAGTTAGATGAGTTTCGGTTACAAGCATATGAGAATTCCAAGCTCTATAAGGAGAAGGTCAAACGGTGGCATGACAAGAGAATCATGAGCAGAACTTTCGAACCGGGGCAGCAAGTTCTTTTGTTCAATTCAAGATTGAAGCTCTTCCCAGGAAAGTTAAAGTCTCATTGGTCAGGTCCGTTCACAATTGCTACTGTACTTCCTCATGGAGCAGTGAAATTGCAAGATGACCAGTCTGGAAGGAAGTTCTTAGTGAATGGACAGAGAGTCAAGCATTATTGGGGAGGTCCTGTGGATCGTTCTAAGACCTCCATCACTCTGAAAGAAGCTTAAAAAAAAGGAAGTAATCAGGCTGATGACTTAAAAACAAGCGTTTTTGGGAGGCAACCCAAGTTTTGTATTCGTTTTGTTTCTTTGTTTTTTTTTTTTTTTTTTAGTTTTTGTGTGTGTAGTTTATTCGTTTGTTAGCGTGTGGAGCTAATCTCAGATATGTTTCTGTGCAGTGATAAAATGAACAAATGCAAATGAGGCAAATTTGGAAGAAATGGTCGTGACAGCAGGAAGCAATTCTGTAGAAAACTGTCCAGAATGCTACAACTATGCTACAACATTTTGTTAGCATTTTGGACACCATATTCGAGCTTAATTCATCGAGCCCAGCACGCGAGTAAGTGAAAATATATATATATAATAATTAAAAAATAAATTAAAAATAAAATAAAATAAAATAAAAAATAAAAAATTGAAATAAAACAAGTACGCCTAACCCATGCATATCATCATTGGCCGTGGTAAATTTCCACAAAGCCCATCGCGCTAGCGCCCAGCACCGCCGACCAGCGTCTCCACCGACTCCTCCCAGCCCATCGTGCCAGCGATCCCGTCCAGTCCAGCCCATCGCGCCAGTGCCCACGTTGGACAGCCCTTCCTCTCCATTTCACCAACCGAAGCCCCTCCTCTTCTCCTTGTTTTGGTTGCACGCATTTACCTTGGACAGTGGTAAGCACATTGAGTGTTTGCTGCAATATTGTCTTGGACGTACCTGGTGTTGTGGGAAAAAAAAATTTCTTAGGGTAGAGGGCACGGTGATTGAAGGTTGGAGTGTGAGGTGATTGTGAAAATTCTTAAGTTTGGGGGAGTTTGGCAAGCCGATAATTGGGTGGTTTTCTGTGGATAATTTGGTGCATTATGCCAGTCACCACAAGAAATAAAAGAGGTAGAAGGGAACCAGTGAGAGCTGAACCGGAGAGCTCTGAAAATGAACCTGAACAGAGCCTTGAAGGGGTGGAGTGGTTTGGTTCTGACGTTGCTATTGACAGATTCCAATCTTGCATTAATCAGATAGCGTTATACATGGAAAGAGGGTTCATTTTCAAGCCAAACACTACAGCCGAATACCCAGAATTTGTTCATAACGTGATTTCAGAGCATCAGTGGAGCATTTTTTGTAGGACCCAGCCCGCAGCAGTGATTCAATTGGTGAGGGAATTCTATGCCAATTATGACCTTGCTGTGCCGGATTCCGTTTTTGTGCGAGACAAGTAGGTTCCCCTTACACCCGAGGCCATTAACCAAGTTTATGGTCTCCCAGAAGTTGAAGATCAATATCAGGAGTTCTTTAACAGTTTAGATACAAATCAGCTCAAAGAGGTGCTTAATATGTTATGTGAGGAGGGAGCCGAGTGGACTCGAGGGAAGCGGGGAGAAATAACTTTTCCTCAGGCATTTCTTAAGTCGGGGCCGAAGGTGTGGTTTCATTTCCTCAAATTAGGCTCATGCCCTCATCACGTGATCATTTAATAAACAAGGAGAGGGCGGTCCTGTTGTACTGCATTATGGAGGGACGGCACTTTGATGTTGGGAAGTTAATTCAGAAGCAAATTGGTATGTGCGCACGGTGAAATAGCGGTGGGCTGTGGTTCCCATCGTTAATCACTCAGTTATGTGCTGCTCATGATGTTATCATTGAAGCCCATGAACCAAAGGAGCAGCCGGCAGTGCAAATCACCCCAACTTCCATCACTAGAATCCTCCAGGAGGATAATGAGCCTGAGGCAGCGGCACCAAATGCACCAAGATCTGCAGCGCCAAACTCATCGGCTTCTGAGGGGCCCAACCTTGATTTAGTTGCCGGGTTTCATCGGATGGAGCAGCGACTCAGCCAAATTGAGGTGATGTAATATGAGCATATTCAACACATGCGGGACTTTTGGAGATATGAGCAAGAAAGAGATTTGGCACTTCAGAAGCATTTTCGAGCCAACTCCAACAGGTTCCAATCTTTCCCGCAATTTCCGCCTCATTTGTGTGACTCGTCTCCTGAGGACACCGCACAAGACAACCCCGAAGAAGCTGCAGGCGACCCTCCTAGCCCATTAGGACCCAAGCAGCCAGAATATGCAGAAGCAGCTCCATCAAAACACCGTGACAAAGGGAAAACAGTGGCAGCCGAGCCTTCATCGAGGCGACACTCGTTGCGTAGCACCCTAAACTGGAAATGGAAGAGTTGATGGCCCTGTTTTCAGCTGTTCAGGAATGTTTTTGCCTCCTCTTTTATTGTCTCTTACATACCTATCCATGTTTTTCTTTTTCTTTGTTGCGTGCCGTGGCTTCTTTTACTGTTTTCATTTTTATTTCTGCATTAATGTCTGTTCTTTTGTTATGTTTTATTTCTGTTTGTGTGACTTTACTTGTTTTCAACTTTGTGGAAATTTACCACGGCCAATGATGATATGCATGGGTTAGGCGTACTTGTTGGAAAAACATTGCATTCATCAGGTGTTAGTTTTTCTATTCATTTGCGGGCTTTGTTCTTTGATTGTGATTCCTATTAACATTATGCACTACACCGTGTGTTATAGCCTCAATGATTCCCTAGACCAAGCACTACAAACTCTAGAACTTGCTTAATAAATTCTTGAGACGAAATTTTTGATGAGCATGTGACCAAGGATATGATGTAGGCTGATTTTTGGTCCAATTAAGCCTTTCAAGCCCACCTTGCACTGTTTTCAGCCATTGTATACCCCCTTTGAGCCTATGTTTTTCCCTCTTTCTTGTTCCCATAGCTTTAGTGTAGCCAATTTTAATAATAAGTTTCCACTTGTTTACCCTTCTCCCCTAAGTATATGTTATTATAGGACATAGCTCTTACAACATTGGGGGCAATGTTGATTTTAAGTTTGGGGGTGTGGGAAACTTATAAAAAAGCCAAAAAAAAAAAAAAAAAAAACTTGTTTGCTCCGCTGTTTTGGATTGCTTAGTAACCAGGAGTGTTCATGAGCCTCATGTTCATTTTTGCGTCAAACGATAAACCGAAGCATGAGCAAGTTTAAAAAAAAAAAAAAACCTTGAATTGCGACTTTGTTGAGTAACCGGGTGACTTCATCACAAATGTTGGCATTCACGTAAAAAGGCAAACGTGGTATGACAAGGAAGCCAAAAAAAAAAAAAGGGAATAAATGGCAAGAGGAAGTAAAAACTAAGTTTGGGGGTGTGCTATTTTGAGACACTGCTTGTGCTTTAAGGTCCTAGAGTATTGATGTGTTTTAGGGTGAGATGAGCTAAAATGCATCCTCGTACCCTACCTTCATCCTAGCCCGTCATCACAACCACAATGAAGTCCTATTGATCTTTGGTTAGATGTTAATCGACATTAGTGGAGAGAGTTTTGAAAAGCAAGCTTATGGAGTTTGAGCTTTAATTTGAAAACGTTTTGTTTAAAATAAGTGTGCTTGGTTCTATTTATTTTGCCATTGATGAAATAGCACTTGGTGCTCACACACTCACAAAGCAGGTCCAATTTGAGAAGAAGCCATCTTTTGAATTTAAAAATCAGCACTTGTATGAGTATGGTGTTTCTCTTTTAGGTATGCTTTTAACCCATCTCTTGAGGACAGCCCTTGTGCAAATTTATCCACAAAGTGCGTGCTTTTGTTTTTCTCTGTTTTGTTTTGCGTCTTGTTTTTGCTGTTGTTTCTGTTTTGCTTGAGGACAAGCAATGTTTTAAGTTTGGGGGTGTGATGACTCTAAGACATTAGAGTTATCCAATGCTTTTCTAGTCCAAATTTGCTTAGCCAAGAGCACTTTTATTATTTTTCTTTGTGTTTTGTTTTGGATTTTTAAGTTTTACTTTTGCTGCGGTCAACTTCTGTAATTATGCTCTTCTTGAACTGAATTGAAGGATCATAGAGCAAAATGAGGGCCAAAACGTTAAAGTGCTGGTAATGTGTTTTTCAGGTAAATGCTACAACTATGCTGCAGCATTTCTGGGCGAAATTCTGGGCATCACTGGCAAGTTTTGCTGACATCAGACCATTATGTGGAGAGACCATGTGGGATGAATGAGCTGGACATTTGTGGTCAGCTGGTCCCGCACCATTTTTGCCACATGTGTACCATTGTTGCCCTAGCCTAACAAAAAAAAATGAAAAGAAAGGAAAGAGTGCCGCCTAGGGAAATACACCAATTTTGGATACAAGGAGGGGAATGTGAGAGAAAGAGGAGGCCAGTACCCATTTTTGCTTCGGAGAGGAAAAAAAAAAAACCAGAGAGCACAGCTGAGATAAGGAGTAACAAGAGAGCAAGAGGAAGGAAGGCCGTGAGAGGAAGCTTCCAAACTTGGCTGAATTCTTTTATCTCTCTTGTTAGATTAATCTTTTTGTACTCTGCTCATGGATTTGTTTATCGATTATTGTTGGATTATGGAACTTGATTTCTCGATTATGAACTAAATTGTTTAGCTAGGACCTTAATGGAACCAAGGTTGTAGGAATGTTATGTTGATGTTGGATTGCTAGATAATGTTCTGCTCTTGTTCATTCATGTGTGTGTTATGTTTATTTCTATTTTTTTGACTGGCCATCAACTATAGGAAATCAGATTTAGATTAATACCGGAAGGGTTAATTTAAGTTGGAAATAACATGGATGATGCAAGTTCAATATGCTTGTCTAGGTTTATTGATTTGTGAATGGTATAGGAATATATTGTTCATCTTGCATAACCCACAAGACCCGAGCCTTAAAATTGCATTCTAAGAGCTGGATTCACATAGGAATATGTTGAAAAAGGTTTGAGGAATTAGCCATAATAATTCGGAACACTTTTATGCATCAAAACGGAGGTTTGATTAACAGGCGCAGAGCATGCTATAGCATTTTAGTAGCATTCATGTAGCAGACCTGCAACTAAGGTGAAATTAGGTGTCCTAGCTTGTTTAATCCATTGGTTTCCCAAACTCAACGGCAATCCCATTCTTTTCATTAGTTTTGTTTGCTTTTGCTTTGCTTTTAATTGTTACATAATTTTTTAGTGAATTTCCAATTCAGCCTTTTTATTTCATACCTTGTTTGGTGTTAAAATAGCTTTTACTTGATAATTTTGGTGATTTAATCCTCGAGGGATGATATCCGTACAATTGTGTACACTTTATTACTTGTATGACTCGTATACTTGCGAGTGTTCAATTGAGCAACAGTATACACCGAAAACACATCACCCAATTTAACCCCGCTTAACCCAATCATTGAACACAATATACAAAGCTAAAGTTTTATGCAAAACATGAAAACTAAACCCCATGTTCTTTTAGCTATAGTCTACTAGTAATTCAACACTCGACTGCTTCACAGGACGTAGAATTCAAATTCGTGACCTTCAAATTCAAATAAAAAATAAAAATAAAAAAGGGTACTTAAAAGTATAACCAATGACTAATGACCTTGAAGCATTTCCACAACTTGGCTCATGGTGAGTCTTTGACCTCTGTCTTCCTCCACGCATTTCAGAGAAATTGCCAACAAAATTCCCATCTTCTCCTTATCATACTCACCTTCTATCCAACTTTCCATGATCTTTCCTACACAAGAATATTTTATATTACTATCATCACTCTCATTAAGCTGCTCCCTCACCCAATCAACTAGAGCTCTACTTTGAGTCTACGCAATCCCATTATCTTCTTCATTCACACTTAAGCTCCTCCCACTCAACATCTCCAGCACAACAATCCCATAGCTGTAAACATCGACTTTCGATGTGATTGACTGGTTTGTAACCCACTCCGTAGCCATGTAACCTCTCGTTCCTCGAATCTTTGAGAAGCTCGCCTTGCCAAGCCCTACTCTATTCAGTAGCTTCGACAACCCGAAATCCGCCACCTTCGGTAGGTAATCAGTGCCTAGTAGTATGTTCTCTGGCTTGACGTCGCAGTGCAGAACACACTCCAAGCACTCTTCGTGCAAATACGCAAGGCCTCTCGCGGTTCCTAGAGCAATTTCGTATTGCTGTTTCCAATCGAGGACTTTCGTTGATAAGTTTGCCTTGAGGGAACCGCGTTCCAAGTACTCGTATACCAAAAGCCTGTGCCTTCCCTCCGAGCAGTAGCCCCACATTCTTATCAAGTTCATGTGGTTTACCCTCCCAATGATGTTAACCTCTGCTAGAAACTCGGCTTCTCCTTGGTAGGTTTCACCGAGTTGTTTTATTGCCGCGATCCCAAAATCAGAGAGGGTACCTTTGTAAACAACTCCTCCCGCGCCTCTTGCTATCTCTTCCATGAAACCGCGAGTAGCCTGTTTTAGCTCGGCGAAGCTAAATCTCCTGAATCCAGTCGCTGCAAGAGCTTGAGTTCCGGTGTCTTCACCGGAGCTTTGTTGCGCTCTAACTAGTAAACACCGGACGCAAATTACACAAATGAACTCGAGTATTCCGACACCGCAAGCAAACCAAAGCATGGATTTAACAAACACATTGGCATGGCTTTTTATGTGAGTGGTGATCGTTTTATTTGAGCAATCTAACTCGAATTTTTCATTAGATTTCTCGAAAGAAAGGAGGTGAGTCTTAGGAACCCTTAAGTACATGTCTCCGAATGACCTTGGTGCTTGGAATCCATTAAGAAGAATTGTCTTGGAGTATTGGAATCCCACACAGTCACACAACTCTAAGCATAAATCAATGCAAGCCTTTAAGGTGTAGTTTCGGAAGATACCGTAATCATACCCGTAGAAGTCTGAGTTGGATATCTTGAGGAAGCTTGACTTGTTTTTGCTGCAGGAGAGAGTGAATTCTGGTTCACATCCATAAGACCAATCCGTAGGATTTCTCATCCTATGTCCAGGAAGGCAAGAACATACTGAAACAGAATCTGGACTATATCTACACAAGCTATTAGCGCCGCAAAGGCCATGAATCAGGCATGGATCCGTGGAGGTTTGCCATGTTACCACCGATTTCTTTCTTCGGTTCTTTCGGCTGTACAATCTGAGATTACCATCAGAGTCAATCCACAACATTCTCTGAATCTTCACACCATGGTCAGCGGACGAAATCAAAAATCCGTCCGACGAATTGAAATTGCCCAAGGATTACGTAGAACCATGTTGTCGGTGTCCTCGAGGTGCAACTGGGAAAGCGAGTGGGAGAAGGTGGTAGTTTCCCAAACGTTAGTTACTGATTTGAGTAGCATCACTTAATACAAGATTATTAGTTTTTGAAGCAGAAAGTGGAGGAGAAGTGATTGCCAGAAAGAGAACAAAAGAGATGAACATTGTGACTATAGTTTGGTGAAAACACCATAGAAAAGACTTTTCTTTTTTTTTTTTTTTTTGGCAGTGGATTAAAAGACCATAAATATTTATTGGCTGTACTGGAGAACAAGATGGGATATAATTAGGAAGAATTTAGATAAGCAGTTTTCTAGGAAAATATGCTTGAAGCGTGTAGGTTGATAATTGGATTTTAGACGCTTATCTTTCAATGGATTTGTAGAAAAACAAAAATCAAAACGCATGCAAGTGCCAACTAAAATGCTGAAATAAAAAACTCAACTGAGAAGTGATCCCAAAGACCTTGCTAGCTAGCGCTTCCAACCATGCCTCGTTAAATCCATCTATAAAACTATTTGGGAAAAAAATAATAATAATGGGGAAAAGAGTAAAAACAATAACTACTTTAGGTTAGTTAATAATTCCAACTATGTGTTCAAATCGCATGAGAAAGAATAAATAGCTTTATACCACTTTTTTGGTATAGACACAAGCAAGCGCACACATTTTTCTTGTGATTTTTTTTTTTTTTCCTCCTAAGCCTCTTATGCTTTAAGATTGTAAGTCCTTTAAAAAAAATGTGCTTATATATTAATATATTCACTGCTTTCGTTATACAAAAAATCAAATTAGTCGCATAGGACGTACTGAAATATATTGAAACACTCGCGCAGATAATAAAGTACGTAAAACTCTTGAGATTCTTGAAACTCATGATTCCAAGGAAATTCAATGCATAGCCAACTAATTTAGACGCAAAATTAATTCCATAATTTTGAATTTCTGTCTGTAATACAGAAACTCGGCAAGTCTCAAAAATGAATCACGTTAATTTAGTACAGTAGCATATATATAAATACTAACCCTTGTAACAAGAAAAAGAAAAAGAGAAATAAGGGCTATAAGAAGACTCAAATACCTTTCATATTTTGAAATTTGATTTTTTTTTTTTCTTATTTTTTCTGGTTGCTAAGATTCCAAAAAATTCACCGAGGCAAATTCATCATGCATGGAGATGGAAAAACAAGTAATGAGTAACTCTTGCTTTGTTGGCTTTAGGAATATCTGGAAATGGAATTCAAGTACTGGAATTGCTTTTTTATTCACTTTCTGAATAATTAACTATTTCATTTTATTTTTGTTGTGTGTGTCCCTCTTTTTCAGTAAATAATTAAATATTTTTGTGATTTAGGTTGTTCGTCTTAGATTATTCATTCATATGACAATTCTACAGTCCCCTTCCCCATTCTTTGAAAGTTATGCTACCCATTTATGAATCATATGTTAATTATTTTTTTATTATAAAAATATACAAATAAGTATGATAATACAACTTTTACTTATATTAGCAATTATTGCATATTTTAGTGAACTATGATATTTTATTTTTTAAAAAAATAGATTTAAATTGTATTGACTCGTGCGTCACATATCTCCCAAGATCAGACGTATACTTGTTAGCCATGGGATCCTTACGTTTGTACTTTTTTTTTTTTTTTTAATTCTTTGCTAAGAAAAGGACTTCATAAAAAACCAGCGATGTTGATTTGTTTTACTTTAATCCCAGCGCCATCCAATTAGAACTAAGCATGACTTTAACGATAAAATGTTAGAATATATTGTACATCTTATTGCCTTAATGTGAGATGGAGGTCGGGAAGAGAAAGCATCTCCATAACTTGGTTAACGATGCTTGCTGACTTCTGTTGATTTTTATTTATTTACGGGTCCGTTTGGTTCGTATGTTTGCTTTTCAAATGAAAAAAAAAAAAAAAAAAAGAGAAACTCATTTCATTGGACATTTCTAATTAAATGATGCTTGGCTGTGGACAAAATTTTCACTTGAAACAGAAGAGAAAATTTTAAATTTAAAAATATTACAGTACAAAACATGTTTGAAATAAAAAAGATTCTCAAATCATTTTTTCTAAATATAAAGACTTTTCATTTTCAAAAGAGGTTGCAAATATCATTTTGAAATCAGTAATTTCAAAATAGAATGGACAAAACACAGGAACCAGACAAGCCCCACAGAGGAAAAGCGGCTAAAACACCTATGTTCCTATTAACCAACCTATAGAAAGCTTCAGTCTATTACTTGAAATTGTGTATTGAAATTATTTTCATTCACCATTTGTTTTATACATGAATATATAGAGATAAATTACAATCAGAAAAATTTAAAATCAAGCCTTACAATCATACTAATGGATATGTACAATTTGCATGATCTATAAACAAAGAAAGAATCACAAAAATATAACTACAAAAATATTTAATCAATCAATAAATCAATTCCACAAAATCTCAACACTATTTTCTTAGGAAACTGATTTTCATCAAGAGATTTGAGTGATATAATAATTAAAATATTTCAATTCTTTATTCAAAAGTTGTTGTTCCATCAATAGTCAGTATGAATGAGTAATCGGCATATATAATGTAAATTATAATCACGTAAAGATGTAATTAATTATATATTCCATTTTTAACAACTTGGCAGCAATCAGATCTCGTAATTAATCCTCCTTGTTTTTTTTTTTTTTTTGGGGCGACCTTAAAGCACTAAATCTTCATTGTAACTCATATTTGATTAACTTCATGAACTATACTAATAGGATTTAGGATTATCTCTAATTTTCTCTGTTCAAATATACATCGTTATGAAGTGTCATAGTAAAAAATTAACCATATTTACCTTTTGAAAAAGTATCTCAATCACATAAAACACCCAAACCATTAAATTTTTAAATTTATCAAATACTTCATATTTTGATTTCTTCAGTTTTAATGAGTATTGAGCATCATAATTTATCCTAATCAATGAATGAATTATTATGAGGGGGCTAATAATAATAATGAAGATTTAATTATTAAGTATTACAATCTAAGCCATTAATTTATTGATAGAAAAATATCTCCATAAGATTATTTATGGTGTAATTGTTAGTGTCAATGCTGCATTAATTTAGTAAAAATGTGTGTGTGTGTGTGTGTAGCATATTTGATAATTTTAAGTGTTTAGGATGGGGGCCTATGTGTAAATTTGTACAAAAATTTATAGAATTGAAAGAAAAAAGAAAAAGTTGAGGAGGGATTCATGGGAGCTATGTATAAATTTGTACATGGGTTTAAGCTTTTTGGCTTTGCCCTTGCTCCCAATTCTTAAGTTTGTTGAGATTTGATACGATTATCAAATATTAATTGCAGTTCTTCTTTATGATTCTTTTCAATTTATATGTTGATTGATTGTAATATATGAGATTTTAGATGTATTTGTGTTAATTTTCATATTAGGAAGTAGGATTTCTTGATTATAAAAAATTTGATATCTTCAGGTAACTTACATATATTTTTTGTACTTGAAAACTTATATTTATATACGAGCTCATTCATACTGCTCCTCACTAGTAAATCTTCTCTTTATTCATAGTCCGTCGATAAAACCACATTAATCATTTGTTTCCTTCTTCTATCTTTTATTTTCTCATTTATTTTTACTTTTCAAGATGATATCAAAGCCAACACAATCGAATCCCTTGAAGACTCCAGTGAATGATCCATACCCACTATATAAAAGGTGTCATCATCACATTTATTGTCGAATCCACTGCTAGACCACTATTAATATCATGGTCGTCTAAAACGGATGACCACCTTGGAGTCATATGCCAAGTGCGAATGCATTCACAATACAAAAATGGAGTTGATTCAAAAAAAGAAAAGATTGATTAAGAACAAGCCAAGTTGTTTCGTAACACCTTCAAATCATCTCGTCACTAGAATATATATTAATTGTAACTTTTGAAGGATGTTTTTTGGCTTCTCAACGACTTTTTTCCTGAGAAAGGAAGGAAAAAAAATTTGTTTTAAGAATGAAAAAAAAAACATAACTTTAAAAACAAATTTTTTCTTCCTTCCTCTTGAAAAAGGTCATTGATAAGCCATAAAACACCCTTCAAAAACCGCAACTGATCGGTACTCTAATGACGAGACGATTTGAAGGTGTTGCAGAACAACTTGGCTTGTTTCTTAATCAACTTTTCCTTTTTTTAACTCAACTCCATTTCTGCATTATGAATGCATTCCCACTTGGCGTATGACACCAAGGTGGCCATCTGTTTTAGACAATCATGACATTAATAGTGGTTTAGTAGTGGATTCGACAATGAATGTGATGATGACACCTTTTACTAGAGTACGCCAACAACCGGCTCCATTAAAATATAATACATACTCTGTTAGAATATTTGGATATTCTACTAGAATGTTTTCAATTTTTAACATGGATGGTCGGCTGTCTCAGGCTCTGGCTTCCGGCGCCAACCGTTGGAATGCTCTAGTAGACTACAATCCATACTCTAGTAGAGTATGCATAGCAGAGTATGCAATACTCTACTATTAGAATATTTTAAATTTTTAACATGGAATGCCGGATGTCTCCGACTCCGACCAACGACGCCGATCACCGGAATACTCTAGTAGAGTACAATCCATACTCTAGTAGAGTATAATACATGCTCTAATAGAACATTTTAAGTTTTAACATGGATGAATGTCTATGACTCCGGCCGCTGGCATCGGTCGCCGGAATACTTTAGTATAGTGCAGTCCATACTTTAGTAAAGTATAATGCATAATCTATTATAATATTTCAAGTTTTCAGCATGAATGATTGGAGGTCTCCGACTCCAGCCATCGTCGCCGGTCGCCGGAATACTCTAGTATCGTAGAGTTCATTCTCTAGTAAAATAGAGTCCATATCTAGTAGAGTTTAATGCAGACTTTACTAGAATATTTTAAGTTTTCAACATGGATGGTCGAATATCTACGGCTATGACCATCGGCTTTGTATACCACGTACTCTAATAGAGTATACTGCTTACTCTATTAGAAAATTTTGGATATTCTACTAGAATATTTTCAGTTTCAACATGGATGGCCGGATGTCTCCGACTCCGGCCGCCGGCGTCGATATACTTTAGTTGAGTATATTGCGTACTCTAAGAGAGTATAACTAGAACATTTTGGATATTCTATTAGAATATTTTAAGTTTTTAATATGGATGGCCGGATCCGACTCTTGCCGTCGGTGTCAGTCCCCGGCATACTCTAATAGAGTAGAGTATAGTAAAGTATGACGCATACTCTACTAGAATATTTTAGATATTCTATTAGAATATTTTCAGTTTTCAACATGAATAATCAGACATCTTCGTCTTCGACCGTCAGCGCTGATCATTGGAATATTCTTGTAATGTATAGAGCTTATTCTTCTAAAATGTTTTATATACTCTACTAAAATGTTTTGAATACTCTGGTACAATATTTTAAATTACTCTTGCAAAAAAAAAAAGAGAGAATATTTTAAATAATTTTCCCTTTTTTTTTTAACGAAAAGATTAACAAAAATTATATCAATAGCAACAAAAAAAAATCCAAATCCACAATACATAAAGAAACAATACACGAAAATTCCATCCCAAATCACTCAATGACCAAAAACATATCAACTAGACGAATTTAAGATAATTTGTACTTATGTGCGCTTCGAAAAAGCAAAACCTCAACTCCCTCGAATACGCAAAGAAAATTTTCAAGAAGTAGAACAAATAAATATAATTATATGATCAGTATTCTTTTTCTTTCTTTCTTTCTTTCTTTATTTATTTATTTATTTATTTATTTATTTCATTTTTTGATCGAAAAGCATACCAATCCCCAAGCAACAAACCTGGACAAGCCGAAGACACCACAAGTGAAAAACAAAACAAGCAGAGAAGGAGCACTATATATACAGAGGATAAAAATTCACAATATCATCCAACACACCAGAACAAATAGTACCGAAGAAACCAAAACATGATTATATATATATATATATATATTCGTTAAAAAAAAAAGCATTAATTAAAATCAAGAAATTCCAAATAATAATAACGGTAAAAGAGAAAGATAGGAAATCCTCGACGACCATACCGGTTAATTCAGAAAGAATCATCGCCGCCAAACCGCAGTATCGGAGGAGGAAGACGAGGAGGAGGAGAACCTATGGATCGCGAGATCTGATCGACTCCCGCGCCAAATCATTTGATATCTGCTCGTCTCCGGTGCAATATGCCCGTGGATCTCCTCGCGAGATCTGGCCGTGGATCTAATTGCAATCCGGTGGGATCGTGTTGCTCGTGCGCAGCCTAAATCTCGTGGAGATGTAGGGCGAGCTCCGTTGCTCCATCTCCGGCGTCTTAGGGCGTGACCGAGATCGGCGTGATCTCCAACGAAAGCTCCGATGTCTCCGATGACCAAGACGACGCCGATCTCCACTGTGAGATCAACTTCACATGGAGTGAGTAGTGAGAGAAACAGAGTGAAGAGAGAGAAAGGGAAAAAGATGAGAGAGAGAGAAAGACAGAACGGAGAATGAGGAAAAAAATTAGAAAAACAAAAATCAAATTCCATCGTATATCTCAAAAAGAGGGAGATGTTATGGTAGAGTCTCTCCAAGAGCAACTACAGGTAACTACTAGTACAGTTCTTTTTTTAACCATTAAGATTTAATCAAACGGTTGAAATGTTATTGGTGTACCAAATTTATTATACACCTTACCTCATTTTACATTTCTCACCTCAAGTCTTCTCCGTCGTCGGTGACCTTCAAGTCGACGACCCACCCCCGGCCGCCCCCCACCTAGCCCCAACCCCCCACGCCTCGGCACCCCCCAGCCCCCCCCCCCCCCCCGCCGCCTGCCCCTAGCCAGCCCGATGCCCCCCCACCCAAGTCCCCCATCCCCCGGCACCCCACCCTAGGCCCCCCCTCCCCTGGGCCCACCCCAGCGCCCCCACCCCCACCCCCCTCTCTCTCTTCCCAGCCCGCGGCCCCACCCCGACCCCCCGGACCCCCCCCCCCCCCCCCCCCCTCCCACACCTCAGACGCGACCAACTCCCCCCGGCGAGAGAAAAGAGAAAGGGTGGCGCCAGGGGCAGGGGCAGGGGCAGGGAGAGAGAGGAGAAGAGAGGGGGGGAAGAAGAGAAAAGAGAGAGAGGGGGTCGGGGAGGCCTGGGTGGGGGGGGCCTGCCCAGTGAGGAGAGTGGCCTGGGATGGGGGGCCGGGGGAGGGGGGTTTGACGGGGATGGGGTGGAAGGGGGGGGCCGACCGGGGCTTGGTTGGGGTGTGGTTGTCGGCGTCGAGGGGTTGCTGGCAACAGAGAAGATTGAGGTGGGAAGGGGTAAGATTAGGTAAGGTGTATGGTAATTATGATACACCAATAATATGTTAACATTTGATTAAATCTTAACGGTTCAAAAAAGAGCTCTATCGGTAGTTACTCTGAGAGAGCTCTACCATAGCCTCTCCCAAAAAAAAAAAATCCATCAAAGACAAGGAAAAGAGCATGGGTATAAAAGACCAAAACATAAATCAGAAATAAACTTCTAAAATCCAAAAAATAGAAATGTAAAAATGTGTCAACATGGTATAAAGGGGGAATTTGTATTATGTTGATAAATGAAGGGGAAAAAAAGTGGTTAGATGGGTAATTTTTCTCTTTTCTTTTTTTGAATTTGAGGTCGTGAATTGAATGCTACGTGAAATAGACTATATCTGCAAGCACAAGCACATGGAGGATTAGTTATCATGTTTTGCATAAAAACTTTAAATTGTATTTTGTCCAATAATTGAGTTAAAGTTATATATATATATATAGGAGAGGTCTTCCATGCAGTGATTGTTTCCATCTGTTTGGTGAACTAGAGCCGTTGGATGCCAAAGCCATTGATCTGGATGGCTCGTAATTGTTCTCAAAATCAAGGGGTAGTCAATTAAAATCTGACTGTGGCAGCTTGTAGGGTGAGGAATGTGACGCCCCGACTTCCCAAGCCAGGTCGACACCATACGTACTTGTTCTTTACTTGAAAATTTGAGATAAATTTTTTTTTTTAAAACATATTCATATAAGTTATCTTGTAGAGAAAAACTTGTCATACATACAGACTATACTGAAAGTATCTTCTTGTGTCTTCGACTTCGTACATATAACAAAATATAATTTACTATTGAAATATTAACATATTTTCTGAAAATTGGATGCGGAAAATTATGCGTAGTGGTATCCCACACCGCCCTTACACCCGCCGCATCGTCCGCATAGCCCACCAATTAAATTGCAGGCTTCTTACCTACAGTATGAAATATAAGGGTGAGCTTTCGCCCAGCAAGTTCAAAACATAATCTCACAAAATATTTCAAGCATCAGTAGAGCATGGCAATCATTACTAACTTATGCATGAACCATTTATGTTTGATTGAATGTCTTATGTTTAATTATAGACTCAATCTTTATTATCTTGTCCTAACATGTGGGCCCATAGTATTCGTACCAAAAGCGCGCAGCCTCCAGATAAAGCTAGGGTTTGCAAGGCCCTAACAGTTCTGGGAATTTTAACTTGACCCTTCACGATCACGGATTTCGATCACGGAAGGTAATTATCACCACTAAACATGTAGCCTCCTCGATTAGGGGAGGTTGGTACGACACCTTACTTGATTATCTTACCATGTGATTTAACATTAGTGAACATATTTCATGATGTCACTATGTCATATCATACACAACATTTGCCATAATATGGCCTTCTTGAAAACATATCACTTCTGGAACCATGACATTTTTTGTAAACATGGCACTTTTGTAAATATAGCACTTTTATAAACATAGCACTTTTATAAACATAACACTTTTGTAAACATAACACTTTTGTAAACATAGCACTTTTATAAACCTAGCACTTCATAGCTATAGCATGGCATCACACATCATGGCATAACATAGCATGTATACTTGAAAATAGTCTTTACTATTTTCATACCGTAGGTGAGGTTTGATACTTGCCTGATTTGCTAGATTCCGATTTTCGTTGTCTTAACTCGGATTGCAACTGCAGGTCCTTCCTGCTATTAAAAGAACATTAGGATAAGAATCCTATAAAAAGTTGGTAACCTTTCCAATATTTTAGTTATATGTCCCCCCACACATGTCTTGGTATCCTATAGGATTACTTTGGGTAACCCTTAATTAAACGTTGGGTTAAAGTCAATATCTGAACAACTAATGGTCAACCTTGGGCTTTGAGGCTAAGCCCAGTAACTCGGGTATAACTCCCGGTTACCTTTCGTAAACTAGTCGCTTGCTATATTCTAACTTGAAAAATTCATTTCCCTTACTTGGAAAATTTAGGGAAATTAATCCAAAACTTCATTCTTAACTTATAAAATCCTTTACTTAAATCGTAAAAATCCAAAACTCTTGGTTTAGTGCTTTATAAAATTATTTGAGGTTGAAAACTGCCTTTGGAACAGTTTTTCATAATCAAAACAATAGTTTGTAGTAGAAAACAGTTTTCTAGAAACATTTGTAAAACTAGTGGTTGCAGGAATTTTCGGATTCCCTCTGCGTCAACCCTTCGAAAAACGATTCTAATTTAAAATCGGTTCATAATCTGAAAAATTTTTTCTTCATAAAAGTTGTAGCTCTCGAAAAATACTAAAACTTTTGTGTTTTGAAAAATTCCAATTCGGCCTAGATTCGTCCCAGTTTTTGTTTGAAACTGGCTGACCCGAAAAAAAACTGAGTGAAAACTGGGTCTGGGGATCAGCCACAGGTTTTGGGGTAAAACGGAGGCCATTGGGGCCTTATTTTGGGGAAACGGCTCACGTAGTCCTCTAGGAAAATCGTTCCGAACAACTTTCGTGTTTTAAGTTTCACCAAATTCAGCCTCTAAAGGCCCCAAATTTCACTTTTCCCGGGAACTGGTCAGGTTTTACCCGAAAATGGCAGTTTGCGGTTTATGGTTCGTTTTAACGTCCTAGACGTGGAACCTAGCTCAACCAGCCACCGCGGGAGCTCTAATACACACATGCAGCGGTTTTCTAACGTTCCAAACCATCATTCTTAAACGTAATTGGGGACATACAACATATCGAATACCTAGCATGCGATTTAACAAAATCGATCAAAGCATAAGCCATAAAACTATGCAAGCTCATAATTTAAACTTATAATTCAAACCACCCTTAATCTAATCAAGCACAACCCTAAATCCAACTTAGGCACAAATAAAAATTGAGCTTATGCTCATACAAAACTTGTGGAAATACACATAAATTTCTCAATTAAAACTTAAATTGAGAAGATTAGGGTTTTAGAAGAAATTACCTCAATTAGGATTAAGGGTTTGGCTAGGCTTCCTTGGTTTTTCTCCTTTCCCCTTGTCACCACCAAAACCGGCCTCCCTTGGCTTGTTTGGCTCCAAATTTTTTCTCCACCACCCTAAGCTCTAGAATCCGGCCACCTCCAATACAAAAAAATCCGGCCACACCCCAATTTTTTTCTCCCCCCCTTTTTCTTCCTCCCACAACCGGCCTTGAGCCAACAAATGGGTTTCAAATTTTTCTTCAAATTTTTGTTGGTTCCACACAAAAATCTAACTATCCTAACACTTTAATCACTCTTGGTTTTGTAAAATTTCCTTTCTTTCTTGCTTCCTAAATCCGGATTTGGTGAGGGAAAATTGGGCATAATCTAGCTAAGGTTTCTAATTTTTTGTGAACAAGAGCTCACCTATTTATAGAGGTTGGAGAATCTTCAAAATTGTAAATTGACCCCAAAGAAGCAAACTTTTGCACAATTGGAAGCTTAGGTGGCCGGCCCTTAGAGGTGAACTTGGTGGCCAAGTTTTTGATTTTTTTTTTTAAGCTTATCTTAAGTTAATTATGATGTCATAATTAAGGATAAGGTGATGTCATTCACCTTATGCCTTGTTTGGCTACTTCCTCCAATAAGAAAATCCATTTTAAGCCAATACAGATATTTTTAATACTGTGGTTACTCAAAACACAGTATTTATTTAACTAAAATTTATTTGTTTAAAAAGAAAACGGGCAGTACAAAATTTTTCTTATTTTCCTGAGTCCTTTTTCCATAAAAAGCCTGTTATGGAGTCTCATAGTTAATTACGAGAATTCAACCTCATCTGATAAAATCATGAAATCTTGTATTAATATTCATAATTTTCAATAAAAATTAACACATAATACGAGCTTTAGATTTCTTATATACAAGAAAATCATGAGTTCGTAGAAATTTTGGATATTACAATCTACCCCTCCTTAAAGAATTTTCGTCCTCGAAAATCAGAACAATTCTGGGTAGCTTTTCTTCATATCTTCCTCGCGTTCCCATGTTGCCTCCTCACCTCATGATTTCGCCATAGGACCTTAACTAAAGGTATAACCTTGTTCCTTAGCACCTTCTCTTCTCGTGCCAAGATTGAACCGGCTTCTCTTCATACGTCATATCCTCGTGGACCTCAATTGGTTCGTGGTCCAATACATGGGATGGATCCGAATGTACTTCTTTAGCATCGACACATGAAACACTTGTGTACATATGCTAATTCTGGAGGCAAAGCCAACTTATAGGCCACATTACCGACTCTTTCCAGTATTTCGAATGGCCCTATGTATCTTGGACTCAATTTCCCCTTCTTTCCGAATCTCATAACTCCTTTGAATGGAGCAACTTTGAGAAAAACCAAGTCTCCTACTTGGAATTCTAGAGGTCTTCTGCGTTTGTCGGCGTAGCTCTTTTGTCGACTAAATGCAGTTTCCATCCGTCGGCGTATGAGTTTCACGGCCTCAGTGGTTTTCCGAATAAAATCCGTGGACACAAGTTCCTTCTCTTGTCTCATACCAGTGAACTGGAGATCTACATCTTCTCCCGTACAGGGCTTCATAAGGAGCCATTCCAATTGAAGCTTGAAAACTGTTGTTGTACGAGAACTCAATCAAAGGAAGCTTCTTATCCCAAGTCCCTTTGAAATCCATCACGCATGCTCGCAACATGTCTTCTAGGGTCTGAATGGTCCTCTCTGATTGTCCATCCGTTTGAGGGTGAAAAGCGGTACTAAAAGTGAGCTTTGTACCCATGGCTTGATGTACACTCTTCCAAAATTTAGAAGTGAACCGTCCATCACGATCCGAGATAATCGATTTCGGAATCCCATGGTAGCGAACGATCTGCGCGACGTATAATTCCGCTAGCTGCTCTACTGAAAAGCTAAGCTTGATGGCAATAAAGTGTGCAGACTTCGTCAAACGATCAACAACCACCCAAAGCGTCGTTGCCACTGGGAGTTCGGGGTAGACCAACTACAAAGTCCATGGTCACTTGGTCCCATTTCCATTCTGGGATGGAAATTTTCTGCAATTCTCCCCCTGGACGTTGATGTTCTGCCTTGACTCTTTGACACGTAAGGCATTTACTGACGAAGGTTGCAACATCATTCTTCATTTTGGCCACCAAAAGCTTTCCTTCAAGTCTTGATACATCTTTGTGGCCCCGGGATGAACGGAATATGGGTCTCATGAGCCTCCTTCATGATTTGCTCCTTCAATTCGTCCTCGTTAGGAATGCATAATCTATTTTTCTGATAGAGTATGCCCTCATCAGATATGCTGAAATCCGACTCCTTTCCTTCCAAGACCTCATTCTTTATTCTGAGCAGCGAGGCATCTCCTTCTTGTCGCTCCTTCATGTCATCCAAAATGGTAGGTTGAAAGGTTAGGGCAGCTAAACTTTTTGTGATAAGATCCTATTCCAGCTTCCGCTAGCCTCCTTCTGAAGAGGTTCGATCAACGGTTGTAGGGACATTGACGTGGAAGACGACTTCCGACTAAGGGCATCGGCTACTTTGTTAGCCTTCCCTGGATGGTAACGGATGTCTATGTCATAATCCTTTACCAATTCAAGCCATCTTCTTTGCCTCATGTTAAGCTCTTTTGTGTGAAGATATACTTCAAACTCTGATGATCCGTGTAAACTTCACACTTAATACCATAAAGGTAGTGTCCTCCAAATTTTTAGCGCAAATACTACCGCCGCAAGTTCCAAATCATGCGTCGGATAGTTCTTTTCATGATCCTTAAGCTGTCGTGAAGCATAAGCGATCACCTTCCCATTCTGCATGAGAACGGCTCCTAATCCTATCTTGGAAGCATCACTGTATATCACGAAGTTCCTTCCTCCACATTTGGAATTGTGAGGATCGGAGCGCAAGTCAGCCTATTTTTTCAGCTCTTGGAAGTGCTCTTCACACCTTTGCAGTCCATTCATACTTCTTTCCTTTCCGTGTAAGTGCGGTGAGCGGCGCTGCAATCTTAGCAAACCCTTCAACAAAACGTCGGTAGTAGCCCGCCAGGCCGAGGAAACTACGTATTTCGGTGACGTTTTTCGGAGCTGGCCATTCACTTACTGCTTCAATCTTAGCCGGATCCACAGATATGCCGTCCTTGGAGACCACATGTCCTAAGAAATGGACCTTTTCCAACCAGAATTCACACTTAGTGAATTTAGCATAGAGCTGGTTTTGCTTCAAAATCTGCAGAGTGATCCTTAGGTGTTCCTCGTGCTCCCCCTTTGATCTTGAATAAATCAAGATATCATCTATAAAGACGATAATAAACTTATCCAAGTAATCCTTGAATACACGATTCATCAGGTCCATAAAGGCTGCCGGAGCATTTGTCAATCCGAATGGCATAACAAGGAACTCATAATGTCCATATCGCGTACGAAAAGCCGTCTTGGGGACATCTCCTTCCCTGATTCGGAGCTGATGATATCCAGATCGTAAGTCAATTTTCGAGAAAATTGAAGCTCCTCTCAGCTGATCAAACAAGTCGTCGATCCGAGGCAACGGATACTTGTTCTTGATGGTTATCTTGTTTAACTCCCGATAGTCAATGCACATCCTAAGAGTGCCATCTTTCTTTTTAACGAACAGAACTGGGGCTCCCCATGGCGAGTAGCTTTGACGAATGAATCCTCGATCCAAAAGCTCTTGTAATTGAATCTGCAGTTCTTTAAGTTCGGCAGGCGCCATCCTGTAAGGTGCCTTAGATACTGGTGCTGATCCAGGAAGTAGTTCAATCTCAAAAGAGATCTCTCGTTCTGGTGGCAACCCTGGCAATTCTTCGGGAAAAACTTCTATAAATTCTTTGACTATCGGTACTTCTTCTGGTCCGCTTTCAGTCTCTTGCGTCTTATCCACCACGTTGGCTAGAAATCCCCTACATCCTTCTGCCAACAATTTTCTAGCCTTTAGCGCCGAAATAAACATCTTTGGCTGTTTTGGAGTAGATCCTCTGAAAATAAACTCCTCGCCTCCCATAGGCTTGAATGTGACAGTACGTCGTAGACAGTCGATAACCGCGTTGTACTTCCCCAGGAAATCCATGCCCAGAATGACGTCGTAGTCGTATAGGTCAATGATGATCAAGTTGACATACATTTCCCTACCACATATAATTATTGGAACGTGACGTACCCAATAATCAGACAACAGAATCTCCCCGGAGGGTAATGCAGTCCTAAATGTTCTTTCGATCCTATCACTTGCTCTACCTAGTTTCTTAGCGAACCTAGGTGATGTGAATGAATGCGTGGCTCCAGAATCAATTAACACGTAAGCATCTTGTTGGGCAAAAGGAAGCTGACCTGTCACCACGGTGGAAGGTCCAGTTTGAACATCCTCTTTTGTATAGGTGTAGATGCGTCCTTGAGGTTCCGGAGCTTCTAGCCTGCCTTGAGAGATTGCAGGTCCCTCGAGCTTCATCTGTGCAGCGTGAAGTTGAGATCCCTGTCCTCTCTGTTGGTTCTGCAGACTCTGGGAATTGAAATTACAGCTTTTAGCATAGTGGCCTTCCTTGCCACATAGAAAACAACGACCATCTCCAACGGCACTCTCCCGGGTGTTTCTTCCCACATTTTTGGCAAGTGGGGTAACTATTGCTATTAGGAGTATTCTTCTTCTGGGGAAAATTCTGTTGATTCCCCTGTCCTCCTGCATTCCACTTCCTCTTCTGCTGGTTGTTGCCGTACTGTCTGTTGTTGTTTTGACCCGAAGGTCCTCCTTGACCTTTTTGTTGAGAGGTCTGGCCTTGCTTGACTTGGTTCTGCTTAACTTGGGCCTTTTCTTCCCTCTTCTCCTGGAAAAACTTCGCCCGTTGTTCTCTGTTCTGCCCTACCCAGTATTCAGCTCGAACTGCTCGGCTGACACAATCGGCAACGGTGGTTGGTGGATAGGGTCCACTGTTGATCACCACTGCCAAATCCGAGCGGAACATCTTCATCATTTTCGCACTTTGTCCCTTTCGGAACTGAAAGTGAGGACAGAGACGTGCTAGCTGCTCAAACTTTTGCACTGCCTCAGCTACCGACAGATTACCCTGGCGAAAATTACTAGTTCGTCTGTTGAGCTTCCATAACTCGTATTGAAGTATTTTTCTTTAAATTCGTCCACAAGTCCTCCCAAGTCATTTGGTAACATCCCACCGGATCTGGACTGTTTCCCACCAAAGGCGAGCATCTTTCTTCAGGACAAAGGATGCACAGAGGATTTTCTCTTGATCATTGAGCCTGAGGAAGTTCAGGATAACCTGGAGGTCAATTAACCAATTGTCGGCATCAATTGGGTTTGTTGAACCTTCAAATTCTGGTGCCTTCATGCGCCGAAAACTGTCATATAGTTCTTCTGGGGTTCGAACTCGGGGTGCTGGTGGAACAGCCACAGGTGCAACAGGCACTTCAGGGCTATGGGTTTTCCGGATCACCGGATCAGCATCAGGAATTTCCGGTGCAGCAGGCTGATTCATCGGTGCTGGTGGTACCCTGGCATCAGGAGGTCCCTGATTCTGCTGAGCTAACTGAGCTCTAAGCCCCCCTATCTCTTGCTGTTGGGCTAACATCATCTGTCTTAGCTCATTTAGCTGGGCCGCAAGATCAACGTCTTGGATCGGTGCTCTTCTACGCTTTGGTGGCATGGCTCTAAACGGAAATAAGGAAATAATCTTAGCTTCTTTTATTATAAAATTAATAAAATCATTTCTTTTATATAGAACCATAATCTTCTTTCCATATAAAAGCATAATATGAACATATCTGAATTAATCATGATCTTGTTCATATCTCCTTCACATCAGGAGTACATAACCATAACAATTGGAAAGATATAAAACTTTCGATTATTTCCGTATGTCACCTAATTGCCGTCACCAAGCTAAGGCACCACCCAGCGTTATCCCGTGTCCAACATTTACCAGCATGATCGTTGAAGGAAGATACTTACTATACCCATAAGATTAACTAATTCTAATAGTAAGAACATAACATAACTTACTTGGACCGTTGCGGAACGATGTGAGGCGAACTGAAGTAGGCTGGCAGGATACCGCTCTGATACCAAACTGTGACGCCCCGACTTCCCAAGCCAGGTCGACACCATACGTACTTGTTCTTTACTTGAAAATTTGAGATAAATTTTTTTTTTAAAACATATTCATATAAGTTATCTTGTAGAGAAAAACTTGTCATACATACAGACTATACTGAAAGTATCTTCTTGTGTCTTCAACTTCGTACATATAACAAAATATAATTTACTATTGAAATATTAACATATTTTCTGAAAATTGGATGCGGAAAATTATGCGTAGTGGTATCCCACACCGCCCTTCACCCGCCGCATCGTCCGCATAGCCCACCAATTAAATTGCAGGCTTCTTACCTACAGTATGAAATATAAGGGTGAGCTTTCGCCCAGCAAGTTCAAACATAATCTCACAAAAATTTCAAGCATCATAGAGCATGGCAATCATTACTAACTTATGCATGAACCATTTATGTTGATTGAATGTCTTATGTTCATTATAGACTCAATCTTTATTATCTTGTCCAACATGTGGGCCCATAGTGTCGTACCAAAAGCGCGCAGCCTCCAGATAAAGCTAGGGTTTGCAAGGCCCTAACAGTTCTGGGAATTTTAACTTGACCCTTCACGATCACGGATTTCGATCACGGAAGGTAATTATCACCACTAAACATGTAGCCTCCTCGATTAGGGGAGGTTGGTACGACACCTTACTTGATTATCTTACCATGTGATTTAACATTAGTGAACATATTTCATGATGTCACTATGTCATATCATACACAACATTTGCCATAATATGGCCTTCTTGAAAACATATCACTTCTGGAACCATGACATTTTTGTAAACATGGCACTTTTGTAAATATACACTTTTATAAACATAGCACTTTTATAAACATAACACTTTTGTAAACATAGCACTTTTATAAACATAGCACTTTTATAAACCTAGCACTTCATAGCTGTAACGACCCGCCTAGCACGGACCATTACCGTACATACATACATGCTTAACATACTTATTTATTTAACAAAAGTAGTAAAAAATTTTTTTTTTTTTTTTTTTTTTTTTACTAGAGTACTGTCTGGAATAATATACACATAAAATATTAAACATAGATTTACGGAAGACATAGCGGCTTATCCCTTCTTTCACAGTTGCCCCGCCAACACCATCATCTTGTATCAAAATTCGCCAGTAGGTTGTTTACCTACAGCATAGACGTAAGTCGTGAGCTTTCGCTCAGCAAGTACAACTTTATTTTCCGCAACATATAATAATTATAACTTATCATAGTAAATCATAACATATTCTAATTATGCATGATCCAATTATGCTTTATTATGCGTAATTGTTTATGGGCCCCTTATCATGGGTGATCGTACCGGGCGCGCAACTATGGAACGGTTGGGGCGGCCAAACCAATTCCAACTCGATCCACAGTCCTACCCGACCTTGGACGGGTCGGTACGTCACTGGCAAGCTCGCTTGCCACTATACTTATTTATCATCTTGACCTTGTTCTTATTAACTGTGAACATGCTTCATGATGTCACATGAGTATAACTGATAATCATATCTTAGTTATGCCATCTACTTTAAATTATAGCACATAACATACATTGTATCATGTTATATTTAAAAAGCCTATGCTGTAGGCGGAGTTGTACTTACCTCTCTTACTATGTCCCTTTTTGATACTGTTCTCTAGCTGGCACAGCTGCAGGCCCTCTCCTGCTTGAATAGGGACATAGGTGAGAGTTCAATTCTCATTGTGCCAGTGTTGGTGTCCTAACCAACTGCTTTACTAATTTCTAGTTGTATGTCCCCGATACTTAATATCTGGTTTGGTCACAATTAAAAATCCTACTGTTTGGGAGGATTTATCTTTAAAAAGATTATTGTGGACAAACCTTGGGTTGACAAAAATGCTGGGTTTCTTTAAAGCCTTGAACTTTGGGACTAGGTCCGGTAATTCAGGTGTTGTCCTTGATTATCGTCCGTAATCGGCTTGATTACAATTTTTATCTTAAAAACTCTATTTTCTTATCCTTTTACCATTTTGAGAGATTTAACTTTAAATCCCTTTAATATTTTTGGTAAAAATTCCAATCTTTAAAACAAATCTTTATAAGGTCGTTTAAGATTGAAAACTGCTTTTGGAACAGTTTATGTAAAAATACAGTTTTCTTTTTCTTTTTGAAACTGTTTGTAAAACTTATGTGCAGGAATTTTCGGTTCCCTGCACACTCTTCATAAAACATACCAGTTTAAAAATCCATTTGGAATTTGAAAAACTTGTCTTCATGAAAGTTGTAGCTCTCGACAAATGCTAAAACTTTCATGTTTTACGAAAAATCCAGTTCTGCTTTATTTGCGTCAGTTTTTTTTGAAACAGGCTGATCCTGTAACTTGGGTCTGGGCAAATCCGCCACGGATTTTTGTAAAAACGAAGGCCATTGGAGCCTCATTTTTAAAATCTGCTCACGTAGTCTTCTAGGAAAAATCGTTCCGAGCAACTTTCGTGTTTTACAATTTACCCAATTCGTCCTCTAAATGCCTCTAATTTTTACTTTCCCGAAACTGACCAGTTTTGAATCCGAATTGGCAGTTTTGGTTGTTAAGTTCGTTTTACGTCCTATTTCGTGGAATCTATCTCGACCGATCACTTCGGGAGTCTATATGGCAAACACACAGCGCTTCTAACGTCCCACTTGAACCTTTAAACCGTCCAATTGAAACCATGCAAACCAAATTCAAAACCCTAACTTTTTGCATACATCACATACAAGCATCAAACTTTGCTCCTTAAGCTAACATGCTTCAATCACTGCCTTATGGCAGATTTTTGGACCAAACTAGGGGACACACAACCCTAAGCATCAAGCATGAAAATCAATCATAATCAAGCACAATAATGCAAGAATTTAAACCATACACCCTTAGATCTACAAATCAAGCACATACCTCTAACTTTAGGGCACAACATAGGAAATGGACTTATGTCCTTACAACCAAATTGAACTACCATTTATCTTTAAATTTGAGCTCAAATAAGAGAGTTAGGGTTCTAGATTTTTACCTTAGACCAAAGTCAAGTTTGGTCACCAAAATCTCTTCCTCCCCTAGCTCTCCTTAGC